>JAXUIB010000026.1:2580000-2925000 GCA_036784905.1 Acrossocheilus fasciatus | reverse complement strand
ATGCAGGACAGAATGACTCACACTTAAAGGCATACAGTCAAACCAACATTTATTCAGACACTTTCAGCACTTCTCACATTATCACAGTTTATTCGCTATAATGATAATAAAATATGACAAGATCTCAGAGTCAAACTGTCAGAACAAATCCATCTTGATAACGTCAGATAACTTTGATCTATTGAATGCACCCACTAGTCAAAAAATATAAAAAATTATATCTGGTGTCTGAATATTATTATTATTATTTTTTTATTGTAGTTCACCTCAAAAAGAAAATTCTGTCATCATTTATACACCCTCATGTCGTTCTAAACCCCTTTTTAAGACTTTTATGGAAACCTGACAGATTTATGTCCATCCATTGAAAGTCTATTCCACTATAATGCTGATGCATTAAAAAGTTCATAAAGAGGTAAACGTAATCCATATGAATTAAGTGTTTTTTTATAATCCAAATATATTTTCTTTATTCATTTTAATTTTAATTAGTTTGTTTATTGTCATTTTTATTAGGTTTTGTTTTTTAAGAATTAACGTTTTTATTTTTTTATTAGTTTTTTAGTTTTAGTTATCAAGTTAAGCTAAATGGAAATGAGAAATGCCTTGGCATTGGCAACTAGCTGAAAGATTTTTTTATATTTTGTTTTGGTTAACCTTTATTTTATTTTAATGTTTTATTTCTTATAGTTTAGCATTAGTTAACTATATTAAGGCTGGTTTAATCCAAGACAATTTAGCTTTATACAGTATGACAAACTGAATTACTTGATGCTTTTTATTTACGTATAAACACTGATCAGTGCACATATATAAAGCCACCGTGCCACTTCAGAAGACTTGGAGTAAACTTGGATTTAATTATATCCACAATCTCTTTTTTACTTTTGTATCTTGAACATTTTGGCTGTGTGGATTTTCAGTAGATGGATAAAATGATGAGAGAATATTAAAAATATCTTCATTTGTGGTTCAAAGATGCACATAAGTCTTATGGGTCTGGAACAAAATGAAAATAAATCATGAAAAAATTTACATTTTCTGGTTGAACTATGCCTTTAAGTGTTAATAATATGACTGGATTATAGCAAATTGCTTACTGAGTATATAGTATGCAACAGTAATTCAAACAGTAGTATACTATCCACCTTATTTTCATTTCTGTGAATGTGCAAGAAGTTATAAAGAAATAAAGTGCAGCAAACAGTAAAATGATTTGTGCCACAAGTGTGTTTATGATATATACTGTATCTTAAAATAATATAATACCAAAAAGCAGTTTGCAGTATTAAGCAGCATAACAGACTGCTTTTATACAGCAAAAAACAACTGGAAGCGGATTTCACATTCAAGTTACAAATGGCCACACCCGTTCTTATGTTAAAAATAGGGTGGATATTATATTGTATTGTCTAAATCATCATGTGCATATGTAATGTCAGCATCAGATCAAAATTAATCCAGTTGCACAATTCATCAGCACACATTATTCCAAAGTAAATAAATATTAGAATTATTGCTTAATAATTTAAACAATCCACTTAAACAATGTCACCAAACCATTATATTTTCCATCTGCTCCCCAACAATCATCCGGCTCCACTCTAATAAGTAAGTCCCTTCATTTGTTCTTGTTGAATGTCTTGATTCTCTCAAGAATATGTCACATTTAAGAAAAATAAGTTGGGAATGAAGTTTCATGTTGGCTTTAAGTTAGTGCGTGGCATTCGGTTATCTCAAAAATAAATACAGTTAAGCTGCATGCTTGAGTCTACTTCATAATACAGGAAATGGAAGTTTGCATTGCATTGTGGGATATTGTGTACACACTAAAAAAAAAAAAGAAGTTGAGCACACACTTTTATGCGTCAAAATGGCAAGTATCCTCGTGAACATAGTAAGTGAAAGCAAAAACAGCTGAGAAAGTAAACATATGTGTAACAGTATATTGGATCCGGGCAGCTCTTAAAGTGACAGCAGTCTAATATTCCTGCTGTCTGTCATTCACGTTAATCAAACAGCAAAAGAGAGAAAATCTCTCACTGCTTTTGACTTAATCACTTTTGTAACTTTAATAAGAAGAAATATATATTTAATCTACACAGAGAAGAATATGCAGTTTTTATACATTTGATTACTTGATGTATATAGCATTTCTTATTGATTTGTTCTCCTGTAGTTTTTTGTCCTATTGCTTGCAATTAGTTTCTTATTCTTATTTAATCTAGACTGTTTACTTGTCTTCAGTGAGCTTGAGTTCTGTTTGTTTTTTTATTTAGACTAGTATTAGTTTTTTATATCAACACTGAATTAATGACAAGAATTAATAAATTACTCATATCGTGATATAAGACTTTGGTCATATCGCCCACCCCTAATACAACATACTGCATAAATAACAGGAGTAGTATTGTAGTTATGAGTAGTATGCATTTCTAAAAAATAGTTTGCAATTGAGATCTCATTATTTTAATTAAACTGTAATTTTTTGCCATTACCCTGACATCTATTTTTAAATGCATTATTTACATCTTCATTGTTCCAACAAAGAAACTGTTTATCAAAGCAAAGATTCATTTTTCAATATTATCAGTCTCCTTTCCTGCTGTCTGAGGAAAGGATATCCTGTGTCTTTGAATCACAAACATTGAAGAATTACACATTCGCCGAAAAGCACGAGAGACTTTCCGTGAACTGAGTAGAGAGGAATGTCAAGGGCAAATCTGACTTAAAATATTTATTATTTCAAATTTAACAGCATGAAATATTCACAAACACTGATTTATTAAACATAAATAAATGAATAAGAGCGAGAAGTCAATGTACGTTTCACTTCAGGTGGCATCTAAAGGAAAATTTCACCCAGAAATGGAAATGCCATCATTCCCTCTTCGGTTTTTCTGACCTCATATTTTATTTCCTCTTTCAAACACAAAGAATGCAGTGATTCATGCTGTCAAACTTCAAGAAGGACAAACCAGGAGCTCATATTTTAGTACGCTTATGGATCATTTCACTCCTTTTTAGAGTTTGACAGCTTCTCATTTTGTGTTTCACGCAACAGCGAAAATAATATGGGGTGTGGACGATATTAGAGTGTGTGATAAACATGCTAAATTTGCATGACTAAACTACACCTTTAAGCAGAAGAAAGGACAGCGCTGGCATGTTCAGATAGCTTTAGGTGCGATGCCAGGCGCTCTGGGAACAGTCTATAAGTGGAATGAGGGTGTGTCTGTTAGTGGAGCTCAGGCCCGGAGAGGAAACGGACAATGTGCGCTCAGCAGGAACAATAGCAGCCTGTCCAACACAAAGAGCCCGGCTCACAGTAGGAGGCCTGGAGGCCCCTCTGGGACAACAAAGACCCCTCCATCGCTCTCCTCCCTCTGCTTCCTTCCCTCCCTTCACTTGTTCACTGGTGGCCCTTCTGTGGCTCTCGCTCCGGAGGAAGCGGCCAAACTCAAGAATTACAACTCGCGCAAGAACAGGACAGAGAAAACCTTACAGAAATATACACTTACTCGTGGTTTATTTTCGGTATTATTTACTTTGTCTACGAAATTATTACGTATTTGAATTCATTCAGGAACAAAACACCATTGTGTGCTGCTGTGAATTTGTTTGGAACTATTATCGTTTGCAAAAATAGAGCAATATTTACAATGCTGTGTCTAAATTGTAAGTTACTCAGTATTAATTGTTTGTTGACACATGATTTACGTCATAGTTGTGTTGGTCAGGCAACTGCATAACATAAATATCATATATAAAGCATTTTTATTACTGTAGGTAAGACACTACATTCAAAACTCCACTTAAATACACTTAAATACATATACTATATTATGAAGGTTTTTACTGAGGGTTTTGTTCAAATATTGTTAGCCTAATTTATAAAACATTATATTCCTAAAGACAATGTGATTTTTTTTTTTTGTTCTGTTGTTGGCAGTATTTTATCATTTATAGAGTAATAAAAATAGACATCCAAAACGAATCAAGAATTTTAAACCTTCCTTTATCCAATGTTTAGATTTCTATTCTGGAAAATTATGCATGAAATAGTACATTTAATTAGATAATGCATAATTTACATATTTAAACATACTGTAACATCTCAGAAAAGTTAATGCACTGTGAATAATCAACTGGGGAAGAATATATTATATACATATATTAGTTAAATTTTTGGGTAACACTTTAGTATAGGGACCAATTCTCACTATTAACTGGTTGCTTATTAGCATGCCTATTATTAACATATTGGCTGTTTATTAGTACATATAAAGTACATATTCTGCATGAGCATATTCTACATCCCTAATCCTACCCAATACCTAAACTTAACAACTACCACACTAACTATTAATAAGCAGCATATTAAGAGCTTACTGAGGCAAGTCAGAATTGGACCTTAAATAAAGTGTGAACCTTTTTTTTTATCCCATTCACCTCTGGTGTTATTTTGGCGGTCTGACAGGGGTTTGTAAAGCAGAATTCTATGCAAAGTTCAAATGGGTCACGTCACGTTTCCCTCGGTCATCACTGTGTTTTTCATGGCAGTGCTTAATCAGAAAGAGTTGGGTGACCCTAAAGTTGTATCATTTTGCAAATTGTTCTATTTAGTCACAGTCTGGAGTCTTGAAAACATAAATCTAGCCGAATGTGTCTCCAAACTTACAACTGATATGATGTACTGAACGCAACACACAAAATCTGAAATGTGCTCTGCTTCCGTTTGCTCATGTCTTCCTGTATAAAAGATCTCCTCTCTCAAATATCATGAGGTTGATGTGCTTGATTCCAGGGCTCTCGCCCTTGTCTCTGCTTCTTCTCTGTTCCGAACAGGATACGCTAAAAAAATGCTACAATGTACAAATTTCCCTTCCAGGAACAGTGTTTCCAAGTCCTAATAATGCTATACTTGGAAAAGTATAAATCTATCATGTTTTATTGTAACAACAAAAAGATTTTTCTCACCAAATGTTATGTAACCGCTCCAAAAATAATGGATTTTGGCCAAAGTCTAAAGAACGCACCAAGTGTATTCGAATAATGAAATTCCAAAGTGCATTGCAACGATCTTACCTGTATTAACCGGTCTTTGGGCTTCAGGCCGGATCTCTGTGCTGGCGAGTCGTCATCTACAGCTCTGATGTACTGGCCAGGTCTGGACTTCTCACTGTGCAGGTTAAAGCCGAAGCCATTGGGGCCTTTCTCAATCACACATAGCCGGGGTCTGAGCTGGGTCTTCAAGTCCTGCAGGACAGACACAACACAACATCAGCACAATGAAACACAAGCACGTGCCACTGGAATGCATGAAGTTTGGCGTCTGAATGTCTGTGCCCTTCATCTTATAGGATATCATCTTATATAGTATCTTAAAGAGCAGAAGTCCTTAGCTTCAGAATCCAAGAAGGCCTCTTTAAAACCTGAGGACGGTTACATAAACTGCTTAGTATAGTCTTACAGGTCATCTGATTTTTTGTGACTTTTTAAAGTCAGTTACATAAAAAGGTAGGCCGGTCTAATTTGAATAAGAAAAGTAAGACTCTTATCCCTTGACTAACTGCTAACTGGTCAGACTAGTTCTTAAGACACAGTGCTAACATATTGTCTGTGTTATGCAATTGCCCCCTGATCAAATCCAAATGACCACACTTATATTGCATAAGACACAGAAAAGAACACTTAATGCCTAATTTTCACGTGACTGTTATTCAGCTGAGAAACTTTCCTTTGTTAAAAAGAAGATCACTTTAGCATACTTAAAATAGAGTACGTATTATAGAAATAATATGAAGAGTTCAGATGCAAAAGCCTCTAAGTGCCGTCTGAAATTTTTTTCAGGCTCCTATATTTAGGTTCAGTAATTTTTCTTTAGTGGCAATGTATAGGTCCTTTTCTATGCAATTAATGTGTAATAACTGAACATAAACACAGAAGCTTGATAAAAACGCTCATTTTAGAAGAAAATTTCAAATGGCATTTGCATCTGAACTCTTCATATACTTTAAAGAATTTACTTAAACGTGTACTTAATGTAGTTTTCAGACACTTAATTGCATGTTATATACAAATGAAAATAAGGTTACACTTTATTTTAAGGTGCTCTTGTTACAGTGTAATTATATATTTAAGTGCTGAGCAATAAAACTACATGTTAACTACAATTAACTACATGTACTTACTATATGGTTAGGGTTAGGATTAGGGTTTAGCTTAAGGTTACTTGCATGTAATTATGGACAATTTATTGTTATTATAATAGTAAGTACATGTAACGTGTAAAAAGAACACAATAAAATAAAGTGTTACCAAAAATAAAAAGGTATTATTGTTTAAATTTATATGAAATAATTTCTTTTTTTTTTTGAGCAACCCTAAATAGGACTTAAGTATCTTTATATGTAATTTTGGTCACAATTTATTTTAAGGTCCAATTCTCACTAACAAACCATTAACTATGACTTTTGCCTCAATAAGCTCCTAATTTACTGCTTATTAATAGTTAGTAACCCATTTGAACTTTGTAAAGAATTCTGCTTTACAAACCCCTGTCAGACCGCCAAAATAACACCAGAGCTGAATGGGATAAAAAAAAAATGGGTCACACTTTATTTTAAGGTCCAATTGTCTAACTTTTGCCTCAGTAAACTCCTAATTTGCTGTTTATTAATAGTAAGGTAGTTAGGTTTAAGTATTGGGTAGGATTAGGGATGTAGAATATGGACATGCAGAATATGTGCTTTATACGTACTAATAAACAGCCAACATTTTAATAATAGGCATGCTAATAAGCAACTAGTTAATAGTGAGAATTGGTCCCTACAAAGTGTTACCGTAATTTCATAATTACTTCTATTGTCTCATGGCAAATGACAAATGTACTAACAAGCATTTATGGTAAACTAAAATATAATTTCTATGATATATAAAAAAATGTATATCACATATATTTGTAATTAAAATATTGATGCAATTTAGTGCATTTAAAATATATCAACATAATCAGGTACTTTACATGCACTGTAAAAAAAGAAAAGTTGAGCCAACTTAAAATTTTAAGGCAAGCAGCTTCAGCAGATTTTTGAGTTTGCTCAACTTATTTTTGTGCGAGATTGTCAAATTTTTGTTGTATAAACTTAAAACGACAAGTTGAGAAAACTCAAAAATCTGCTGAAGCTGCTTGCCTTAAAATTGTAAGTTGGCTCAACTTTTTTTCTTTTTTTTTTTTTTACAGTGTGTGCTTTAATATCTTAGTCAAATGTATGTGTCTTTATAACATTACAAAAGATCATTAAAACTTAGGAATTTAAAATGTACTTTAAAGCTTTTAAAAGGGTACTTAAGTGTGAAAAAGTTATGAAAGTGTCTTCCTTTTAAGTGCACTTAAGTGGATTTTATTTAATTATTTTTAATCAAATTTGTATTGCTATTTTCTTGTCTTTTAAACATACAGAACTACAACAGGCAAACAGACATATGACACTAAGTGGAAGATGAAATAAATAAATCATTTTTTAAATAAACACATACATCTGAAATAAATAAATAAGGTTGACTCGTCAGTTAAGACTGGGAATGAAACTAAGAGCACATTCAACACAATTAAGTGCACTTCTTTTCATACGGGTTTCATTAGGGCTCCAGTCCTGTCTGCCGGGGTGTGCTGCTGGACAGAGGAATAGACCCAGACAGAAGGATGTTTCCCCTTTGTCCCGAATGTGATGGAAGTGGACAGCGCACAGGGTGAGGTCACCTGATTATGAGCCGCCCCTCACTGTTCTCATAAGGCACACGTACAGCATATTATCATCCAGGAAAATAACACCCTTCCGCTCCGTTCAGCAACTTGGGTCTTTTTATAGCTTTTCGGACAGTGATTCAAACTACTATTAGTGTTTAATGCGTTGTTGATTATATTTAGCCTAGAGAACCTTAAAAAAAAAAAAAAACAGATTTCAACACAGGCAGTTTTCACACCCTTAATCATAAGGGGAAACAATTTCACTTTCCTAGTTGGTACAATAAACTAAAGTCAGGGTACGCGTCATATTTAGTTTAACATAAACAAAAACAAGGCTGTGAGGGACTGTCCGTGCAATATCATACTTTTCCGTTTGTTCAAATGACAAACAGCAAATATAAGCAGGATCAACAATTACAATTTAGCATATAAAACACCATCCTCCTATCCCAGCATTCTCCCTCTTACACACAGCGCTACGGCAGCATTTCCTCTCTGTTGGGTTCAAGCGCAGGAAGAGCTGGACTTCCTGTGGACCACACCTGCTTTCCACTGTCAGAAACAATGCGGAACACCACCCGCCTTCATCCACCCTAAACCACAGCACAACTCACACGCTCCATCACAGGGCCGTCAGCCCGGCGCTCTGCCCTGGGCGGCACTCTGAGGATGGGTGGACATTGTGTAGACGAATCAGTCTGTGAGGGGTGTAACCTGCCCTGATGCATAGTTCTGCTGCTTTAGACACCCTTTAACCTCCACTCTGAAATCTATAAATAAATCTCAACACAACATGATCTGATCATTCTGCACACTCGAATAAATCAGACTTTACACAGTGGATCAAATGCAAAACACCAGTGAAATGTTGCTACATTTGGTTACATATGTATATCGCTGCACGATATTGAAATGTGCGCATGTTACGCATTTTGTTTTTCTGTGAAATTTTGACTTAAATAGGTCTGTTTGGAAAGAATTAAGGCCTGTTCACACCAAGGTTGATAACGTTAACTATAACTATAAAGGTTTAAAGGGTTTTTTCGCCAAAAAATGAAAATTCTGTCATTAATTATTGATCCTAATTATTCATCTTTAAAACACAAATTAAGATATTTTGATGAAATCCCAGAGCTTTCTGAACCTCCATAGACAGCAACACAACTACCACGTTCAAGGCCCAGAAAGGTAGTAAGGACATCGTTAAAATAGTCAAGAATACTTTTTGTGTGCAAAGAAAACAAAAGAATGACTTTATTCAACACTTTCTTCTCTTACGTGTCAGTCCATAACACAACTATAACAATGCCTCTCATTCCTAATCTGTTGAAATCGTTGACCCTCATTGTGTTCCCAGATGCATGTTATAAGAGACCCAAACTTATGCAGAGATTGGGTTTATGTGGAGTAGCCAGAGTTTACTGTGAGATGCTGAAACACCAGATCATGAGCTGCTCACGTATAAATGAACACTGTGCCATGCTTATTTTTATTTAATTACATTGCAGCAATCTGATAATGTTCCTAAGCCATATCACAATTTTTTATAAATCATCTAAGCCAAATTAAATGGCTGATGCCACTGAATATTTGTCAGTATATGCTCCGCTGTTCTATCCCTAATGCATGCCGGGCCACCGGCCACATCATCAATTCAACAGAGGATGTGTTGTGCGTCCCATGCGGAGGAATCTCAGAGAGGCCATGGAATCTGAGGAATCTGCTGCAATCACAAAAGCCTGTCCATCTTGTGAGGAGGAACCATTGAAATGAAAATGGGAGGAACCAAGGTTTGGCTTCGACAGAACATCCTGTGTACACAACCCTGGCCTTGACCTGAGATCAGCCCTGCCAACCCGACACAATCACTGCAACTGCCAACACCAAAAGCTCTTACAAACTCTGAAACATGAAGGTAGTTAGTAAATATTTTGGGTTGCTTTTCTGCTTGCAGTTTACTGGGCGCCCAATGAATTGTGTGTGAATGAAACACAGCTGAGGTTGAATCCAAGAATGTATCCAAAATACAAAAATAAATCTCTGTTCACGCCCAAACAGAGAAAATTACATATACTGTATCACAACGTCCAAATCAGAGTCCTGACCTTAAGACCACTGTCATGACGTGCTGTGATCTGAAACAGGCTGTTCAAGCAAGATATGCAATGGAAAAATATCAAAAGACAAAAGAAACATGGAAAAATGGATCACAATACCTTTCCCTTTTCATTTTGTCTTATTGTCAAAATTATTATACCCTGCAAATGCACATTAGACAGACCAACCAGAAAATTAGCTTTTTTATGCTACATTACAACTAAAGAAAAAAAATTTATGAGACCATTGTTGCATGCATAATACTTACATAGCAAATAGCTGTCTGCGGTCATAGTTGCCAAGTGAACATATAGTATATATATATATATATATATTACACAACATTTCAACTAGACCCTATTTTGCACAGCCATACAAGCCAATTCTGCCGTTTCCAAATTGTCCATGGATATTTTCTCACAGCTGTAAATTTCATGACACAGCAAGATCGTATTTTGTAAACTGAGTCAGCTGATTTGATGTTAAAGGAGATGCTGATCTGAAGTTTGAAGTGGGTTTCCTGACTCTCATGCTATACATTGCAACACTAGCGGGAATGCAGATGAGTGGTAATAAATGAGATAAAATGTATAGTTCACGCTTGCCTATTTTATATGTACAAAAATGCAGTGTTTAAGAAACAATTTATTGTGAAACACTTCTTGTTGACTGGTGATTCCCTGATAAAGGATTGCACAGAAAATTACATAACGTAGTAGACACAATGAATCATAAAGCCCGAAACCAGCTTTAATTATTTGCTTTGCATATTCAAATGACTTTACCCGATACTATGCAGGTATGTAGCTTTGACTAGGCAAACATTTAGCAAAGGAGCGCTAGTATGTAGCTGCCTGTTTAGAATGTGACAAGCTTATCGGTTTTATACAATTCTACAATCATGTCATCAATGACATTTCTCTCACCCCTACATTGCTTACATACTTGAAAATACAGTCCAGGGGGTTTGAGCCCCAGCTTAGCCATGAGGCTATTCTGTGTTGGGTTTGCATGTTCTCCCCGTATTGGTGTGGGTTTCTTCCAAGAGCTCCAGTCTCTCCCACAGTCCATGACTAGACTATGAATATGTGAGTGTGTGTGTCAGCCCTGTGATGGATTGACCATCCATCCTATGCTGGAGTGTCCAATCCTGCTCCTGGAGTGCCAATGTCCTGCAGAGTTCAGCTGTTATCTGGAGTCAGATTTAAGTCTGTCCCAAGTCCGAGCCCAAGACCATATTTTCTATGACTAGTTGAGACCAGCTAGTCTAAGTCCAGAACAATTCCACATGGTCCTAACTCCATCATCTACTTGAGTCAGAGTCTGGTTTTGTCTGGAGTACTACAACACTAATACTTCACCCTTACCGTTTTTCCACTGGGGCTGGTGCCGGAGCTGGAACTGGAACTGGTGCTCAGCAAAAAGTGGCACTCGTTCAGAACTGGCTCACATTTCCAGAGCCGAACCGTCTACGTCACCAACATGTCACCACAATTGCTTGTTATCTCTTGAGGAAGGAGAGTGTTGATCTCTTCTGCCAACCATTTCTGAACTGACATATTTAATTGTTGTGTTAATGCTGTTAATTTTCCTGAATCCAGACAGCTTTTAAAAATGGCAGCTTTCAGGCCTGTGTTGCCTACTGACATCATAGGTTCCCTTGTTCGATACAAGCAAGGTTTCAGGGCCGGTTCGAAACCAGGATCTGGGCACCGACCCAGGATTTTTTTGATTGGAAAAGTGTAGCTTGGTTCCCAATTGGGCTCCGGCACCAGCCATGGTGGAAAAGTGGTACCAGTCTACAGCCCGTGATACTGGGATAGACACCAGCATCATCATGACTCTATATAGGACAAGCATAGGATATACGATTAGATTTACGGTAGTTTATACCAGTATACTGTTCTTTGTGGCACACCAACAAGCCAACACCCTATTTTCAAACTCTCTCAAAACAAACACTTAATTAAACTCAGCTTGTTGGCAGAGACTCCAAGACCTGCAATGGATGAGTCAGATAAGGGAGACATCCAAAAAGTTGGTGTGCCTCTATAAACAGGGTTGGAAAACACTGTAGAGTCTACTGTAGACACATATGGTAGATGTGTTGTGATGACTATGTTCTCTGTGGGTTTTCTTATACAACAATCTTGACCAGAATGCACTTAAAAGTAAACCCTCTGACAACAAATATTTACACATAGCCCTAATATATATAAATAATTCCCTAGTGAACTTCCTGTCCAGGAATTGCACATATTACAGTGGACTGATCTCCACATGGTGACTGTATGACACAAGTCACATCTGTGCTAAGATATAAAGGCTTGATAAGACAAATTACAGCTTCCACAAAAATTAAAGACCTTTCTCAACAAGGTGAAAAACATTTCCGTTCACAGCTTCATTTCATCCATTCGGGTCCAAAGTTCACCCATATTAGACTAAATGGCCTGCAAATGATCAACCTCACTGTCAAGCTTGCCCAGCTCTAGGCTACAACACCACAGATTACGTAAAACAAAAGCAAACAGTGTGTGTTCATGAGTCAATAATGAACTTGTACTCTTGTTCTGGTAGCAGGTGGTGTATTACTGAACTCTCCCGGAATGGTATTATCAGAGCTACTAAAAAGACAAACATGTCCCACAACTAAGCCCTATTATGTCTTTAACTGAACTCCAGACAGAGTAGAGTCTATTCTTTCTCTCTGGGAGCGAATCTATCATTCTCCATACACTCAACTTGTCTGAGTCCGACCTTATGGATATATCCTTTGTGGTATCCTGTAAGGGAGGAGTGTCTAAGGGAACATTTACACTAGTGTTATTGAGCCACTTCAGTGAAATTAGAATTATCTCTTCCTAAGTCTGGCTCATGGCAGTATTCACGTTAATGATGCAACCATAAGGTTCTGACCCAAAAAAAAGAAAGAAAACAGCCTAAATTACACCGGAAACCCACTTGGGGTACCTCAGGGTTCGATATATGGCACTTCTTCTTCTCAATATTGTACACTCTCTGGGACCAATTATTTACTTAATTATCTCAGGGTGGAGATGATACTCTATTTTATGTTGACAGAGTTTGCCATTTCCAGTCAAGCTTTGCTAAAGAAAAGGTTTTGCTTATTGTCAGAGTAGCTGCTATACACAAACCCAAAGAGTTGGAAGTTCCATCTGCACTTCCTTTGACCAGCCACCCAAAACCATTGACCTGTCTATGAGTGTGAGGTGGGTTTGGCCCAATGTCACAATAGAAAGACCAAATCTCCACCCTGGACACTAGACAGAGAATACAAACACAAGCAATCCTTCTTCAGAGGAACTTGCATCCACCCACCTCCATCTATACAGACTGTGTTTACATGCTAACAATCCGTTTCAGGCCATACCACACAGAGACTGGTGTTTATTAAAGGTACAGTGTAACTTGATCTCTGAATCATTGGCTTTCACACTGACAACAATGTAGCAGGTCAAAAAGCTACAAATCTAGGACAGAATATTACCAGGTGCTGGTTAATCAAACTGTGGTGGACCAATGAGAATAAAATAAAACAGTTTTCAACATTAAGATGAATTTGACCTGAGTTTCACCTAGTTTTGTTTCACTGGTGAACACCAGCTTTTGGAAAACTGGTTTCATACCAACCACTCAAAACAATATCTGATGTCAAACAGACCAAAACCTCCATTGTGAATGTGCCCAACTAAACCAGTCATCAGAAGTGAGAAGAGTTTGCTGCATAAAGTTCTCAAGGAAAATCCATTTACATGAAAAGAAAAGCTTTGCTGACCAAACTAACTAACAAATACTTCGGCATATACAGAGAAAAACAAAATAATTTTAAGTGGATGCAGCCACAAGACCAAAAGTATTTCCTCTGTCTGGATCCTGAACTTTTTGGTAATTAATAAAGTCAGATCCAGGGTCAGATGTTCTTCTTGTTGTTGGTAGACTAAGAGCGGGAGCACTGCTCCTAGATCAGTGCTTACAGAAAGGGGAAGTGTGATATCTGCACATCCATGAAAAACAATCAGAGGAAACCACTGCTCTGCCAGCGGCTCCAAGAACAGATTCCCACAGACTGACTACAGCCTCTTTGAAGATCCCCTTTCAAAAACACCCTGATCACATGATCTTGTCTCTCCATGAGCGTTTTCATTATAAATGTGATTATATTTAATACCTCAAAATCAAAATATAGTGAATTTCATGTAAAAGGCTAAATTTTAAACAGAACGAAACCCATAATTCCCACAGTTCCCATGATTCCCATGATTTTCTATTAATTTTACAGTCTGATTTTTAGAAGAAACATTTTTTTTTCTAGCAATTAAATATTTTAGTGCTTAGCATAATTAGAAATATGCATATTTACATTGAATATAAACAACATATTGGTAATGATTTTGCTTTAGTAACAAAAAGGCATTAGAGTCAGAAAGTGAGATTAATTTCTGTGAATCAGTTCAAACTGTCCATTTAAGTGAATGGCTTCAAAATACTTCAACCATTTTTTGTGTCATCACTTGAACAAGTCTCTGAGTGGCATTTTTCATATATTAAAATGTTTTAGTAAAAACATAAGTAGGTAAATACTGCAGTTCATTGTCATGTCATGCATTGTTACATACAAATGAAAGTGATTATATTTTTTTTCTTGTTTTTATTTATTGAAAAACAGCCTGGATTGGACAACTACATTTAATCTATTCTTAATCTACTCTTAGTTCTAGTTCTTACATTAAACATTTTGAATCAATATCTGTGGATTCAAAACAATATTAGCCCAGCCCTGCCTCCAGCATGTTTTTGAGAGGAAATGGCAATTTGATCATGATGGCTCAAGCGCGCCAATTCCTTTTTGTGTCAATTTGTTTGTACAAGATCATGTATCTTGTCTTGGCCACTGAGATTTCAGAGAAAATGTGCATGGCCATAGGATGACATACCCCGGTTCTTTCTGACAGAGGAGTTACGCAAGAAACAGCAGCTGACCTGGAGAGTCACAGTCAATTTAACCCAACACAAAAGCACTTCCACGCAAGTAATTGCCTCAGAGAGAAGGCTTATGTAAGACCAGTCATCTGTGCATGATTGAAAAACAGCCCTGCTATCCTCACGATTTCATCCCGACTTCCCCTCAGAGCAGCACAGGAAAGCAACAGGCTTTTACAAGGAAAACTATAGAAGAGTCATGTGGTGGTCATAAACACATCGGAACACAGCCTGGGTTTCTCAGTTTCTCATTCAAATGCTCCTGTTGTAATACAAAAGACAATTACAACTCTTGTATGATCACAAATGCAAAAAGATGGAAACTTGCAGCATCAGCAGGTTTAAAGGGTAGTTCTTTAACCCATAATAAACTTCTGTGTGAAGTCCTATGTGTAGTATGTCTTTTTGCACTTTTTCCACTTTATAGTTGAAAAGAGATGACAGAAAATGATTTGAGCAGTAGCAGGACATGAACTAACTGCTAGGCCACTGACGTGACTGTATTGTTTTAGCTAAGGAGAAAATCAGTAAATTTACATTTGTTACTCACAAATACTTAATACTAAAACTAAATGTTGGCTTGGCAAAACTTTTCAAAGCTTAATCAGTTTGAAGGCTATTCTGAAGAAAAATAAATGTGCTTTATTATATTGATTGTGCACGTCAAATCTTTAAAAGTAAAACTTGCTGATAATATCACTGAAATAATAGGCCACTTAAGTGCTATTAAAGAGATTAAACTTTCATGACTATGTCAACACAACTGAATATAGCGAAGCACTGAAAATGCACTTTTTTAATAATGTAAAATGAAAAATTTTACTTTAAAGTACATTTTAAATCATTATTAATACATAATATCAAATTACATATACCCACGGTTTCACAAACAAGGATTAGGCCTAATCCCAGGCTAAAATGTAAATCTGAGCTGTTTCAACTGAAAGAAACTTGCACTAACTGATCTTAAAATATGGCAGTGCCTTTGTTTTGTCTCAAGATGCACACCAGTATTGTTTTTTTTCTAAGGCATGTTTATAAAAATTACTTAAATGTCCTAATTGAACTATTGCCTAATCCTGGTTTAACCTAAGCCCTGTCTGTGAAACCAGGCCACAAAAATGTACTTAAGCCCCACTTAAGTGGGTCAAAACAGCACTTGTGTTCAAGTAACTGCATTTACTATAAATATAAACTGTAATACATTTTTTGCAATTAAAATACAATTAAGTACCCAAATCATTACAATTAGTTCATAATTAAGTATATTCTTTTAAAGTAGCCTATATATACAGGTTCATCTCGATAAATTAGAATGTCGTGAAAAAGTTCATTTTTTCAAAAAGTTCAAGTTATTTCAAAAAGTGAAATTTTCATATGTTTTAGATTCATTGCATGTAAAGTAAAACATTTCAGAAGTTTTTTTTGTTTTAATTTTGATGATTAGAGCTTACAGCTCATGAAAGTCAAAAATCAGTATCTCAAAATATTAGAATATTTACATTTGAGTTTCAATTAATGACCATCAATACAGTATAAATTCTGGGTATCTCTTGTTCTTTGAAACCACAATAATGGCGAAGACTGCTGACTTGGCAATGATCCAGAAGACGAACATTGACGCCCTCCACAAAGAGGGTAAGTCACAGAAGGTTATTACTGAAAGGTGTGGCTGTTTACAGAGTGCTGTATCAAAGCATATTAAATGCAAAGTTGACTGGAAGGAAGAATTTGGGTAGGAAAAGGTGCACAAGCAACAGGGATGACCGCAAGCTTGAGAATACAGTCAAGCAAAGCTGATTCAAACACTTGGGAGAGCTTCACAAGGAGAGAACTGAAGCTGGAGTCAGTGCATCAAGAGTCACCACGCTCAGACGTCTTCAGGAAAAGCCACTTCTGAACCAGAGACAACGTCAGAAGAGTCTTACCCGGGCTGTGGAGAAAAAGAACTGGACTGTTGCTCAGTGGTCCAAAGTCCTCTTTTCAGATGAAAGTAAATTTTGCATTTCATTTGGAAATCAAGGTCTGGAGTCTGGAGGAAGAATGGAGAGGCACAGAATCCATGTTGCTTGAAGTCCAGTGTGAAGTTTCCACAGTCTGTGATGATTTGGGCTGCCATGTCATCTGCTGGTGTTGGTCCACTGTGTTTTCTGAAATCCACAGTCAACGCAGCCATCTACCAGGAAATTTTAGAGCACTTCATGCTTCCTTCTGCTGACAAGCTTTATGGAGATGTTGATTTCATTTTCCAGCAGGACTTGGCACCTGCCCACACTGCCAAAGGTACCAAAAGCTGGTTCAGTGACCATGGTGTTGGTGTGCTTGATTGGCCAGCAAACTCGCCTGACCTGAACCCCAGAGAGAATCTATGGGGTATTGTGAAGAGGAAGATGAGAAACACCAGACCCAACAATGCAGATGACCTGAAGGGCACTACCAAAGAAACCTGGGCTTCCATACCACCTCAGCAGTGCCACAGACTGATCACCTCCAAGCCACGCCGAATTGAGACAGTAATTAAAGCAAAAGGAGCCCCTACCAAGTATTGAGTACATATACAGTAAATGAACATACTTTCCAGAAGGCCAACAATTCACTAAAAATGTTTTTTTTTTAATTGGTCTTATGAAGTATTCTAATTTGTTGAGATGTGAATTGGTGGGTTTTTGTTAAAAGTGAGCCTAAATCATCACAATTAAAAGAACCAAAGACTTAAACTACTTCAGTCTGTGTGCATTGAATTTATTTAATATCTGTGTGCATTGAATTTATTTAATACACGAGTTTCACAATTTGAGTTGAATTACTGAAATAAATGAACTTTTCCATGGCATTCTAATTTATTGAGATGCACCTGTATATATATATTGTGACGCGTGTCCCGGGACCTCATCAGCGTCGCCCTGGAAACAGAGGAGATCCACCTGCACACCATCAACGCGGGCAGGCCGGCCACACCTGAACCTCATTAACCAACGCCTATATAAAACGCCAAGAGGCGCAGATGGGTGAGAGATGACTCCAGTTACAGTATTGCTAACTTTCCTCTCCTTCTCCCGCCAGAGAACAGTGTGTAACCGGCCGGCCCAAAGCACCCCACGCAAACGGACACTGAGCCACCACGCACTTGGAGCACGAAGACACGTCACTTAAGCACTACGGCACGACGGTTTTCACAATAAACGCACCCTTCGTGGGCCTTTATTGATCTCCCCTTGTCGTGTGATTCTTCCACCCGTTACAATATATATATATATATATATATATATATATATATATATATATATATATATTATTATTTTTTTTTTTTTTTGTAATAAGTAGTCTTTTTTCTGGGTGACATTTAGGCACTAACATGTACACTTTAGGTAATAATTTGTACTTTTAAGGTACTAATATTCACTCTTTAAGGGTAAATATGGTACAATGCTGTACCTTATTCAAAACTACAACCCCAATGACAGCTTTTGTATGTTTTTTCTCTGAAAGTATATAGGTGATTGCTAAAGTGTTTGCTAGGCAGCGGCTGATAAGCGGTTACTAAGGTGTTCTGAGAGGCAGTTGACAGTCAGACAGATTGGATTTGATGGACAAAATCTCTAGGGAAGCTCCAGGAGGAGTAACAATCACATGTTTTTTAAAGAAAATATACGGGATATTTTTTGTCATCAGCTATGGGAAAATATAGTACAAAAAGTACAGTTTGTCAGGTAAAATTAGCCAACATAACTATAGTGGAGGCTTATATTGTTTAAAGTATTGTATAGTTTAACATATTCATGCTGATGTATCACAACCCTACTCTTCTTTCAGGCCAACCCCAGAATCGTCAATGTGACCCTCAGAAAACCCTAGAGAAAAATAAATAAACTTAAATGTATTTGAAATACATTTATTTCATGCTAAGTATACTACAAATACATTTTTATATTTATGTACTTAATAAAATGAAATTGTACTTTTAGTATACTAAACTGGTATACTTAAAGTCTGCTAAATTGGAACAACTAATTTTGTACTTGATGCACTTTTAATTGTGCGGAAATAGTGCTGAAGTACAATTAAAGATATACTTAGTATATTTTATTGTGCTAAAGTGAAACTATTACAAGTAAACTTTAGGTATATTTTGCATTTAAAGTCTGATATTATTCAAAGATCATACAATCCTCATCAAAAGTGACATTAAAATACATTTGAGACTTAAAGCTGCAGTCCATAACTTTTTTGGGTTAAGAATGATCCGAAATCAATATTTGAGCAAGTACATAACCAGCCAGTGTTCATTGCCTTACTTCCCGATTCACAATGGTTAGCTTATAATAATATTTTCTAATTTGAATGGAACAGGTAGGTTTTCGTGGGAAATTCGAGCATACTGCTGTGTCATTACGCCATGCCTGTAAACATAAACAAGTTGTCCCAGCTACTAATCTATCTCGTGAGGATCCTGCAGGTGGAGGATCGTTTATAACCTTTTTTCAAAGCAGCTGGAATAATTAAATGTATCATTTTGATGGCGGATTGTAATCCAGAATGGATTGTGTGTTTATGAAACATATGTGAATGAAATTATATTCCATTTTTAAATGTGCTTCTGATTACAGATAGCCTGAGTTTACACAAGATTTGTATTTTAAAGAAACCCAGTTCGAAGGGAGCATAGTTTGCTTTTTGGGTTAAAAAAATTTCTTAACATGAAATTTGAATGGTATGACAATTAGATTAAACTACAGAAATTGAAAGGTACACGCTAATACACACTATACTCATAGTGACGCAATGCTGATGTTGTTAATTTGAGATTAAAGTATAACAATAATAATAATTTTCAAGGTTTGATGTGATATGAGCTAACCGATCGTTAGAAATTACCATTGGAAGCGCGATTTACTGTAATGCTTTTTTCCTCAGTTGGTCAGAACAAACGTGGCAGACTTGTTACTTACTCGTTCAGATGACAATATCTGGTGAAAATTCTTATTTGGGTCATATATTCCAAGACGTAGACTAATCTGGGGATGACGTGACCCTTCGGCAGCAATGCACACATAGTCCTTCGCTCTGCTCACTTTGTCATAAATTATATGTATCCTGTCAATAAATTTTGAACCACTCTTTATTTAGCTCACTATGAGTGCCCCAGCAGTCAAGGACAGCCGGAAAAGAGAGAGTGGACAGTCGCCAATAAAGAAAAAATTCAAAGATTCCACCATCTCCAGAGAGGATCTCGACGCTGCTATAGCTAACGGTATCAAGCTAGCGCTTAAAGAGCAACAAAGTCACGCTACTATTTTTTCCCGACGTTAGTCCAGCCACAACTACCAAGAGAAAGAGCTTTAATCCAGTCTTGAAGACGATGACAGCACTTGGTCACTGTCACTGAGGACGTGTTCTGTGGCACTGCAGGGCAGCGGGAAGGCGTAGGCTACCGTTTCCATCCTCTCAGCTCAACGAGGGCACATTAATGATGAGGTCTGTGGTGATCCTAACTTCCCTGAAGAGGACAATAACAAGGTGGTCATGGACACTTGTTAATTTCTTTTTGGAATCTTGCCCCTGCCCTGTACGTTCGTCCGCTGATTGGTAAATAATAATGATTTATTTTCTTTATTTTTCTTCATTATTATTCTTCTTCGGGCTGATGGATAGCAGGTTCATTCACTACGCTTTTGGCTCAGTGGGCCTTTGGGAAAATGTCATGCGTTGAAGTGGACTGGTCACACACCAACATTTGTTTCTGTTGCTTATGCTACACTCTCGGTAATGTGCGGTCTGCTTTGGTTTTTATACACAGTTGTTTGTCATTCCTTGTTTTTGCTTTTTTTCTATGCCCTTCAACAGACATCAATATTTTATTTATTCTGCTTTTCTTTTAAAATGACTATGCATCTAGGTGGATTGGTATCTAGGATACATACTAATGTTTACATGCCACTGGCAGTATGGCATTGCTTTTGTTTCCCTTCACTTAGAGAGAATCTTGGCATTGCAAGCACACAATACATGTTCTGAATATCTTATCATTGAATGTGAATGGCCTAAATTCTCCTATTAAGTGTACCCGGATATTAGAATATTTTCACCGTGAATGGATTTCCTGTGCCCTTATACTAGAGTCTCATTTAAAACAATGCAATGTGGCACATTTTCAAAACAAGTATTACAAACTGGCAGCCTTCTCTTGTGCTCCTAATAAAACTAAGGAGGTGCTTATCTTAGTCGACAGGAAGTTACATTTAACTATTGAACATACCGGAAATGATGATGAAGGTAGATTTGTTTTTAAACGCAGTAAAATACACAGCTAACCCATCCTCTAAGTTACTGAATAAATTTATCACTGAACTTAATGTGATTGATCTTTGGAGAATCCAGAACTTTTTCTAAAAAGGGTGGAACGTCTGATGGGAGGACCTTTCAAATTTTGTAACAACACACCCTTATGGCACAACTTTAATTTTTTATGTTGAAATCGGCCATTTGTCCAGCTCTCTTGGTCTACATTGGGCAGAAACACATGCGGTGACTTATATGATAACCAGGGACTCTGCTCACTTCAAGAACTAAGTTTTGTTTACCAGCATCATCATATTATGTCTTTTTTCAGTTATGTTCTGCTCTCGGGGCCTGCGGAGTTCCCAGGGCATCCCCTATTTCCTCTCATCCTATATGGAATTGGATCGCACCGACACCCTGGTAAGCCATCTGTTTCTTTAATACATTGGTCTCAAACTCAATTCCTGGAGGGCCACAGCTCTGCACAGTTTAACTCCAACCAGCTCCAAATCACACCTGCTTGGAAGTTTCTAGTGATCCTGAAGACCTTGATTAGCTGGTGTGATTGATTAGGGTTGGAGCTAAACTGTGCTGAGCTGTGGCCCTCCAGGAATTGAGTTTGAGACCAGTGCTTTAATATATAGTAAACTTAATGATCACAAAAAAAAAAAGATGTAGACTAATCTGTGATGGCGAACAACAGTAAATATCCACACCGGCACGGTGACTGACAGCTACATATACTCCTCAAAACATTAGATTGATCCACGCTGGAGCCGTGCCAGAGTACAACCCCACGCAAGCCAGATAATTCCGCAAGTAACTGCAATTCCAGGTTTTCAGACACAGATGGCGACAAAGAGGCAAAACGTACGGACTGCAGCTTTAATATTAAGAAAAGTGCATTGTGCACAAGTAATATGCCAAGAAAAGTTTAACTATCACTTTTTATATCAGTAAGTCTTGAGTTATCTGTCAGTAAATATGTTAATAGGTTTGAACTACACTTAGTATGAAATAAATGTATTTAAAATATATAACTTTTT
Source organism: Acrossocheilus fasciatus (assembly GCA_036784905.1). Taxonomy (NCBI): domain Eukaryota; kingdom Metazoa; phylum Chordata; class Actinopteri; order Cypriniformes; family Cyprinidae; genus Acrossocheilus; species Acrossocheilus fasciatus. The sequence continues at coordinate 2,902,821 of JAXUIB010000026.1, read as the reverse complement.
TCCTAGGGAAGGCATTCTCTCCTGGCAGCCCTAACACATGCCTGCCCTCACAGACTGTTTAGACTAGTGCATTTGCCACACAGGTGATCACTACAAGTGCAGAACACATCCACACACTGAGAGCACAATGCCAGAAGGGCATTGTGGGTAATTTGGTTATGCAGATGACATGAGAATGAAAAGGAGGTTTAGGCGGTAAACAGGACTGTCACCAAGGGGAGCCCAGCTGTTGTGGAGTCTGGCCTTTTTCCTCCTTGAGTAATGTGCAAATCATTATCATGAGAGAAGCACACACAAACACACATACACAAAAGACAGTGTGGTTACAAGCGTCTGAACAAAAAATAGAGCCATGCGTGAGAAAAACGCAACAAGAGCTTTCTCAGACAGCTGCACTTCATCTGAGCAAAATATCATCCTTCAGCTCTGAAACACACAGATGATCTGTTCCTCAGGTGAGCCGCTTTAAATGACAGTGTTCCAGGTAACAATGTTCCTAACACATCCTGGAACTTATGGTGTGAAATTGGGTTTACTCTGGATCAAGGCTGAATGGAGTTGTTTGTCTTCTGTGAGAACTAACTGTCTTCCTATGCTGGATGTCCTCCTCAACACGCCAGCCACCCACAGTCAGTGACTGAAGCACTAGGTATGTGTGATCTGCCAAGTGCACTACAGTGTGTAGGTGTGTGTTTCACAGTTGTCATAGCACGCTGTTATAATTGCTTGAGGTTTACAAAGCAGTTTTTAACTGCACATATGGACAAAAAAAAAAACTTAATTAGCGGATGTAATGAGACATTTCTGTGAATAAAGCATGACAAATAGAGACAAAGGTTAGGGTTAGGATTAGATTTAGGGTTAAGTTCAACCTTTACAAAAAAGTACCGTGGCAACACCATGATAAACAAGTACCATATGCATAATCCATGTATTTGCATGATGCTCCAAGGTACTTTATTACCATGATTACCATGGAAGTATCATGGATGACGTAAAAAAGACCATATCATACTTTGTTAATGGGTTATATGAAACAATTACTTATTTCAGTGCTAGTATATTGATATACTATATAGAGGACGTTACAACGTCACAGATGTGCCCAGATGTTTCGATTAGTGTTTAACAAATACTTTTTCAATGCTTTATTATTATTACTACATAACTTCCCTTGTGAAAAAGAGGTACACTTTTAGCATACTTTAAAAAGGAATATACTTATATGTGAGCTGAATGTAATGTTTTCAGACTCTTAACCGCATGTTATTTGCAACTAAACGAAAATGTGTTTTACTATAAATAAGCAGAGTTTAAGCAGAGCATCTTTATATGTAATTTCATTACAGTATAATATACTTTAATGTCATTTTATATTAATAAATGTCTTATGTTCATATTTGTTATTACACATTTGTAATGATGACGTAATAAGCTACATTTACTTTAAAAGTAATACTGAATACAACTACAGTTAATATTACAATCGAGTATTTTACTATGTACTTTCGTATGCAAGTCAACACATCAAAAATGAGTGTATTTCAACAAAAAATATTAAGACATGATTTAATAATGTAGCTACTTTGAGTGAAACTTTTGATTGAAGTGCACTTTTAAAAGCCATGGAAGTATCTCTGCTTAAGTGCACTTAAGTGGCCTTTTATTTAATTAATGTTATATTATCTGCAATATTATCTTTTAAAATTTTAAGTACACCACAAGTGTTAAAAGTACACAATTAAGCACACTTCACAATGGTTTACATCCTTTATGTACATTAATAATAATACCATGGTAAATGATTATCATAATCATATATAATGTGTTTGCATGATGCATTAAACTACATCGATTAATACCAAGGAACTAGGAACTATAGAAGTAGGCTACCATAGTACCCTCTTCGGTTACACTTTATTTTGATGGTCCACTTTAAAGATTCTACTAACTATAAGTTACTATGCAACTAACTACATGTCAACTAATGCTCATTAATTTGCAACTACATGTCTACTACCTCTCAGTAGGGTAGGTTTAGGGTTAGTAGAATAAGTTGACATACTTGCAAAGATTATCATAGTCAGTATGTTGTATGTTGTGGACCAATCAAAATAAAGTGTTAGAAGATATTAAGCAGACAGTCTACACAGTAAAATCTCCAGTGTTGAAATCCCAGTGTTACGGACTTTTAGAGTAAAGAGTTAAAGTTGTGGTGTTGAATTGTAAAGGATTAACACTAGCTAGAGTAAACAGCACCCTCTGGCCGGTGTCAATACGGAGAATTACCCTTGTTAACACTGTTGAGTGTTATTAGTGACATCCGGGACATTTTCTCGTGTGCGAGCCTAATCCGTCTGAAAAAAATTTTACAGACGCCATTTTCTTTGCTCGCGATGCGGAGCATTTTCGGACGGAAAACAGCGAAATAAAGTGTTTAATCCTACTCACAAAGTGTGTTTTTGTAATATCATATCGTTTTATAATTATTTCAATGTGTTGTATGCGCCTAAACGGCATTTCCTTTCACTCGCGATGCGGAACAGACGAGGACTTTTCTAAAAGGGAAAATCCGAAAGTAAGTGTTTTAATCTCATTTATAATATGTATTTTATAACATCATATTAATTTATAGCCATACTTATGTGTTGTGCTCTCCTAAACGTTTTTTTAGAGATATTTTTCTTTCTCTCGCGGCGCGAGCAGACGGGGAAGTTGGTTTTAACAAGGAAAACACTGAAAGTAAGTGTTTTACCTCATTTACTATATGTATTTTATAACATTATATTGATTTATAGTGATATTCATCTGCTGTGCACTCAAACTTTTTCTCAGAGTGATATTTTCGTTCGCTCGTGATGCTCCGGAGCAGATGAGGAAGTTGGTATTAACAAGGAAAACGCCAAAAGTAAGTGTTTTACTTGATTTACGATATATATTTTATAAAATAATATTACTTTATGACAATATCTATAGATGTGCGCGCCTAAACGATCCGAAACGTTTCTCACAAATGACATTTGAATTTGAAGGGAAGTGTTTTACCTCATTTATAATACAGTATGTATTTTGCAACGTCATATTGTCAAATCAAACCACTGTAAACTGCCCAAATCTAAATGACAATAGAAGTCATTTGTTCTTGTGTGTCTCATGACCAATTTTTGTGATTTCATTAAGCATTAATTGAGTTTTCATGATGTTGATGTGTCCTTATATTGGATTTGAGTGCTATTTTCATTGAATTAATTTGAAAATAACACTTTAAGTAAACTCAAACTCTCTATACTGAGTGAATTACATTGTTCATCATTCAAAGTGATTTTGTGCCCTCACAAGTCTTGGAGAATGGCACATGAGTTGCAATGAACTACTTTAGACACTTTATCTTATTATCATTAAGTATTAAATTGTGTTTTGTATTCAGCAAAAGTGAGTCGTATGGGTTTGGAATTACAATTTTAAGTAAACTAGTTCTTTAACATTGTTACAGATGGTTCATGCTGACTTAACAGAAAAATCAAAAGGAGATGATGTGCTTGAAGAGTATGAAGCCACCAATACATGGGTAAGCCACAACTGCACATTTTAAGATTATTATTATTATTATTGTTTTTTTAAAATAAACATGACAATCAATAAAGAGTCTGATTTCTTTCTAAAAAATATCAACTGTAAGTTTTTGATATGCTTGAACTGCCATTTATTTATGTACTGTCCCATTTATGTGCATTCATTTTGATAGGAGTCGTCCAACCTCAGTGCGGCGAGATCAATATGCACTTGGAATCGTGACTTTGTCTCTGTCGTTAGAAGACCCATTTTCTAGTAAGACTTTCTTTTTACAATATACATTTACAGTGAATTAAATGCTTTTCCTTAAAGGGATAGTTCACCCAAAAATGAAAATTAAAGGGTTAGTTCATACAAAAATTAAAATTAGCCCATGTTTTACTCACCCTCAAGGCATCCTAGATGACTTTCTTCTTTGAAATTTTATTATCCTGGCACTTCCGAGCTTTATAATAGCAGTGGGTGGGTGTTGTTGTTTCAACAGTCCAAAAGAAGTGCAATAAAGTGCATCCATCCATCCATAATAAACAGTGCCTCACACGGCTCTGGGGGGTGAATAAAGGCCACCTGTAGCGAATCAATGCGTTTTTGTAAGAAAAATATCCATATTTAAAACAAACACTTTCCTCTAGCTTGCGCTAACTGTCGTGTGCGCAAACCGTTCCGGGTGGATGATGTAGGACTTTAGTGAATTTTTGGCTCCAGTGAATTATGCTAGTCTCACGAGAACCAACGTTTGTTTACAGTTTTAATTTTCCTTACTTTAGCAAAGACAAACCACTCTCTTCTTGGCTTACATCGAAATCCTCCGACATTTCTCTTTACAAATTCTTGTTTTGTATTTTTAATTCGTGATTTGTTTGTTTAGCTCTCTCCTCTGCTCTTCCGCTTTCGTCACTTCGCATGCACTACACCGACGTCCTGCGTCATCCGCCCGGAAAGGCTTCCACGTACAACATTTAGCTCAAGCTAGAAAAAAGTGTTTATAACATTTTAAATATGGATATTTTTCTTACAAGAACACATTGCCTTTATTCACCCCCCAGAGCTGTGTGAGGAATGTTTTATTATGGATGAATGCACTTTATTGCACTTGTTTTGGACTGTTGAACAGAAACACCCACCCACTGCCATTATAAAGTTTGGATTAGCCAAGAAATTTTTAATATCACTCTGATTGGATTCGTCTTGAAAGAAGAAATGCATGTACACCTAGGATGCCTTGCAAGTGAGTAAATCATGGGGTAACTTTAATTTTCGGGTGAACTAAGCCTTTAAGTTATTATTTACTCATCCTTGTGTTGTTCTGGTATGCGCTTTTTTCTTTTTCGGACCTGCTTGTCCTTATAATGTCAGTACATGCCAATCAATATCAAGCTTTTAAAAAAGATGCAAAAGGATCAGAGTGGTCCCATGTATTTCTTCTGTAGATTATTCAAAATATAACCTTTTGTGTTCCTCAGAAGACTGAACGTCATACAAGTTTGGAACCACATGAGGATAAATAAATAATGACAGAATTTTCAGTTTTGGGTGATGTTCTTGTATTGCAGTTCATACTTGTCTCTGACATTTCACCTGATAATAGTTTTGATAAATGGATGTGAAATGATCCTGTTTTGGTTTTGTATTTATATTTATTTATTTATTTTTCAATTTTACAGGGGCAGTTTTGTGATGCTGCAAATAGGATTGGATATCTTGCTTGGCTGAAAACTGCAGAGAAACGCATCTCATCGTGCTGAAAAAAAGAATGAGAGTATTCTCTCCAAGGAGGTCCAAACACCAGCACAGACTTTGATTAGTGAGCATTAACATGCATTCAGCTTTTATGGTAATGAATGGAATGCTGTTATTTAACCTCCTAAATGTCAGCATTATAAACCTTATGACATTAATGGACCAAATAAGAATATGTTTTTTGTGTCTTTGCACTGATTTGCTTCTACATTATGATGTTTAATTGTTGTAAGAACATGTTCTTTACATGTATTGAAAACATTGAGTGTGAAGACATTTTGGTGCAGGGAAAAATATTTACAATGTTTCAATAAAATAAATAAATGTAAACGTGTATTGTTTTGTGGGTTTATTTTTTAATATTTTCACCTGAACAATGGTGCAGTGTTGACCAGTTAATCCATAAGTGTTAACTTTCAACACCAACTTTGGTGTTCTTATCATCCATTCTGGTTTTGATATTTTACATGTTAAGAGTTTGTTAGTTAACACTGTCAGAGTGTTAAAAATGTTAACTCTTTCAAAAGTGTTAATTTAACACTTTAGCAGTGATTCCCATATGTACTCTGGGTAAGTGTTAATTTTAACTCTGAGGGAGTTAAATCCACTCTTTTAAATTTGCTGTGTACTAATACTCTAATGACTGCTAGTTCACATGTAGTTACAAAGTTACTTGTAGTTAGTAGAATGCTAAAGTGGACTATCGAAATAAAGTGTTACCCTTTTTTCTGTCAGATAACTTATTTCATGAAAACTTAAAAAATGAGTATGGAACTTATAGGCTACTGTAAGTGTTATTATTACAGGTATGGTTATCTCATAGTAGGCTACTTATTTAAAAAAAAAAAAAAAAACGCTACAACCTAAACAAACAGCAGCTACTGAATGATTACTAGCTATATTTTACTTCTAAAACTACCGCGGTATTTTTGAATCAGAGCGTCAGTCAAAGCTCTGCCGGTCTCTCACCGTCTCCGAGCTCACGGATGTCCTGAGTTTCTCCACCGCGGGAATGTGAACGGGAATGATTTCTCCGTTCCTCTCCGGCACCGGCGGCGGCGGCGGCGAGTCGTCCCGCATCATCTCGTCGCTGATCTCGGGCTCATCATCATCGCACTCGGGCACCGGAATGCCCTCCGTGACAAACTCCTTCAAGCACTTCAGCTCGTGTTTCTTCAGCAGCTGGTCGGTGTCTGCGTCCACCACTACGAGCTGCAGGCTCCCGGCGCTGGCGCGTATCCTCGCCACGACCTGCTGGTGGCTGTCGCTCTCCACGCGCTCCCCGTTCACGAACACCAGCCTGTCGCCCGCGCGCAGACCGGACAGCTCGGCGGGGGAGTCGGGCTCTACCAGGCGGATGAACTGGCCGCTCTTGCCCTTCTCTCCGTGCAGATGGAAGCCGTATCCGTTCTCGCTCTTCTCCAGGACGCAGAGACGCGGGCGTAGAGTCTGGCTGGGCATCACGCAAAGTCACCTGTTGATTTAATCTTACAAATAAATAGAAATGAAGGAAAAATGAGAGTCCCGCGCTCGGATGTGCTCACGGATGAAGCATGTTAACCCGCTCTGCCTCAGTAAATGAAGGGATTTGTTGTTGATAAAGTATGAAGAGAAAGTTCTAGTGTTCGAGTGTTTGATCGGCAGCACATCAGCATCCAAATCCAGCCCATGGAGGAGTGACTCCTCTAGAACCTCCTCCTCCTCTAATGGCTCTCTGCATAAAGTGAAAGAGTGAACTGCGGTAATCGACTTCTGTTGTTTACTGAAATGTTATCAGCACACAAATGACACAAATCTCCATCTGGAATTACCAGTTTTGGAAGTTTGCTTTTTAAAAAAATAAAAATAATTAATGGATTATCATGCATATTTTTTATATATAGACAACTGATTTATGCCATGTTAAATTATATAAATAAATGACAACTGCAGTTATGGCTTCATTTTCTCCTCCCAAAGCCAAAAAAAGGTGTTTCAAAAGGTGGTGCACTTCCAGAGACATCAGTGTCAGTGAAGATCTTGAGAAAACATGTGATATGAAGAAAACAAAGAAAAATCAAGGTAAGCAGAATATTTTCCTATCAAATATTTTCCAATGGAATTAAAAAAAAATATTTCATCATTTTAATCAATATTTTGTTGCATAACAAACATCAACACATAAAAGTTTTCTATTTTTTCCTTATTTCTTGTGAGTACTTGTGCCAAATTTTTGAGATGGTCCTCACAGCAGAACACAAGATCCAGGGGGCGTGATTGGATCTAGATCCAACTCCTCCCACCTTACATATACCTAAACCTACCCGTCTCCACCCCCTGATCCCTACCCATCCCCATCTCCACCCCCCAGACGCATCCAACCTCGCCCCCTGGATCTTTGTTCTGCAGTGAGGGGCTACTGAAATTTTGGGGTTCTTGCCCTGTGAAGGAACAGATGTGGGCTACACATCAGAATGTAGTGTTACACATTACCAAATTTATCCATTTTATATGCTGCTGTATAGGAAAACAAGGGCTAGTTGTCACATGGATTGTATCTCAGTATCTGAAGCAAACTATGTGTTTTCTCTAGCAGCAGTTTTGTGGTGCATAAGATTTTTTTTCTTTTTTTCAAACTAAAGCATTTAATGTTTCATGAATTTGTTTTACATTTTGCTTAAAAGTATTTCAATGTTGTATCAAATATACATTTGATAGTACATTAGTACTAAATTGTGACAATTTACCCCATATAATGGTTTAAATTGTAATAATGTAAAGAGAAAATAGGTTTAAAATCAGCAAAAAAGAAATGCCCCTTTTTCAGGATGCTGTATTTTTAAAGATAATGTTGTAAAATCCAAATAAGCTTTACAGATCTTTATTGGAAAGGGTATTTAAACAAAGTTTGTCATGCCTGTTCAATAAACCATAAACAATTATTGCACACATGCACCTGTGGGACAGTCACGTACGGTTTACAGGAGGAAGAAAATTAAATTCACAGTTCCATCAACTTTCTACCGAAAAACACCAGGAGAAAGATGCCTAGGGTTCCTGATCACCTGTATGAAGATGCATAGTCTCGTGCTGCAGGAGGCAGAGCACTGCAGATGTGGCCAGAGCAATAAACTGCACTGTCTGTAATGTAAGACACCTAAGTGCTAGTTGGAGACCGGAAAGACAGCTGATAGTTATTGCAGTGGCAAACCACATATGACCATGTACCCTCAGTGTTGCAAGTGAGAAGTTGAAAGCGCCCTGGTGGAAGAGTGGAGTAACATCTCACAGCAAGAGCTGGTGAATATGGGTCCATTAGGATGAGATCCACTGTTAAAGCAGATGCTGGACACAATAGACAGACACTCAATGCAACTTTTCACATTATTCCATTTTCTGTGAAAGCTGTTCAGTTTATGTCTCAGCTGTTGACCTTTTTTTGTTATTACAAATATTAACTTTGCTTGCTGAATTTAGTATAGCCTCCTTTTATGATAATTAATATTATTTGCATTTGTGACACTTTTTATGACAATTAAGCACATTTCCTCCCCCATTCTCATTACCATAATGCACAGTGCACTGTCATTCTCATTACTTTAATGTACAACAAATAATACATTCTAATGATTTATAGTGCTGTGCTGCCTTTCATTTATACTGTCTTACATTAAAAATCATTGGCCCGGTTGCACAGACTGGGCTTAGCTTAAACCAGGACTAGGCCTTAGTTAAATTAAGACATTTAAGCAGCTTTTATAAAAAATGCCTTAGAAGAAATCGTTACAGGTGTGCATCTTGACACAAACCAATGTGACTGGCATGTTTTAAGATATGTCAGAGCATGATATTTTTAGTTGAGACAGCTCAAACATGCATTTTAGTCTAGGACTAGCCTTAAACCGTGTCTGTGAAACCGAGGATAGTGTTTTTTATTGTTAGCCTAGCCTAAATATCAGAATGAGACTGTACAGCTTCTCTTTTCTGTTTATTTTGTGGTGATATATAATAATGCGGTGAACATTAAAAGATTCGCTTGTTAGGGTATTGTGTTCAAAGGCTAATTTGTTGAAGGCTAGTTTAATTTCATTTTAACCAGAATGATCTTAAGTGTCAATGCTTCAGGTTCCTCCAAACAATCCGCGCGCCAGACTCATATCACAAAACAAACCCATAACCAAACGCAGCCTCCAGACGAAAGTCTCGCCAAGATCAAATAACGTTTACATTTATTAATTTGGCAGATGATTTTATGCAAAACAACTTACGAGGAATAGTACAACACAAGCATTTACTCACTTCAAATAAAGTTTGTTCATCTTCTCTTGTCCCAAACCGAGACCAATAATAAGTTAGCCTGATGCTCACAATTCAATTTATTATTCAAATGTACAGGACACATATTTGAAATTTCAAAGGTAAGGCAATTGAATCGTTAAGTTCGTTTTTATTTATTAGTAATTCTCGGTGTGTAATATCGCCCCCCTGTGGCTTTAAATATTAAATAAATGAAACGATGGAAAACACCCGAAACACTGAGGGGAAAAAACAAAAACCTCTCTTACAAAACACATAAGTGGTTACAAATGGACTTTCTCATGGCACTTTGTGATCACTGTGAAAAATGTAAAGCGTAGGTATGAGACAAATCAAAATATCGTACGATACAATCCAGATTCACATTTCACATCAATCTCCAAGTCATAAAGTGAGTGTGAAGGGTATGAAAGTGTGACATGCTTGCAAGCGAAGCAAAAAGAAACCCATATTACCTCATAATCAGGCCTGACTCGGTCGAGCTGTGTTATGATTGTTTTCAAGTCAATATATAGGCTACTGATTGTAAACATAATACTTAGTACTTGACATAAGCTGATATTCTGACTCTGCAAGACACTCAAATATACAGTAAAGAACTTATATATATATATATATATATATATATAAATATAAAAACACTACAGACACAAGCTCACCGCCTGAGCACATTTGCATGGCACATAATGTAATTCAATACTAATATATTTTACACTGTGTGTAGATAGAGGCTATAACCATCAGAGAAGAAACCCGGAAACCACATTACACAAACAAACATACCTGGAATAATCAGACACACCTGGGTACTGTACACACCTGGATTAATACAGTTTATAAAGCAGAAACGTATTACTCTGATGCACCTCAGCAGTATTTGGCTGTATATTCCTGACTATAAAGCGAACAGGGGTCTGGGGGATCGGACACATCAAAACAAAGCACGTTTCATTCACACGCATCTTTGTGTCGTCTGGAGATGGAGACGTGGAGCTGGTCACATGAGGCGGCCGCAGCAGTTGGACTTCTGCTTCTCTGACTCGATGTAATCGTGGATCTTGAACTTGGGCTCGTGGGGCTGCTGGATGTTTCTGTGCTTGAGTTCTCTGTGTGGAAATAAAAGAGAAAACATTCATCAGTTTCAGTGTAATAAAGAGAAACAGGAGTTCAAGGCAAACTTTAAATGAGGGTTTGACAAAGCCTTAAAAAAAAAACCTTGAAGCGCTTACGTTTGAATAAACTTGAATAAACGTACTGAATGTGCACTTTTAGTGTACTTCAGTGTATATATTTTTTAAACTACTTGCAGATAAAATATGAAATAAAAGAGCACTTTTAATTTACAGAGAGAGTGTAAAAAATCTTTTAATACTTTTATGACAATTTCTTAATACTTTATTACAGTGAAGTTTTTAAAAGTGTACTTGCGTCAAAACGTTTTACTTTTACAATCATTTTAATCCGTTTTTGTTGATATTTTAAAGAAGTACAGATTTTTTAATGCAATGTATAGTGCATTATTCAATATTAAATTTAAAGTTAAAACATTTTAAATGTACTAAAGTGCAACTTTGCTACAAATGCGCAATAACATTTTAAATAAATGACATGCATGTTTCATTAGAAATTGCATTACATTATATTTTAGCTTACCATAAATGCATTCGGCAACACATTTTAACCATATTTTAGGTATTTTTATACTTGTAATAAAAGTGTGTTGCTGAATGCATTTATGCTAAACTAAAATATAATTACTATTACATAAACATGTGATTAAGTCCTACATAAGTGGGCCAAAAACACACTTAAATTCCATTAACTGCATTTAATATAAATGTGAACTATAATACAACCATTTAATCTCTATTATATTAATATCAAATTAGCATGCAGTTAAGAGTCTGAAAAAAACATGGCTCTTTTGCATTAGTATTAGTAAGTTGTTGCTAAATTGAGTGGTTGGAAAACTAAAGGTGGAAAAAAATGGTGTAAGATTTACTTTTAAACTATTTTTACTCAGAAATTTGACAAATAACTACAAAGAAATGGAAAGTAACACATAAAACATGAAGTTTACATTTTGAAGTATAAAAACTGATAGAGCATTTTCTTGTAAAATTTACTTTAATAATCCGTTTAATTTACAACTTCAAAGCATCTATCATTTTACACAGTGTATGTGGTTGCTGATTTGTTTGGTGGGTTCCCAGGGCATTTTTTTAGGCAGTTGCTTACTGGTCAAAAGACCTCAATGATTTAAAAAAAAAAGCAATATTAACAGTGACATTTGAGCAAAATTCACTAAATGTTTAGAATGTGTTAAGAAAATCCTCAAACCTTGCTATGGCGTAGAAAGCGAGTTCCACATTGACACCGGTCTTGGCACTGGTCTCCATGAAAGGGACTCCATATTCCTTCAATAAAGAAAAAGCAGAGTATTGCAGTTAAATAAACTGCGATGTTTACTGATCATTTGTAGTAGCAGGTATGTTACAGTCATTTACACTCATACCTTAGCCAGCTTCTCCCCTTCTTCATGTGTGATCACCCTCTCAGCGGCCATGTCTGACTGTACGAACACAATTACATATTAATATAAAACAGCAATGTATTTGTGTTTTTGGAAGACATTTTCTTACTAAAGTGAAACTACCCTCAAATACAGTACATGTTCTGGTCAAATTCACCAAGAAGAGTGAGAACAGAGGTCCAGTGGATGAGGCTCTATCTTTTATCAGCTGTTGTGATTTTATTAAACATTCTGGGTTAAGCCTGACATATGACGGTTTGAAATATATATATATATTTTTTTTTTTTTTAAATGGGATAATTTATTATACATTTAGACAAAATGTTTTATATCATATTTGATACATTTTACGACTCATATAGTATGATATAGGAAAATATGGAGCTCATGCTGAAGGAGGAAAAAAAAAATCTCATTAGAGGCTCAAACTGAGCAGAAGTACGCAATTCGGTGCAGCAAGAATAAATGCAATTCTGATGGCTTGTAATGTAAATCAATGAGATCTTTATAACTTTACTTTCACTGTAAATGCATTACTGTAAACACTAGGGGAAGAGCTGAAATGCTCGGTGATAACTTCATAACGACACAAATGCTGATAAAGCTCATTCCAATAAAGCCTACTGCATCATATTTGATATGCAAATACCTCAGTGCTCTAAATTAACATGATGAAAACTCTCCTGAAATACCTGCTGTACACAATCTACTGCATGTCTTCTGTAGTCTGTTAGATAGTTTATAGATAGATAGTTAATTCTTTCTTCAGGCATATTATTTGGAGATATAGTGTTACATAAAATGCATATGAATATCAGTTTCTTTATTATGTAAGTCTGTTATACATCTCTTTGATTTACATTACAAGCTATTAGAATTTCATCTGACATTTTTTTGACTAACTGCAAGGTGGGTTGAGGTGTAAGGGATGCATGGGTCAACAGTGTAACTACAAATGTAATTGCATGCAGGTATTTTTAAAATATAAGTACCATGTAAAAACATATGTACACCATAAGTGCATTGTACTAAAAGATTCATTTAAAAGTAAGTTCATAGTAGTTAAGCCACATAATATAAAGTGGGACCTTTTTTTTTCCTTCATATTTTCACTATATCATACTATATGAGCAGTCAAAGCCTGATATAACAAATTTGATTTTTTTTTTTGGTTACACTTTATTTTCCTCATTACAGTGTAATTATACATTTAATTACTGAGTTATATTAACTGCAAGTACTTACTATATGGTTATGGTTAGGATTAGAGTTACTTGCATGTAATTATGCATAATTATTTGTTATTATAATATTAAGTACATGTAATGCTTAACAAGGAGGCTTTCTGGCTCCATTAGGGGGCGCTATCTAATCCAGTGCAAAACCAGTTAGAGCAGTTATACCAGAACACACCCTAACCACACATCAAGAGATAAAAGACGACCAAAGGTGGTAAAAATGCTTGCGTTTAAAATGAATTACCGCCTGAAATGACACAGTGACACACAAAAGGTGGAGAAGCATAAAGGAGATAAAAAATAAAAAAAATAAATTGATTTGCAGCTCTCTCTCTCTCTCTCTCTCTCTCTCTCTCTGTGTGTGCATGTACATTAAAACATTATTTGCACCTTTCAAGAGGGGCTGGTTCTTTCTATTCACTCCTTTCAGGAAGTCCCACTTACCTTGTTGCCAAGCAACATGATGACCACATCCTTCTGTGCATACTCATAGATTTCAGTCAGCCAGGCCTGCGTAGCGATAGACATGCAAAAGAAAAAAAAAAGAAAACAGAAAAAAAAAAACACTTTGAAGGACAAGAAACGCATCTGCAGTAGAAATGCATGTCATTTCACAACCCACACTAACAGCAGCAAGGAAATGACAACAGCCAATAAATATCTCTCTAAAAACGTCTTGAAGTGTTTGTTTGTCTTACTCTGATGTTGTCGAAGGAGGACTTTCTCGTGATGTCATACAGCAGCAGCAGAGCTGTAATGGAAAGCACAGCATGTTCAGATCTCTGCGTATGATTCAGAGCTGAGCTTGATCGTAATTAAACACTGACTCAAAAGTCTGCCGTGTTCTTCAGGAGTTGTGACTGTACAAATTTAACCGCAGTGTTTAAAGTTCACTGCAGTGATCTTCCACAGAGACTCAAGCTGAATGAAATGCACTACTGAGAAACCGTTTCTACATCTATGATATATATGGGATGTGTTCATATTTGCCTATTTAAGTCCAGATGGCAACATATATGTATATAGGCAGCAGCTATTTGCACTAAGGGAAAATAGCAGTATTTTCTTAGAGATATGCTATTTACACTAAGTGCAAATAGTGATAGATTCTATTTACGCTATGTTATAATAGCAGGATTTTCTGCTATTATACTACTTATTGCAAATAGTGGTAATTATCTGCACCTCAGTATTGTAGTACATTATAAAACAGTATGCAAGAACAGAGTATTGAGTGTAGACTATAATTTTAATTCAAATTATTAAAAGGATGCCGGCTCATTGGGACAATAAAGCCCTCCCTATACCTACCTACTTTATTTTCAATTATTTTTAATAAAAATGAAGGAAATAAATGCCTTTCCGATGTGATGAGATTTGAAAAGGGAGGGAAAAAAGTTTGGCAAAAGGCGGATTCTTATTATTTAAATTCTTATTCTTATTATTTAAAGGTGATTGCATCAAAAAGACTATGACATGCATTTTACCATCTGTTGTTTGACAATCAGCTTTTGTAATGTTGTCTAGCCATTCACACGTTGGTGGGCGGAATTAGTGTAAATAGCCTCTGCCAACAAGGCTGCTTATTTGCACTTAGTGTATATAAACACTCTGATACAGATATTTAAATGCACATATACACACATATGCAGTCATGGCCAAAAATATCAGCACCCTTGGTAAATATGATCAAAGAAGGCTGTGAAAATTAATCTGCATTGTTAATCCTTTTGATCTTTTATTTTAAAAATTCACAAGAATCTAACCTTTCATTGGATAAGAATGTAAAATGTTTTTCTCAAATACACGTTAGACACAAATAACGGCACCCTTTTATTCAATACTTTTTGAAACCTCCATTTGCCAGTTTAACAGCTCTAAATGTTCTCCTATAATGCCTGATGAGGTTAGAGAACACCTGACAAGAGATCAGAGACCATTCCTTCATCCAGAATCACTCCAGACCCTTTAGATTCACAGCTCCATGTTGGTGCTTCTTCTCTTCAGTTCACCCACTCATTTTCTATAGGGTTCAGGTCACAGGACTGGCCAGCAGAAGCTTGTTTTTGTGCTTAGTGACTCATTTTCATGTTGTTTTTGAGGTTTGTGTTTGGATTATTGTACGGTTGAAAGATCCAAACATGGTCCATTATAAGATTTCTAACAGAGTCAGTCACTTATTGATTTTTTTTTATCTGTTGGTATTTGATAGAATCCTTGATGCCATGTATCTAAACAAGATGTCCAGGAACTCCGGCAGAAATATAGGCCCACAACATCATAAATACAGCAGTATATTTCATTGTACACATGTGGTACTTTTTATCCCTGTGTTCACCAAACCCATCTTGAGTGTTTGCTGCTAAAAAGCTCATTGTTTAGTTTAATCTGACCATAGAAGCCAGTGCCATGTGAAGTTCCAGTCGTGTCTGATAACTGAATATGCTGGAGTTTGTTTTTAGATGAGCGAGGAGAAGTTTTCTTGAAACCCTCCCAAACAACATGTGGTGATGTAGGTGCTGTTGACAATTATTTTAAGGTTTTCTGACCCTGAGACTCAACTAATTTCTGCAGTTCTCCAGCTGTGGTCCTTGTAGAGTCTTTAGCCACTCAAACTCTCCTTCTCACCGTGCATTAGGACGATATAGACACACGTCCTCTTCCAGGCAGTTTCGTAACATTTTATTTTGATTGGAAAATCTTGATTATTGCCCTGATGGTGGAACTGGGAATTTTCACTGCTCTAGCTCTTTTCTTAAAGCCACTTCACTAATTTGTGAAGCTCAATTATTTTTAGCTGCACATCAGAAATATATTCTTTGTTTTTTCTCATTGTGATGGATGTTTAAGGGAATTTGGGCTTTGTTTTCCCTCCTATTTATATTTCTGTGAAACAGGAAGCCATGGCTGGATAATTTCATGTTCATAATCACGCTGGTGTGCTCAAAATTGTGAATATGAATGGGAATATACTTCAGAGATATTTTACTCAAAATAATTTGTAGGGGTGCCAATAACTGTGTCCAACATGTATTTGAGAAAAACATTTATTTCATAATGATATTTCCCCCCATTTTAAATTCTTATTATCCAATGAAAGGTTAGATTTTTGTAAATTTTTTAAATAAAAGATCTGAAGGATTAACAATAATTACAGCCTTCTTTGATCATATTTACCAAGGGTGCCGATATTTTTGGCCATGACTGTACATATACATACATATATATATACACACATACAGTGTATATATATATATATATATATATATATATATATATATATATATATATATATATTGTTGCCATTTGAATTTAAATAGGCAAATAAATAAGATTTAATGACTGAATCATTATTGCATTGATTAATGTTTCTGGCATGTTGTGTGTTTGTCAGCACTTTTTTTTTAACCCTAACTGATGCAGTGCGTAAATTTTTATTTCTTTTATTTTCAAACAGCCATGTTGGAAGACCCACACACATATTCCAGGATGACAATACCAAAATTCATCAGCCTCAAATTGTGAAAGACTGGCCACAACAGAGTCCTGACCCCAGCCCCATTGAAAGTCTTTAGGATGTGCTTAAGTCAACTTTACACTGCCTGTCCAAAAAAAAAGTTTCACAGTCTACTACTTCATTGACCACCTTTAGCTTTGATAACATTGCACTTTTATTGTGGCATGGTTTCGACAACGTCATACAACAACTTTTTTTCCATCAAGAGTTGCAATTTTTGGCTGAGATCTTGTATTGACAATGGGAGAGTCGAACCACTCTGTAAAGTGGAATATGTACATGTATATTTATTCAACATTGCATTAAAACATTTTATTTAACCCTCCTTCTGCCAAACTATGGCTTGATGAACCGATATCTACTCTACACCTGGAATGAACCTGATATCTCTTCAAAGGCAACACTGGACAATTTCGCAAGATTTGGGACCCTTTCTTCTGTTACCTCAACAGGAATTATATTCCTTAATGCAATGTATTGTAACTTAAATGTTGTGTGTCTATGTCACTGTGTTATATATATTAAGAGGCTGGGGAAGAGGAGTTACATTTAATGCATTTTTTTTTTTTTAGTGTATAAGAAAAATTATCCTAACTTGTGATTATTAAGTTTATTCGATGACTGAATAAAAATTTATTTGACAATTGATTTCGACGGTTTACTTCACTTTGTGTCACGCCCAAGAACACCCGAGACCCACGGTAAAAACCCTGATAATGCGAAGCCCTACAAGACTTGTAATAAAATGAAGGTGGCATATTTACCTTGAGCGTCTCTGTAGTATGCGTGAGTAACACTGCGGAACCTCTCCTGACCGGCTGTGTCCCAAATCTGCAGGAGAGAAGCATTAACAGGTGAAGCATATGTCATGAAGGGGTACATTTAGGACACTTGACTTGGGGGGGGGGGATGTCCCAGTTAACCTGAATTGACCCTACATATCAACATGAACCACATCTGAAATGTGTAATTTTTCCAAATCCGTTTTAGAAAGAGAGAAACCTGAAACCATTACAAACAATTTGTTTTGTGATTTCGTCCTGATGTAATAAACCTGATCTTTGAACAGGCAGGAAGACAACCAAATTGAATTTTGTGAAGAAAATGTGAGCGGCGCTTGCCTGTGCAAAACACACCACCACATGCAGTCTGGCTGGTTGCTAGGGCATTTCTAGGTGGTTGCTAAGGTGTTACTGGTGATTTCATGTCAAGAGTTCACTCCACAGTCTTTATAAACATTCTGGTCTGTAGATACAGCTCGGCTACCTCCGGTGTTGGGAAAAGTTACTTTTAAAAGTAATGCATTACAATATTGCGTTACTCCATAAAAAAAGTAACTAATTGCATTACTTAGTTACTTTTTATAGAAAGTAATCCATTATGTTACTTGTGCATTTCTTTTTGTCACCTGAGCTGGAATTGCTCATTCATTTTTAATAACACATGAGGAAAAAGTTATATTTTTGGCAACTGTAAAGGCCCTTTTACAACAAAAATAAATAAGCGTCAGGCTTAAAGAAGTGCCAATGTGCCCAATTTCTCTCAACATGGAGAAAGGAGAGATATCAGAGAATAAATGGGAAAACAAAGTAACTTGCATTACTTATCTGAAAAAGTAACTCATATATTTTCTTGTAAATTTAAAAGTAATGTGTTACTAGTTACTCGTGTTATTTGTAATGCGTACTGACTCCCTCCTTCACTCTAAAGCTATTGGATTTTTGTAATCTGTTTGATCATCCAGCAGAGGTGAAAATCTGATCATAACATGAACAGTCATCTTCTCAAATCGCACGATTTTTGAGGCATTATTCATGCCTATATGACAAATAGAACAGGACAGGTGTTCAATACAGCACTCAAATCAATGTAATTAATAGTGATGCTTGTCTTGTTTGCTTACCTGGAGTTTGACTTTCATGTTATCCACAGTCACCACCTTATTCTACAGGCAACAGGAAGAAGAAACAACACCCATTAAAACACAAAAAAAGTACTTAGGAAACCACATCATACTTTCTTTTTCACAAATGAAAGACAAAATAATGAACAGTAAACAGTTTGTTATTCAAGGAAATCACGCACGACCAAATAAGAAAACAATTTAGCTACTACTAAAGTGAGATCTCTAACTGTGCAATTTTGTTTTTGTGTGGCCAGGCTCTCCACACAGACTTAATTATATAGTTCAGATGAAATAACAGACCAGCTCCCTGCTTAATTTCCTGTTGACGTCAGCCGTTACTTCCTTTGTGAAATAAATGTTTTAAAAATCGCACCTTCTGCACTGAGAGGACCAGACTTATCAGATGTTTTCATGCACCAAATGGCAGTGCAATCAGAGACGTCAGTCACACAAATGGAAGTGAGAATTTCAGAGATGAGTAATTATCATCCACAGACATTCACATACAGGCACCCATTTAGGCCGACCAATCTTTCAATCCTGAATATCTACACAGCGACTGTAGTTAATGCTGACGGATCAAAAACGTAGGCGTTTAAAGCCAAAGCGTGTCATTTTTTTTGCCACTTTCTCCTTTCTCAGCTTAACATGCAGAGAAAACACAAAGTACTTTGATTTCTAGGTGCCACCAGTTACACAGAAACTGCACCCTTCACCTTTTCATCATGTCACATTATCAGCAACAGGAGAGTAAACGACAACAAAATGCTTATGTGGTGGACTATAGAGTAATCGTAATCACAAAGACACACTTTGGCTGCTTACTCCTTCCAGGAAGCTCTGCATAAATTAAATCGGAGCAGAGCGCAAAGCAATTCGAGGAGAACATTAACCGGTTCAATAAGAGCGCTGGTATGTCTCCATTGTTCCTTCTATCACCATTGCATATCTGACTTGAATGAAAACACAAATCTTTTTCTTGACAGAAGTGAGTTCAGCAGAGCTCAGGTGTCTCATTGTTTCTCCAAGGGCAAGCCAACAAAAGCTGTAGAATAAGACAAAATGAAATCCACTGACGATTAGGGACTGGTTATTTCTCAGAAGTGTTTCAGTTTGTTCTTTTTTTTAAATAAAGGAACATAAAGCTTAAAAATGCTCTCTATATTTTTACAAATTTT
The DNA here is from genome assembly GCA_036784905.1 of Acrossocheilus fasciatus. Classification (NCBI taxonomy): domain Eukaryota; kingdom Metazoa; phylum Chordata; class Actinopteri; order Cypriniformes; family Cyprinidae; genus Acrossocheilus; species Acrossocheilus fasciatus. The sequence goes on along the minus strand of JAXUIB010000026.1, from coordinate 2,882,840 downwards.
AACAATACTCAAGTATTGATATTTTTGCATTTGCTCTCGAAATAAATAAATAATCAAAAAGGTTTTTTCTTTTTTTTCCCCTCCGGATGGAATAGCTAAATGGACCCTTTTCACATTTCTACACTGTAAAAAAAAAAAAAAAAAAGTTGAGCCAACTTAAAATTAAGGCAACCAGCTTCAGAAGATTTTGAGTTGAGTTTTCTCAACTTGTCGTTTTAAGTTTATACAACAAAAATTAAGTGAGTGATCTGAATGAAACTCCAGGGTTTTGAGCCGTACTGATTGGCTGTGAATTTAAACACCTCTGATTGGTCATTGCGTTCAGCTCTCAACAGACACGTCTGTGATTGGCTACAACACACAACGCTATTTTTAGAAATAAACCTTTGTTTTACATAGAAACCTTTGACGCTTTTCACAAAGTCCTCACTCAAATAGATACAGGAACATTTGAAAACAGTCGTGAGAGATGAGCGAAACTAGTTTATAGACATTTAACATTATTGCAATACTCCCTAATGCGATATTGTCAGCAAAGATATTGATAATGTTGCTAAAATTTCTCTCAGCCCTACTTATGAGTTATTGATTAATGTTTGAAACCTGAACTTATAGTTCAAAACGAAATATTCCCAAAATCTCAAACTCATTTTGTTCCAAACCTGTATGACTCACTTACTTCCACAAATCACACAAGAAGAAATTAGCAAACCAAAACAAAATAATAATCTACATTTTGGTCTGTGCCTCACACAAATCTATCATATGACTGTGCAAGATAAAAGAACATAGTGAGTCATATGAATATTTGCGCTTCTTTCATGGTGGGTTTTAGAAGGATGATGGACCCTTATGTCTCTATTCACTTCCACGTTTGGAAAGACATGAAGGTGAGATGCTAATCTTTTTTTGGGTTGAACTATCTCTTTAAATTAGTGTCAGTCGTGAACAAATATTGATGGTACTTCCTCGAAAGTACTAAAAGAATCAATAATGGAAATGTTAAAAGACCGGGATCAAAGCCAGAATCGTTACATTCCTTACAATTTCCATTCCTGCAATGGCGATGATATATAACTTCAGGATATTCATCTATCAGTTGCTCTAGGAATCTGCTTGATCTCTCCAAGTCTCAACCTATTATTTGAGAAATGGAAACACAATCTTGTTTCAGTTACAAGGTCCTTTTGACACCGGAAAGGATATCGATTTATGAAAAACATACATCTTTCAGGGCCTCTGCCTATCCAGCATAAATCAAGCATAGCCATCAATTTGTTTTAATGGCTTTCCATTTCTCTGGCATCAGACTTGCTCTGCTCTGGCTCCCACACATCCTCATGCTGAGCAAGTGCTACAAGGAAGAGCCCAAAATAGACACAGGCTATAGTGCTGCCGCTGTGCCATTCAAAAAAAAATAAAACTACCAGCACAGAAACACTTCACTGTTTCCCTGAGCCGCAGCAGATAAGATGCTTCATTTCAGACTAATTTTAGACATTGTTGGCAGGCGATCAAAGAATGAGGGTTTAAAAGGTTTTTTGAACTTCCTAAAGACACCTTCTGTCTGAAAGCATGGCACTTTCTACTCGAATCTGACGTTTGAAACCGGTCCACATCACATGCCAAGCCTTTACCGTTTCAAGGTCTTTTATTATGCTAACCTTCGCTTCCTTGCAAAAACACATACTGTGAAACCAAATTGACTGTCTTGGCTTGAGGGCAAAAATCTATTTGTGGAGCATGACAAACTATATTTTCCTCCAATAAAACTCACGCCCTTAACGCCAGCTGACAACGGCCTCTTACATTAGCATGTTGGTGTATTAACCGATGACGACTTCAAAAAATTAAAACATGACTCTGACATATTTTAAATTCACCGTTTGAGAAAATAAACCCAAAATATTGATGACTCATCTTGCATTTAGGAGCGTATACCAATTTTTGCCCAATCAAATGCTCTCTACAATGAGAATGTCGGTAGTGATAGTAATTAACAAATGATTATAATACAGGCCGATGAGCTCTTTGGTAGGTCACACTCAAACTTTCTGTTTTAATAGGATATGCATCATTTCTCTGGGTCTCTCAAGTCTTGGTGAAACTGAAGTAGCAACAGATCTTTTCTTCTGTATTGCGACAAAGTGTAACAGATTATTGCAAAAGGAAACGTAATGTGAGACTTGGTAGGGTTCTATCCATTGGTTGTTAATTGGATTTTGAGACGTGGCCATTGCAAGTCAATTGTGGAGGGACGGGGTTTAAGTGGACTAAATTACTCGAGGTCCAACATATGTCAGATTGCAAGGTCAAATAAAATAAATAAATAAATAAATAAAAAGCATTTGGAAAATACCTAGGTTAAAAAAAAAAATTACACTTTCATGATGTATTTAAAGTGCTCTATATTCGTGCACAAATTTTGTACTTAATATACTAAAAATGATTATTTAGTACTTCCTAAGATAAACTTAAGATCAACTACGTGTGCTCAACTGTGCTATTTTGGGACACCATGCATATGAACTAAAATTTATTTAGTTTCCACTTGTAGTACACTTGAACCCATCTTTCATACACTAGTACACTCAAGTGGTGACTAAATACATTTTATACATTAAATACAGAGATAGTATGTTAAAAGCGCATTTTAGTTCATATTCATGGTTTCCCAAAATAGCACAGTTGAGTACACTTCTTAAGTCTATCTTAAGCAGTACTAAAGAATCATTTTTAGTATATTAAGTACAAAATTAGTGCGTGAAAATCGAGCACTTTAAGTACAGTATGGAAGTGTACTTTTTTTTTTTTAAACCTGGGTAGTACGGGTGAGTTTTCATCTCACGCTGACTTTAAATACACCCCAGGTAGGTTTTAACCAAAAATTCTATCTTTTTCTCCCCAACCAAGTGCTTGGCAGGTGCAGCTCAAGACCCAAAGTGTCTTGGGGCGATGGGTTAATCATTTAGCCAGACTGAAACGTGAACGAGCATCAGATTGGCCTGTTATATCCAAACACTCCAAGACATCTTGAGTGGCACAATGGCTTCACAGATTTGCCCGAGAGGCTGCTGGACTGCACCAGCACCACTTCAGAAGACTACAGAGATTTGCACAGTTAAATGCCAGTAGAGAGTGAATACAGTGAAGCACACACACATACACACACACAACCTCTCTATGATGGAGTGCCAGAACAGCTTATCGATTAGATGCTGGATGTAAGTGTTAAAGGGTCATATCATATTTTTCCTAAGCATCATGTTTTTTGCCTCTGAGGTCCACTTATAATATTCGATTTTGATATATAATTTGCCGCCCCTTTCTGACTCTCAGAATTAAAGAAAAAATATTTTGAAGAATGCTGGTAACGAAACTGAATGACTTGCACTGAATGGACCAAAAAAAACTGTTTTCTTACGTTCCACAGAATAAATTAAGTAATACATGCTTGGAACGACATGAGGGCAAGTAAATGATGACACAATTTTCAATTTTGGGTAAATTATCTCTATAAGTCTGTGGAATAAACACCCTCGTCACATGTGAAATGAGCAACAGCATTTGCTGTGAGCTGCCGGTTTGCTTTCGGGTTTAATATAGTTTGTGATGTCTCATCCTTCAACAGCAGCCTCTTGGCAAAGCGGCATTACATTGTGACATTTGTGTGATTCATAAAACAATCTGCACTAAAATGTGCAAATCAAACTGTTAAGACCTTTAAAAAAAACAAGCTGCTCTTTCTTGACACTTCTATTGTTCGTTAAATAGAAAACGACGTTAAAGGCTTGTTTACACCAAAGACGATAAACACTGTACAAAGCTGTATAACCTAATTCTAATTCTATGAGAACCCGACTAACGAATGTTCTCAGAACACTGGTTAACATGTAAACAGAATGTTCATTTGAATGTTGTTTAAAGTTCTAAAATGCATTTTTATACACTGTTCATGAATCTTTTTTAAACATTTAATTTGGATGCATGTCTTATACGTTTTTAGACATTACTAGTCTTGTTTCAGAACATTTAGAGGGCATTCATAACTAACGTTCCACTAATTTTTGCAAAATCAAACCGCATCAATCAGCTCTGAAACTTACAATACATCAAACGCTCATTTCAGTTCAACAAAAAATTGATTTATCATGATATGACCTCCATAAACATGTTGTATATAAAGAGAAGCAAACCAGCTCCATCCACTGCTGGCTCACCCTAAAGTCTATCCCCACTGTGGCAATGAAGTTGCCTCCCAGAAAGGCACCATCTTTAAAGCGCACCAGGACGCAGGTCTTCCCCACTGCCGAGTCTCCCAGCAGCATCACCTAAAGGCATCAGGGTCAGAGACAGCTGTTAGGCCTACAACCACATCCTGGTTTAGTTTAATGAGCTCTAACTGTTCACCAACTTTATGTTAAAGTCAACACGGAATGACATTCACAACCCCAATTTACTTCCATAAATTGGCATTTTTGAGTGGAACAAGACAAAACTGTCAGGTTAGAATCGGTTTTATCTGTCGAAAATGACTGGAGTGTGGAAAGTGTGACAGGTGGTTAAGAGAAAGGGTTTGGAAACAGGAGTGAATCAAATAATTGAGCGCGTCATAAAACAGAAACATGCATTTAAAAAGTAATTAGGGTTATTTTTGCTTCCATGTTGACTGTAACACCAAAACGCAGTTGTTTTTAACAGAAGAAAATGCTTTGTAATTGAAAGGAAACTCAAATTGTGAAATACATTTGCCCAATTGTGTATTGCTTAATATTCTTTGCTGAAACTACTGTTGCTCAACATTGCATAGCCTGTTGTTTATCACTTTAAATCTACGCATTTTCTTCACTTTCGAAGAAGACAGAAGCAAAAACAGCTCCTCTTATCGGACTAAAATAGATTCTCAAGGGATCCTTCTGGGTTCCCTGAGACTTTTATATCATTGTGTCTCTTAAGAGTACATCAATGCGTCTTCAGATGCGTTGAGATGACTCCCTCCCTGAGTCAATATTTATCCACCAGTGAGGGAAAAGTCAAACTACTATCACATTACTTAAACATTAGAAAGAAACGCAACAAATAATAAAAAAAGGAGGTATACTTTATATAGCAGTAGTTCTCAACTGGTGGTTTGCGACCCAAAACAGGTTGTGGGCGGCAGGGAAAAAAAAAACAATGTTAGTTATAGATAAGATCAATGCAATAATAATTCAATGCAACTGAATAACATTACAGAATAAAAATAGGCTTAAATATCAAACGGGAGAAGAATGCTGTTATAGTAATAATTTTGCTAAGCTGTTTATAATTTGAATGACTATTTTCTTTACTTTTATAGCATCAGTCATTTTAATACTGCGTTTAGTCACCACTTTGGTCCAAACGCCAAACCAGTTTTGAAGAACCACTGCTATATTGTACCATTAGTCCGTGAACTACTATTAAATTTGCATGCAAAACGACATGTTTGCAGCCATTTAAAGTGAATTCAGACAGTAGCATGACTGTGAACATGCCTTCGCATTCTTGAAAAGTGATTTCCGAGTAGAAGACGCACGCGCGCGCCACAGGTGCCAACTAATGCTGGGCAAATTTTTCAGACACAACAACAATAATACAAATCATGACACCAGCAATAAACTAAACAATAAAATATAACTCACACCTTGAAGGCAACATCAAAATACTCATTGACCGAGGCGCATCGCTCCAACATATTTCTCGACGTTCCGTTTTTAACCCCATTCTCCATCAATGTTGCTTTTTTGATTGACATCGCGGAAACAAATAACAAGGATCTTGCTTTCGATGTTCTTCTCAAGACGCGCCGGGTGACTATATCACAAATGCATCACATAGTGCATCTAAAACGCGCCCAAACTTCATCAGATGCTGCCTGAGGATGAGGATGAGGATATATGAAGAAACCCAAAAAATGCATCTATCCGAAAAGCGTCCTCTTCATCATCATTAACGCGCAAAGACGCAAAACATGATCGTTATCGTGCAGTTGCGCGCATAATCTCACACAGCACAGAAGCAGATCGCTCCACAACGCACATGAGCAACAGGCTCCCGTGGGTAACGCACACACACAGGTGCCAGATCACATCTGATCACACCGATTGAGAGGAGGAGACCGACCAATGACACCCATCAAGCGACGCGACTAAACCAGACGCGCCCATTACAATCCGCGAACTCTCGGTAGCGCGAGCGCGCCGCCTCGTTGATTATTATAGGAGCGTTGTGGTTTTGTCGCGTCGCGTCTGTTGAGCGGCAAATTCTGCCCAATATGTTTTCAGTGTGCAATAAAACCGCTTTTTTCTCCAGGGGGCGCTTCAGGGCTCAGAAAGCTCAATCCTCCATTCAACCTCATTCAAATCTTAGAATATCATGTTTTGATTTAATAGAGGCATTTGTACACCAGAACATTTAATCGTTCAAATGTATTCATTCCAAGAAATAAAAATGAAAATCCGAACCAGCAATCTCTAATAATTACATGGAAAGAAACGGCATCGCAAACGACAGTGATTGGTCCATCCTAACATTGCGGTGAAAAGTAACACGTACCACGTGACAACGCTGCCTACTTTTGTGGCGCCTCAGAAGCGGACATTCATTATTTATGACTGAATAATGATACTAAGAAACTTTAATAATATATAGTGAATTGAAAATACAAACTCAAGCGTTAAATAGTTTGGATACATCTTACCTGACACAAATTCCGGGCTATCAAGGCCCGCCCTTTTCGTAATTTTGTATCAGTTGACACAGTCCCATTCCATCAGATTATTCTATTTCTGTGAAAGAGTTTCGCTTAATATTGTGGTTTGTCGCGGCGCTTGCGGCCAATGCAGATGTGGTTTGACAAAATGCAGCTCATTGTAATGTCAAAAGCGTAAAGGTTTAGTTGTTTGAAAAGGGCACTTCTTTTTACATAGACTACCTATTATTATAACTTACCTGAAATATGAACGCCTCTTAAACACGCATTTTCAGTGAATTATCCTGCATTTGTCCGTATGATAACAGGCCAATTAGGGAAATATAAAATGTAATAATTCCAATGGTGTACTTTACAACTTTAACAAGTGTTACAAATTAACTGAGCTTGAGTTTCTGATTTAAAAGCGTGTGTTTAGTCCGCCCTCTACTGGAACAATGAGTGTAATGACATCCACTATCATCCATTTATCTCTTAAAATAAACACTTAACACTTGCTTTAATAATCATTTATATTTAACAGTATTTGTTTCTCTCTCGTTATGATCTGCAGGACTGTTGTGCCCGTATCCAGCAGGATGGCTGTAAGGACCAATGATGTATTGATGCATGTCTTCTCTAAGCTCAATCTTGGCACAGTCTACCTATATAGGTATTTAATTGTGCACAGAAAAAACTAATTTCCAGAATATACTCTGCTCATATTCTGCACACATATTAAACTCCCTGTTTCACACACAAAAACACTGAGACTAATTACAAAATATGAAGGAAAAAAACAACAACAAACAGTGATGATCCAACCGAGGCCAGACAGATCCCTCTGTAATTATAATCAGAGCCTACAGTAAAATGATCATTATCATATTATTGTAATCAGACGCTCTCTGCTGAGAAAGCCTAGCGGCTCTCTGCAGGGAGTTACGACAGTAGACAGAGGAGCAAATGCAGCAGGCAGAGCTGACGTGGAAGCTTGTGTGTCAGTCAACACGAACAAGTGCGTTTAATATTAGTAGAAACATATTTAGATATAAGGTTAGGATAATAGGGGAATCATTCTCTAATTTAGCTTACGTTACAGCATTTTTTCCTTTAAATTCCTACAAACTGCACAAAAACTTACGTTTATACAAATGTAAGACTATAATATAATGCAAAATATTTAATTTGATGTAAAACAACCTATTCTGCTCCTTTTTTATTTTCTCAGTTGTTCTCTTTTAATATTTGTCTCTGTCTTTATGTGTATATGGTGTAAAAAAAGTCTATTTAAAATCAGAAAGATGTCGACTTATTACCTAAACACTAAACAATGACTGTAAATTTCAAGAAAATTGTAATTTAATTGTGAGGTGACTTTGTAATATTAAATGTAATTTTCTTTTTTAAGTAAATGTATCTTGTTTGAAGGTTATTTTATTGATTTATTTTTGTGCAGTGTACCCGGTCCTGTGCTTGTATCTTCTCCATGGAGAAAAGTGAAGTCACCTGAGAAGAAATGATCTGTGACCTTCTGCAGAGGGACTCACCGTGAAGCCGATGCCCACAGTCGCAGAGAAGGATCCTGGGATGAATTTTCCCTGGTCAAACTGCACTAACAGAGACGTCTTCCCCACTCCACTGTCTCCGACTAGTATGGTCTGCAACAGACGGACAAGAACAGATGCACAAACAGATGGAGGGTCAAATGAAGATAAAAGTATTGTGACACTTATGTGCTTGTCAGATGTTAGTAAATCATAGTTAATGTGATTCTCTCCTCCTGCGGTTCTTCTGTTAGTGAACTTGAGGAGAACTAATTTCACATATCCACTAAAATCACCAAAACAACAGCTGATTAAAAGACATTGAGAACAAATGACGACGAAAAGTGAAGTTAGTGAAGAGAAAACATCCTGCAGCATTTGAACACAGATGCAACTTAGTTTGCTATTATGCTGTCTAGGCTGAATTAACATTGCCACAACAAACTCCAACAAACATGGTTGCTGGGTTTTGCTGGATCTGTGTGTTCAGTGTGTTGGTAAATGTACAAATTTCTTTCTTCTGCTGAACATAAAAGAAGATTTTTTTTTGTAGAAACTTGGTAACCGAACAGGTACCCATTGACTTCTATAGTATCTATTTACATACTATGCAAGTCAATGGCTACCATCAACTGTTTTGCTACCAAAATTTTTCAAAACATCTTTTGTTCCCAGAAAAAGAAACTCATACAAGTTTGGAACAATTTGAGGATGAGTAAATGACAGAATTTTCATTTTTGAGTAAGCTATCCCTTTAATATTACACGTATTCTGTGATAACGCATAAAAAAAAAAAAATAAAAAAAAAAAAAATATATATATATATATATATATATATATATATATATATACAGTATATAGAAAATTGGATACAGCAAAACAAAAAAGTGAAAAAGCCAGGGAATAATTAAATGTTTTAATTTCCCCTTCGCTGCATTCTCAAATCTACATAGCGTGATTTCTGTCGCACAGCTGAACTGTGATGAATAAATGAGCCTGCGCTTTAGTACGGCAGAGATGATCATAGCTAGAGTTGTAAAGGCAGATTAGTCACTTTCATGTCGACACCTGCTACTGGCGTCAACAAAAATTAGTTTGGGGGGACAGCTTTCTCATCGAGAGATCAGTCAAGGTGTCTGTTAATGGTGCTGTTTGCAAAGGCAGGCATCACTATCCATGTTGAAAAAAAAAAACAGCATATGCATATGGTTAGGTATGTTTTGAAGCATGACAGCTGATTTAAGCTGGTCCTTAGCAGGAGATAGTTGCTCAGGACCAGCTCAAACCAGCTCAAACCAGCTGCGATGCTTAAAAATCCTGGGAACTTCCCAGAAAAATATTGCAACCACGTACAGTAGAGACGCCTTAGTAACAACCCCAGTGTCACAACATGGCAAGAAAGAAGACACTGTACACCTTAGCAACCAGCTAAACTCTTCTCAGCTTAGTAACTACATAGAAATATTCTAGCAACCATCTATAAATGCCCAAGCAACATTTAGAGCACCTTAACATCTGCATAGCAAATACCTGACAACTACCCAGCACACCTTAGCAACCAAATGCTCTAACAAAAACAACAACAAAAAAAAACTCTTGGCGACACCCTAGCAAATGCATAGCAGCATATTAAAAAACACATGTAACACTTTTACAATTGCATAGCAATAACTATACCTAAACAACATATAAAGCTAAACTAGCAACCACTTAGAAAATCACTAGCAACCACCTAGAATACTCTGGTAACCACTTAGAAATGACTTAGCAACATTTAGAACACCTTAACATCTGCAACGCTCAGTAATCACCCACTCATGCAACCGCCTAGGAATGCTTTGGCAACCAACCCAAACAATCAGTGCTGGGTAGATTACTTACAAATTGTAGTGCATTACTGATTCCAAATTACATGACAAAAATTGTAGTTAGTAACGTAATGATTACATTACATATTTTAGGTAACATAATCTGACTACTTTTTGATTACTTTTAGATTACTTTTATCCTTACACATTTATCTCATTGATTAAAAGGATTAGTTAACTTCCCAAATAATAAAAAAAGATGTTAATTTCTAACTTTCTTCAGTCTAAAAGAAATTAAAGCTTTTGACGAAAACATTGTAGGATTGTTTTCCATATAGTGGATTTCAGTGGGAATCAACGGGTTGAAGGTCCAAACTGCAGTTTTAATGCAGCTTACACGATCCCAGCCGAGAAATAAGGGTCTTATCTAGTGAAACGATTGGTCATTTTCTAAAAAAAAAAAAATTTTTTTATATGTTTAACCACAAATGCTCATCTTGAAGTAGTTCTGCGCTGCGTGTCTATGATTTTGCGCATTACGTAATCACTTTGGAAAGGTCACACATGGTTATTTCTTCGTCTTTGTGCTCCGGTTAAAAAAGTTAGAGTAGGGCGAAAAACTTCAACATTGTCCGCCATCTTTGTTTTACCTTTTTTTGTAAAGGGCGTTTGACTTTCTTTGCACGTTCGTTTTGTAAACACTGGGTCGGTAATGGGCTTCCGCCTATGTCACGCGTGTAATGTGTGAAGTCCAGCTAGTGCAAGATGAGCATTTGTGTTTAAAAAGAATATACATTTAGATTTTTTTTTTTTTTTTTTAGAAAATGACTGATTTTTTAATTTTTTTATTTATTTATTTTTGCTAGATAAGACCAGTATTCCTAAGCTGGAGAATGTTTTCCTCAAAAACCTTAATTCCTTTTCGACTGAAGAAAGAAAGACATCTTGAATGATATGGGGGTCTTGATATGAAACACATTGAATACATATATGGTAATATATTCATATGAAAATGCAAAGAGAAAGAAAATATATTTCATTCATTGTATATTCTATTAAAAAAAAAGTAACTATGAGTATTTGAAAATGTAATATAATCTAATTATAAGTAATTTTTGGAATCTGGTTATGTAATCCGGATTACATGTAATCAGCACTGCCTACAAACTACCTAGAAACACCCTAACATCTATTCAGTACACCCCAGTAATCGCATAGAAACACATTATAAACACTCTACACAGCTTTACGACTGCAATGACAATAAAACCACTCTGAGCAACCTAGCAACCACCCAGACCACTCAAGCGCTGTGATTGTGAGTTTTCACACTCATCTTGAGAAGTGCCGCTCTTCATTAGCATTGAACAGAGTTCAGCAATCACTGATATGAAAACACCCCCTATTTGTATCTCAGTCTCACACTTGCCCCTTTTGAAAGCATCATGTCCTGTGGCACAGGGCAGCGCGCCGCATCTCTGCAGGGACTGAGAGGACGTGGGCGTCATCCAGCTCTGGTTGCCATGGTTATCACATCCGGCCAAGCGTCTGGCCAGAGGCTGCAAAAGCACATGTGGCTCATTCATGACATTTATCAGCTGGAGGGCAGATGGGTGGTTGTGCTCCACTCGGTTTAATCTAGTGTCTCACTATGTTGCCCTGTGTTTTAATGAAATCCAGCACTCCTCCGGTCAGGTTCAGTCTTGTACGCTCCTGAGAGGACGTTTGGTGACCCTTCCTGTGTAGCACCATGGTCCTGCGAAACACAACATTTCGTTCCACTGTATGTCCACACATGAAGTGGAAAGACAATCTGGAAAATTGATCTGGAAAGCATCTGTTGTGTACAAACATCTGAAAGACATCTTTAAGATGTCAGTTTTACATAGACCTACATTCTAAATCATAAACATCTTAAAGAGATCTAATAAAGTCTATTTGACAACTGATAGGAAACATCCTATAGACCACTGGTCTCAAACTCAATTCCTGGAGGGCCACAGCTCTGCACAGTTTAGCTCCAACCCTAATCAAACACAGCTGATCCAGATAATCGAGCTCTTCAGGGTCACTAGAAACTTCCAAGCAGGTGTGATTTGGAGCTGGTTGGAGCTAAACTCTGTAGAGCTGCGGGCCATCCAGGAATTGAGTTTGAGACCTCTACTATAGACTTATTGTAGATGAGCAAACACTAAAAAATACATCTTGCAGATGTAAATGCAGATGTCAAATAGACATCTCCGTGATGTATGTCCCCGCCCCCTTTTAGTTACTGTTGCTATGTCCTCTCTGACTCCACACATCATGTTCTCAGGTAGTAAAAAAATACATTGCGGAGCAAAGAGGAAACGGGCAACATGCTGACAGACAAGACAGAGCAGGTTACGTTAGGTATGAAACAAGGTCTCAGCTTTCAAATTTTGTCATTTTTTAAGAAATTCAAACAGTAAATACCATTTTGTGGCTCTTTAATGTGTCGTGACAGATCGCTGTAGTGCCTCAGTTCAAGCGTCACGTAAACCGATCGTCTTTTCATATTTACTTAAAGCACGAAATAAACATGAATGAACATCAGAAGGTATTTTATTTCAACCCCCGAAAGATGTCAACACACACCATTTTTCAAGTTTAAAGGTGCTCTCAGCAATATTTGAAAAACGCTTTTGACCACAGGTTCGGACCGAGTCCCAAAACACACTTGCCACCAATCAGCAGTAAGGGGGGTGTCTAGTAATGATAGAGAGAAAAGAGCGTGCAATTTGAGTGCACAGGACAAATATTAGCAGACTGACTATAGATAGAGAGAGAGATGGCAGATAAAAAAAGGAAAATATAGGAGAAACAAAACATTAAAAAGGAGGGTTACAATCAGGCAAGAGGTAGGACCCCTGTAAATATTGGAGCAGCTTTACAGCACTGGAGAGAACTCAAGGAGTGGGAAGGCCTGGAAGCAGATGCCAAGGTTGCATTGTTTCTTCTTGATAGGTGAGCAATGTTGATTTTGTTTCATGTTGCTTTGTTTCACACAACTTCATATCTTCGGCCAGCAAGCATAGCAGATTCCGCCATCGTCATTACCGGGGTTGTGTACGTATTCGTGTGGGGTGGAGATATCAAAATAAGGGCGAGGTTAGGGCTTTTGAGTTCAACTTGTTGTGAGAATTCCCACAGCGGGTTGGGTGGGGGGCTTACCATGACTTAGGTGCCCTTGAGCAATACGTCACGACTTAACTTAACTTAACTTAACTTAACTTAACTTAACTTAACTTAACTTAACTTAACTTATTTGGGTTTGTTATATATTACATATATAATACCTATATTATGTCAGCAGAGTTTTGTCTGACCTAGTAGTTATTGTCATGATGGTACTGTGTTTTCATCATAAACATTATGTAAAATAACTCTTGCAGTGTTGAAAACTTTTAACTTTTTACCACAACAAGAATAACAATGTACAGTCAAAGAAACGCAATATTTACTAGTCATTACTTTGAATGCAACTGCATTTAAAAAAATATTTTGGCAAATTCCGATATTTTTCTGTTAATCTATTAGTCTGCGGTGCTTGAAAATCTAGTTTGAGAAATTATATTATTCTCCCATTTGAAAATGAATCCCACATTTATGAGGGAGTTATATCACTCCTGAAACTTTGTTGCTTGTATAGGGTATATGGCCGCTAGCAGCACGAAAAACAAAACTTTTTATTCAAATTCTGAATGGATTATAACCGTTTTAGCCTAGAAAGTGTGCAAATAGCCCTTGCTTTATAATCACTAAAAAGGTGTCCCTTTACTTCAGTCCATCACAATCTCACAGAGTTCCTTTATAATCAATGAACCTCTTATTTACATTGTGTTACAGAGAGAGGATTCGCAAGTGTGCAGGAAAACCCCCCCGGCTTTTAGAGGTGAGTGAATTCTGACTAACTTGAACTCAGTGGCCAATCACAGGTGTTCAAGAAATTAACAGACGTCTATGATTGGATACACTGCTGAGAGCTACGAAAACACATTGTAAATAAAATCTTTTGACGCTTTCCAGAGCGCAAACACAAATGCGTACAGGAGCCTTTACCAAATCTGTTTCGCCAATCTCCTATAATTACAGTTTTAACTGAAGGTGCTTTTGACTGTGTGAGAAAATGGATGTGTGGTGTGAGAGCGTGAGAAAAGTGTCAGTTGCATTCAGCGTGAGATTTGGTAGTCCTGGGGGATGTCCTGTTGGGGTATGAGCTTGTATGTTTTGGTGCTTTCAAATGTCAATATCGTCTGGCAAAACAATCTACTTCCTGTCTGATTTGCTTGTCAGATAAAATGGCGGATTCGGCGTTATGATTGGTCAGATCACCTGTCAATCAAACTCCCTGTGAAGGGTCAATTGAGAGGTATTTGATGATTGTTTGAGACTGTTTAGATGATATGAATATATGTTTATTCTTCTGAGTTTCATGAAATAATCAAATGCATTGAGTCACATAGCAATGCTTTGCGCTGCTGAACAAACAAATACCTGTGAGATGATTTTAGGAGATGAATCGTGTCGAACACAGAGCCCTCAGGCTATCAAACTCTATTACTATTTCATTCAGATCTCATCCATATTTGATATTCCTTAAATCCCTCATCACTTATTCAGCTATGAAATGCTTGATTAAGGAAGAACACAACGGAACAAACCACACGAGGCACGTGACGGGGACATGGAATGCCATTACCATGGCAACACATGCATTTCCGCAGCCAAAGCACTATAGTATCTCCTTCAGTGCATAGCGCTGAGATACTTCATTATTACAATTTAACACAGCCTGAAAGCTTGAAATATGAGTGTGCCTCCTGGACTTATCAAAAACATCACATAAGCATTTCCTATTATAATGCAAAAATAAAATACAATTGCTTTGACCAGGAAATGTTAGCAAGTTTTATTCACAAAAATGTTAACCTTAGTTTAAATATCAGGGCCTCAAGATCGTATCAGAATATATATATATTTAATTTTAATTTTCACTTATCAAAATACCTATTTAATGAAAAAACATCTTTCCACACTCTTTTCCTCTAAATGAATACTGAATATTTTTTTATTTTATTTTTTTATTTATATTCTCCAAAATACTTCATAGAAATAAACAGCAATATAGTTTTTTTTATAAACATTTTATTATGCTATACTGTAAAAATGCAGCTATAAGGATGTTGTTGCAGCATATTTGCTATATTTTATATTTACTTGACTAGACAATACCCAATCTATCTCTTTCTCTATCTCGTCTTATTGAGAAAGTTTTGCCATGTATCATTTCAATAATATAAAACAGCTACAGAGAAACAGAGACACAGATTCACTCACAGGAACTGATGTGCTTCACAACTCATGTTTCTTTAATAAACTCATTTCCTGTCATCCTTCCTCACTACATCCACTTACTTTTTGAAAAGTACTTTAAAAATGTAAATGACAATGATTGAAATCAGCTTGATTCTGGGTCTTTGCCTATTTTAAAAATCAATCCCTGTGTCTCTGATGTTCTTGTCTTTAAATACAGTTCGGATCTCTCCTTTGGTATTTTGTGTATGTTTTATCACACACCTAGTGTTTGCTTAGAAAAGTCATAACACACCTCTCATAAAGAAGCCACATGACTTGAAAAATCATTCACATCTGTAGCTCAGTCAGTGTGGATACTTTTAACTACAAAATGTAGCTGTACGATTTTATCCTCTTAGATAAAAAAAAAGACAAAGCTAGTTAAGATGGTTTATTCACTGGATGTTTGCAGCACTGTAAGTACAGTAAAGGATATTTCCTGTAGGCCTGGTTATGATCTCAGTGTGAACATATGAAGAATCCCACAAAACCCCGTCACAAAAAAAGCCCACAGATACATTTAAAGCACCTTTTTCAAGCATGAGTCAATATACAACACAACCACCTCTCTGAATGAATATAACACCTCCACCTCCGTGGACCAAAGGTGGGTGTTTAATTGATGCAGCCGTGTACAGCACTGTACTGGTTTATTCCTACAGTTCTCTGGCACTGACTGTGAGACTGGTGGGTGTGTGACTTCCTGTACAAGAGTCATAATCACAGCTGATTAGCTTTGAGAAGATAGAAAATGGCAAAACAGACACAAAAAGACAGTCAGAGAGACGGATAGACACATGGACGGACAGACGGACGGACAGATAGATAGATAGATGGATAGATGGATGGACGGACAGAACGAAAGATAGATGCATGGATAGATAGACGGAGAGACAGATAGAAAATAGAAACTAGCAGAACAGACACAATAAGACAGTTAGAGAGACGGATGGACGGACAGATGGATGGATGGATCTATTTAGATAGAGGGCTGGATGGATGGATGGATGGATGGATCTATTTAGATAGAGGGCTGGATGGATGGATGAATGGATAGATAAATAATATCCATCTAAAGATAGATAGATAAACAGACAGACAGACAGAGAGACAGACAGAAAGACGGACGGACAGCTAGATAGATAGATAGATAGATAGACAGACAGAAAGAAAGGACGGACAGACGTGATTGATAGATAGATAGATAGATAGATAGACGGACGGACGGACGGACGGACGGACGGACGGACGGACGGACGGACGGACGGACGGACGGACATGATTGATAGATAGATAGATAGATAGATAGATAGATAGATAGATAGATAGATAGATAGATAGATAGATAGATAGATAGATAGATAGACAGAAAGACAGACAGACAGAAATGGTAGACAGACAGACAGACGGATGGATGGATGGAGGGACAGAGAGGCAGACAGACAGACAGACGGATGGATGGAGGGACAGAGAGGCAGACAGACAGACAGACAGACAGACGGATGGATGGAGGGACAGGGAGGCAGACAGACAGACAGACGGATGGATGGATGGAGGGACAGAGAGGCAGACAGACAGACAGACGGATGGATGGAGGGACAGAGAGGCAGACAGACAGACGGATGGATGGATGGATGGAGGGACAGAGAGGCAGACAGACAGACGGATGGATGGATGGAGGGACAGAGAGGCAGACAGACAGACGGATGGATGGATGGATGGAGGGACAGAGAGGCAGACAGACAGACGGATGGATGGATGGATGGAGGGACAGAGAGGCAGACGGATGGATGGATGGATGGAGGGACAGAGAGGCAGACAGACAGACAGACGGATGGATGGAGGGACAGAGAGGCAGACAGACAGACGGACGGATGGATGGATGGAGGGACAGAGAGGCAGACAGACAGACAGACGGATGGATGGAGGGACAGAGAGGCAGACAGACAGACGGATGGAGGGACAGGGAGGCAGACAGACAGACAGACGGATGGATGGATGGAGGGACAGAGAGGCAGACAGACAGACGGATGGATGGATGGAGGGACAGAGAGGCAGACAGACAGACAGACGGATGGATGGAGGGACAGAGAGGCAGACAGACAGACAGACGGATGGATGGATGGAGGGACAGAGAGGCAGACAGACAGACAGACGGATGGATGGAGGGACAGAGAGGCAGACAGACAGACGGATGGATGGATGGATGGAGGGACAGAGAGGCAGACAGACAGACGGATGGATGGATGGATGGAGGGACAGAGAGGCAGACGGACAGACGGATGGATGGATGGATGGAGGGACAGAGAGGCAGACAGACAGACGGATGGATGGATGGATGGAGGGACAGAGAGGCAGACAGACAGACGGATGGATGGATGGATGGAGGGACAGAGAGGCAGACGGACAGACGGATGGATGGATGGATGGAGGGACAGAGAGGCAGACAGACAGACAGACGGATGGATGGAGGGACAGAGAGGCAGACAGACAGGATAACGGTGGTCACCTTGTGTACGAGCTCCTCATTGTAAGCGAGGAGGAGTGTGCTGCTGGACAGTGTGTGTCCGTCCTCTGTGTCTGTGTCCACTGGAGAGGAGCCGTAAGCGCTGTCAGGATAAGCAGGCTCTCCCTGCTCCACCGGCTCCAGCTCTGAAGTGTTCTCCATCATCAGCTCCATGTGTGAGGCGCTTCTCAACA
The DNA here is from genome assembly GCA_036784905.1 of Acrossocheilus fasciatus. Taxonomy (NCBI): domain Eukaryota; kingdom Metazoa; phylum Chordata; class Actinopteri; order Cypriniformes; family Cyprinidae; genus Acrossocheilus; species Acrossocheilus fasciatus. Next base: position 2,864,697 of record JAXUIB010000026.1, on the reverse strand, counting down.
GCAGATCTTTGACAGTCATTGAGACTTTTCCTCGCTGACTCACTCGTCTCAGAGATGTCACGGAGTCTCTTACCTTGTCTTGACTCTGATGTGCAACAATGACTCATGCCAGAGCAGAGATTCTTATAACTTGATGAAGTTTACTCTATTAAATATTTAACAGTAGTGCTTCCTGTGGCGTGCAATACAGGACATGTTCATGATGATAGCAGTGTACACAACTGTGCTCACTGTGGCACCATTTTGGGTCGTTCCTGCTGTGTTGAACGTTTTGAAGTACATATGAAGCTTTTAAAAATTAAATACGATTTCGTTGTGGTGTAGGATGTTTTGCTCAAACTCACACACTTACACTTTATTCAATACAACCCAGAAGTGCTGACGTTTGGTTTTCCCACCAAAATGTTGTCACCATATATATGGCACTTATATTTTATATTAATAGTCAGAATGGCACTTAATTATTTTTTGGAACTATTGGTTTTAGTAACTATTTTAAATTTCCCAGTAACTTGCTATTTAAACTTTATCAATAATACTTGCTTTCTGGAGCTATTTGTTTCAACTTTCAATTTACAAAATAATCCGGAAAAAAAAAAAAATCTGGTGGTTTGTTTTCATGAAAAATATTAAGCTGCACAACCGTTTCCTACATTTATAATAATCAGTATATTAGAATGATTTCTGAAGGATCATGTGACGCTGAAGACTGGAGCAATGATGCTGAAAATTCAGCACTGCGTCACAGAAATAAATTCTATTTTAAAGTATATTAAAAAAGGAAACCAATATTAGAAATTGCAATAAGATTTCACGATATTACTGTTTTTTTTCTGTATTTTTGATCAAATAACACACAAACAATGTGACTTGATTTCACATCTTTATTGTGCCATCATGTGTCATCTGTTGCTGCCCATCGGCCCTAAAAAGGCTCGGGTTCAATGTGTCTCGAACTTTCAGGTTAAGACTGGTGTTCACACCCCACAGAGACCCAGTGAGACTAATGATGAACATAAAACAAAAGCTGAAGCAGCATTCTCAAGTTCTCACAGACAGGTTAAAATATGACTTTAAATACAAAAACAGCATTCATCCAGTCATTCGTTCTTTATATCCCAATTTCACTTATTTCTTTTGATTCCACAAAAGCTTCACCGAAGCACATACATGAAGAGAAAAAGGACACTTTAAACCTAAAACACAAAAGAATAGAGTTTTCTGAACCTGAAACAGCCCCTTTGAAACACGGGGCACTTAAAATCTACCGTAAAAGAAGCATTGTATATGCCAAATAAAAGCAGCATGTCGCACAAGACACATTTGTTTGAACTTATGCTTCCTAGTGTCTTCATTGGAAGCCGAGAAAGCAAAACAGCACACATAAATGGACAAACGTGGGTGGTTAAAAACAGTAACAACCAGCTATGACATTAAAACAGAGGCTGATCTTTTTCAATCTGAACTGTATTCTGAATTTAAAGGGACAGCTCACTCCAAAAAATGTAAATTCTGTTATCATGTGCCAAAACCCGAATGACTTTCTTTCTTCAGTGGAACACAAAAAGAAGCAGAACGTAACGCTGCTGAAGCTGTCAGACTCTAAAAAGCACAAAAATACTTCAAGTCTATATGACTCATGCACACCATTTAAAACCTTCTGAAGTTATACGATAGCTTTGTGTGGGGAACAGACTGAAGCTCACTCAAAATTAGAATATTCACTTACGTCATTCCACGCTTGTACGACTTTAATTCATCTTCAAAACACAAATGAAGATATTTTTAATGAAACCTCCATTGAAGTTCCATTCAACCAACAATTTCAAGCTTAAAAAAGGTAATTAAAAGACATCATAAAAGTAATCCCAGTGACTGCAGTGGTATAATCCCAATTTTATTTGTTTTGTGTGTGCAAAAAAAAACCAATGTATGAAAAATATGTTTGTTATATAGCTGATTTTGCTATAGGGTTTGGTTTATTTTTCAAGATGGTGCTAAAGTGTGAATTTTTTGGATACCACAGCTGAAAGAAATCAGTAAGAATACATTACGGAGTGCATTTCTCCCTTAAACATGTATCGGAGATCAATGCGGAAGTGGTTTGATTTTGGTTGAATGGACTGTAAGTGGCTTAACAAAAATCTTTCAGGTTTCATTAAAACTGCATTTGTGTTTCAAAGATAAACCAAAGTCTTGAAGCTTTGGAACATCATGAGGGCGAGTCATGACAGAGTTTTCCAAGTTGCTGACTGAAAATCGCCCTCTCCATCAAAACTCTGAAATCTTGCATTTTTGCATGTTCAAACTTGGCAAACCTGGCGGTTTGTTTTGACACTGACTGCTGGGTTTTCAATGCAAATTTTGCAATCCTCAATGAAAACGGGTGATATGTGCATAAACTCAACACAGATGGAAGCATTCGATTTTTAGCTTAATTTTCAGAAATGTGCGCTTAAAGAAAACAAAAAGATATTTTGACGGGTTTCCATCCAGTCTCATAATTTTACACAGAGTGGTAGCTTTAAATATGGAAATGGAAGATATAGAGGAGGGGGAGATTTTCAGAGAATAACTTCGTTTCTCAAGACTTGAAATATAGCAAACAAGTCATTTCCATTCATGCAATCATCTGACCATTACTTGTAAAGTCTTCTTTTGTGTTCCACAGAAGAAAGTCAAAAAGATTGACGATTATGTGAAATATTCCTTTAAATCATGTGTACATTGGAGCAGCTAGTGTAACTCAAGTCTCCAGCTCTTGTGTTGTTCTACACCAGATTCAGTTCAAGAGTGTTATTCGTAAATTATTCGTAGTTGAGAACCAAACTCGTGGAAGACCAGAATTAAGTGTGAAATACTGTAACACGGTATACAAGCACAAGTGTATGTATGAGCGACAGATCACGGACTGATCTTCAGCAGGGTCAGATCTTCAGGCAGTCTCAAATATTTCAATCCACGTCCTCGTACTTTGCGATTTGTGTGCGGCTGAGCAAACGCTGTAGTAACGGACAAAGCAGGTCCTCCAGATGAGGCGTTTTTCAACTCAAAGGATATTCAACGATGACATAAAGTCACAGTATTACGAAACTCAGACTCTTGTTTCCTGACGGACGGCGTTCGTTAAGTGTTTGTTTTGTTGCTGTATGCGATGATTCCATGCAGTGCTGCGTCTCCGAACAGCTGAATCACGTCAAGTGAGAGAACGTATCAATCCATTGGCAGAAATTCATGACGATTCAACAAGCTCCGCCTCCTCTGCTGAGACTCAGCCAATCAGGGGGGAGCTTTGTCTTACAGTAAAGTGCACTTCTTCAATCTGCTTCTGAAGTTTTGATATTAATGCTTCAAAATAAGCATAGCGATACAGCCAGAGGACTCCAGCCACTTGCCTCCAACAGCTTCAAATACCAATTTTGACCACTGTTTTAAAGAGGAAAATAATGTGCACAGTTTTTTTTCGTAACAAAGAATAAAAGTGTAAAATCGTTGAGATTTGGGTCTTTGTATCACAAACCCACACCGTAAACTATGTGCTAATAAGACTCCGAACCTTGTAACAACGTATTTAGATGACATCTGAACATTGATTTATAAAAGCAAGACTCACACGTGTCCACTTCTGGCAGTCTTCTTGTGCAAATTTAAACGTTTTTTTTCTCTCTCGTAGATTCACCCTCAACCAGTTCCCGCCCTCAACAGAAGGTGCCTTGACTAGTAATGGGATGGTCTTAAAGACCTCGACTCGTAAACATCACTCTTGTGGACTGTTCTTCAGGGCCTTCGGTATACTGCTCCATTTGTTCGAGCTTGCAAGGCTACCTAATGCGACCGTCTTTTTTGACTGGCCCCAGTTCTGATTTGGGGTCCGGGGACAAGGAACTCCAAGAGGTCTTGGTGCAGAGTCCTATGGTGGGACAGGAGGAGGTCTGCTCAGAGCAAATGTCTCCTGTCACCCAGAATGCCCCGACAGAGCTGTCCACCCAGGCCTCCAGTGGCTTCCCCACCAGGGAGGTCTTCTTCTGCGCCTCCTGCAGGGCGGGCTCACTGGGCGGCAGCTTCAACACGTGGGCGAGCTGCTGGAAGCTTTGCTCCAAATACACGTTACCTGGTGGACCTGCGTGTACCCAACCATGGTCTTCTGAAGAGAAGAGAAGAGAGCACATAGTCAGACAGATAAAGGTCAGTAGCCTATGAATATTTATTTGCATTCAGAATAAAACAGGAAGCTATAATAGTCAATGGTCAACTGAATGCTGTATTATACTTAATATATACCTATATCTATAATATTTCATCATTTTCATTATCAAAGTGCCATTTTTAATTTTTCTGGTTGACTTATGTGCCAATAAGCCCTCAGCACTACTACTGTTTATTTGTCTACGAAGAATGTTGATCATTTATGAAAAGCACTGGCCAAATAACAGGAGCATTAAACACTAGTAACAATGTTGCTTAAAATATTATATTATTTTATATAATTAAATACTTGAATATATAGAAAAAAATACTGTTCAAAAGTTGTTGTTGTTTTTTTTTTTTAAGAAATTAAGTAATTATTTAGCAAGGACACATTAAACTGACCAAAAGTTTCAGTAGAGGAATTTATGTTACAAAAGATTTCCATTACAAATACATGAATCCTGAAAAAAATGTATCATGGTTGCCACAAAAATATTTAACAGGATGTTTTCAATATTGTTAATAATAGGAAATGTCAGCAGCAAATTATATAAGAATGATTTCTGAAGAATCATGTGACACTGAAGACTGGAGTAATGATGCTGAAAATTCATCTTATATGTTAAAATATATTCAAATAGAAAACTGTTATTTTAAATTGTAATGATATTTCACATTGATGTCTCACCTGTGCGCAGGGGCTCACGTCCCTTGAAGGCCAGAGGCATGACCAGAAACCGAGCTTCAGCTACACGCTCCCACAACCGCAGCACACGCACCGTCCACACTCCAGGCCTGAGGGGGCGCTGAAGCGGTGGCTTGTATTGCGTAAACTCTGCCTCAACGTCTATGCTGATGTCATAGGAGGCTGCTACTATGTGTGCTGGGTCAATCCACACTATGGTGGCTGTCAGGTTGGGTCCACGAACCCACTTCTGAACTGCCACCGGCTCGTCTAGAGGTCCCATCACACCACCGAAGTTACGGAAGATTCGCTCCTTTGGGTCCCATTCGGTTCCGACCTGGTACAAAACAGCACAAAATATACAATGTTAAAGAACTACAGAATTAATTTACTCTATTCTTTAAACGCACGTTTTGTTTCTCTTTTTGTAAATGTTTCACATTTGCATTTCATTTTTTTTTTTTTTTTTTACTTTATAATGTTTAATTAAAACGTCACAACTGGATCTTCCAGTAAAACAATAAATTTCGATGTGGTGACGTACTTCTCCAATTATTTTGGCCTCTTAAACCCTGCTCTTTCCTTACAATTAACGGCAAGCTCACATTCAGATCTGCCTCCATCCAGTCCACAGCCCATGCATAGAAAAAGTCCCCGCTCTTTTTTTTTTTCTTTCAGTAATCTATTTTATGCCAATGTTACAATACTGAAGAAATAATCTGTCGCTATGTCCATTATATTGTGAATTATACCAAATAATTTACAATGATCTCCCTGTTCTTCTCACCTCAAGGTGTTTGAGGCGCTCAAACTCATGAAGGTTGTGTTCCAGCTGCAGAGTTGCTTGAGGAACAGCCCACACCTCCAGCATCTCACGGGACCTGGTCACCACATTCTGCACCTCCTGCCTGACCAGGTAACCCTGGAAACGGTCATCATAAAAATACAGGTGCACAGAGACGGGGTAGCCAATAGGTTCAAACCTGTGGGTAAAAACAATTAATCAAATTAATCATCTGATGGACTGGAGGAATGGATGTATGGTTTGAGATAGAGGGATGAATTTTGATGGAGGGGGGCAGAAAGATTAGGATGGACTGGATAGATGAATGGACTGGGATTGAGGGATGGATTGGGATTGAGGGATGGATTAGGATTGAGCAGGGCTGGGCAATTTCGGTCCTGGAGGGCCACTGTCCTGCAGAGTTTAGCTCCAACCCAAATCAAACACATGTAACTTTCTAGTGATCAGGGTTGGAGCTAAACTCTGCAGGACAGTGGCCCTCCAGGATCAAAGTTGCCCAGCCCTGGGATAGAGGGATTGGGATGGAAGGATGGAGGGATGTATTGGGATAGAGGAATTGAGATGGATTGGATAGATGGATGGATGGATTGGGATGGAAGGAGGGATGGAATGGGATAGAATGATTGGGATGGACTGGATAGAGGGGTGGATTTAAGCAATGGATATGAGGGATGGAGGGACCGACTGGAAGAATGGATGGATTGGGGGGAACAAATTGGGATGGATTTGATGTATGGGACTGTCACCTGCAGGCCTCAGAACTGCTTTGAGTGGTCTCCCGCTTACGGAGGCCCAGTCTAAAGAAGGAGGAGTACGCCGTGAGGGCCACATCATTGAGGGACGAGACCCCATCAGCCTGCTCGAATAGGCTCTCCCAGTACGCTTTCAGTGCCACTGTGCCCGGAGGGTACTGCCCATACAGATGATTGTCCAAAATCTCAATAGACTCCTGGTTCACTGTTGACTCAAACTTACGGGCGAAGAACGTGGGCCGAGTTAGTTGCTGTCATAGGAGAAAAGAGGGGTTGAGGTGGTGTCATTATCTATGATCTAGCAAGAAAAAGCAATTTGCTAAGAAAGGCACTGGTTCCCATTCCCTAATAATAGCGTGCACGTTGTACACATTGTTCATATGCACAGTTAGTGAAAGAGGCCCACTGTGATCGTTTCAATACTGTGTGGCTTCTGACTCACTATATCTGCAGGGATCACTTAACGGTTCACTGACCTGTATTCTGATGAGTTCTGAGGGTTTGAAGTCATTTGGTGAACAGCCGCACCAGTCAACAATGTGCTTATACTGGCACTTGCAGCCCAATTTCCGGTTCCAGTTGGTCACACGCAGATTATTGTCGACTAAAGTCTCGCACATGTGGCTGTTTCCCAACACTGTGTGAAAGAAAGACTGAAAACCAGACAGAGAGGAATTACTTAATATACCCTCAGGGACACAGCCCTTAATGTTTACAGCTCACTGCTGTGCCGATTAAATAAAATTAACATGGAGTATCTCATTAACAGACATGAATTTATGATTCAACCAGATTTAATACACAATAATAACAGTGATTCATCCTGCTTCTTTAAATGGGCCATATCATCTTTTATTATTTTATTTTATTAGTCCAGTACCTCAGCAGGCAGAAGAGCGTAGGTGTAAAACTGCTTGAGCCCCGTCACCAGCTCGTCCTGTGAGTTTACCACATACTCCACAAACTTGCGCGTGAGGGAGAACCAGTCCGAGCCTCCTGACACCTCCAACCCCTCGGGGATGGTGCGCTCGCCCAGACGCCACATGTGGTTGTCACATTCGTGGAACAGGCGGTCCAAACCCTGCTTCTTAATGAACCTAAGTGACAGGAGAGAGCAGGGTGGTGACTGATGTTATGATAAACACCGTCACGGCTAGTTAGGCTGCATTATTTATTTGAGGCGTGTCAAAAGTGTCAAGACGGTGTAACTATCCTGAAATCATAATGAGTGACAGGAGGAGACTCATTAAAAGGCCACAATTTCTTAATAGAAAGAAGAAGAAAAAAAAAATCTTAAAAAGTAGTTTAGCAGAGTCTTTTATTATTGACCTCCAAATCCAAATCATTGAGGTAAACCAGTGTGTAAAGCATTAGTAAGTTATATATATATAAAAAAAATATCTACTGTTTTATTTTTAGGCATGGCAAGGATAGTGCAAGTTTATTTTCAAGTGGCAAACTCAAATAAAATTATGATATTCATGATTAAAATACTCAATATTTTTGAAAAGAATGTATCTGAAAACCTTTTGAAAATGCATTTTTTTTCAGTGTAAGGTAAAGGTCGTTACTTCATTACACCACTTGTCAATAAATCATTTTTTTGTAACATATGAAAGCAACATCAAAACAAGGATTCATTTCTTAATGCGATTAATCGCATGATTGTCATGAGTTAACTCGTGATTAATCGCAACTTAAATCGCACATTTTTATTTGTTCTAAATGTTCCTTAAATTAATACTTTTCAAGTTTTTAATACTCTAATCAACATGGGTATGGACAAATATGGATGCTTTATGCAAATGTATGTTTATCATTATTGAAACCATAGTCAGCATAGAGCATGAAGACTAGACATGTTTCAAAGGTCACAGATGTTTTTCAGATAACTTGTTCATGTCTATTAGACACATGAAAAAAGAAATACCAGGTTCCCATTACTTCTCTTTCTTTACACTGAGCAATTTACTTACACAAACCTGTTTGTGCAAAAATGCAGGACAGGGCAGCTCACTTCTTCTGAACATGCAAAATGTACATTTATTATTTGTTATTAGATTTGTTTGCCTCTCTGTGTCCACATACTGTATTTTGATGCAGCTAAATTCTCAATAAAACCGTTTTGATGAAATCAAGTACACATCATCGTCTGATGAAATCAAATACTGTGCTGTCATTTCGGCTATACTTGCATGTAAAATTAGAGAAGCAACATAATATCTGTGTTTAACAAAGTGCTGCTCCTCTCCGCCGCTCGCTGAACAGAGCAGAGGTGTGTGTGTGCGCGCTGGGAAGGCAAGACCTCACGCTTGCGCGGCAGTACGGGCGAGTCTCAGAAGCTAATAAGATTTGGGCAAACCCTAAAGATTTGTCGCTAGGTGCTTTTTTGAAGAGGGGGGAAGAAAAAAGGGGTCTGCAAAGTCACTAAGTTGGCAACACTGTGCATCTCCATTTCTCCAACTACGGGCAAGGCCACGGGTCAAACAGAGAATGTGCGCTGCATTAATTGCGCGTTAATAAAATTAGTGCCGTTAAAATGAATTTGCGTTAACGCGTTATTAACTTTGACAGCACTAATAATTAGACACAATTTAAAACTATTTTGGTTTTCATTGTCTCAGACATCCTTATTTATCATGGATCCAAAAATAGAAGGATTTTTTAAAATAAATAAATAAATATTTACATATATACATATGTATATATTACATATATACATATGTATATGTATATATATATTTTAAGTCTCCAATGCTTACCAAATCTGCATTTATTTGATCTAAAATACAGTAAAACAGTGAAAAATTTATTACAACTTATTACGTTTTCTATTGTAATATATTTTAAAATGCAATTTATTCCTGTGATGCAAAGCTGAAAGTGTCACATGATCCTTCAGAAATTATTTAAATATGCTGATTTATTAGGAATGTTGAAAAAAGCTGTGCCGTTTCATATTCAAATGTGACGCATTTTTTTCAGGATTATTTGATGAATTTAAAGTTTGAAAAAAAGCATTTATTTGAAACTAAACATTTTTGGCAACAATGTCTTTATTGTCAATTTTAGTAAATGTAATGTGTCCAAAATAAGAATATTAATTTATTTTAAAAATGATTTAACTGTTGTGCATAATTAGGCAACAGTATGAACAGAACAATGATTTAATGCATACTGTTTGGACATCAAGTTTCCTGAAGTCTTATGATTAGTGAGTAAGAAAGCATCAAAACAGAGATGCTTCAATAAGTAACTTTGATTCATTCTATGAATGAATTCAAACATTTCAATAAATGAATTCACTCTGATAAAAAAAAACAAAAAAAAACAAATATGCATAATCCCCACCCACAATCAAAGTAGATAATCTGTGATGCATTTAGAGCATCACTAGATACAGACGGTATATCAGAACTAGTAACCCGAACTGAAATAACCTCAGAGTTGAATCTAAAATGAGTTTACCTTGCGTTCTCTCTGCCGTGAGACTTCAGGAAGTTCTTGTCACGGTTCTGGGAGAGAAAAGCCACAAGCTCATCGTTGGTCCTGTTTTAGATGATAGTGAGAGAGGAGAGAAGAGAAGAGATAAAAACGAGGGATTATGTCAGAAACCCAGTGCTGACTGCAGGGTGGCGTGGGTGACGTCTTCATCTGGAAGGAATTATCTGCTGCTGACAGGATTTGGTTGGTATCAACGTCTACATGTGCATCAGGCCATGTACACCGATTTGGCTTATTTAGCTTGCTTTAAAAAAAAAAACATCAACAGCTGGAGGGATTGTGAAATTGTAAGGCTCTGATGTGTTAGAGAAATCCTCCCGAAACAGATTGCAGAGAAAGAGACCGATTTGCCAGCATCATCATGCTAATACACAATGAGAGCGGCTCTGACTTGACATCTTCAGACACAAGCTCAAGGGAAGGTTCCTCCATATGTATCGCTTAAATCAGTATCATCAATCCATCTCATGCTTTTTCACTGACCTCACAGCAATGCATTTTGGGATTGAAAAGGCTGCACAATCCATGTTAATAAAACTGTAATCGTGAAATATGGATTGAGTCACGATACAATGGTCTAAGAGCAGCTCGGTTCACTAACTACGTTTCTGGGCCTTGAACGTGTCTGTTGCTTTGCTGTCTATGCAGGGTCGGAAAGCTCTCAAGATTGCATCAAAAATATCTTAATTTGTGTTCCGAAGATGAATGAAGGTCTTTATGGGTTTTTTAAAAACGTGCATACTCCTGTTCAGTTTCGAGCATTCAGATGGTATAATCACACAGGTCTTGTGGAGCGCTTTCAGATTACGCATTCATTTGTCATTTTAACTGTTTGGAAACGGAGCATAAATGTGAACTTCAAAGATTTCTAGGTGATGGGGCAGCACAAATAAAGCATGCATTAAAATACATATGCCTATACATAATAAGAACATAACCAACTTAAGTGCTTAAGAGGATACTCGCCAGGATGATCATTTTGACGTCATTTTGTGTGTATTTGTCCACTTAAGCGCAACAAGATTTGCTTGCAAACTCAATTTGGTACTCACAGCGCGTGCTTTGGATGTGACTGAGCGTGCACAGAAAAGCGCCTCTGGAGAGCGCGAGTGCTGAATGACTTAAAAAGATGTGGAAATAATACGTTTGTGAGATGATGCAACAATGACCGATTAGGAAACTGACAATTCTGTCAACTCTACCGAAACGCGAGCTAAAGTCTGCGCCGATGTGAAGAGAAGGTCAAAGAGAGAGAGGAAGCAGTACAGCTGAATCACTCACGCTGTTTTCAAATGACTGATCTGATCTGATGATTTGTGTGGATTTATTTACTCATCTAACCTATACGCTATATTGAATAAATGTTCTGCAGTAATTTCCCTCATTTTAAAGTTGAATGCAGCGGGAATGAGTAATGCGATATATGCGCAATCCCACACCGAAATTCAGGACCTAATTAAACATAATTCTATTATACAGAGGATTGTGAAATAGATTTCCATGATTTTTCCAAAACTTTCTGGGTTTATTTATTTTTCCAAAACTTTCCAAGCCTGGAAATTGCCGTCTTAAAACTCCATGACTTTTCCAGGGTTTTCATAACCATACGAACCCTGAATGTGACGATCGGGATCGAACTCATGGACTTGAAAGTGATATCAAAAACTTTTTTTTTTTTTTTATGTAGGATTATTTTTTTCCCGCAGCCAAACACCGGAGATCCAGCACGGTGCTGGAGAACTTTAAGCCCTGATTCTTGCAAGTCATGAGAGCATTAACCCTTATCAGCGAACTGTCAAAATGCAAATGTATTGTTAAATTATTTAAAGTAAACTTCAAGTAAATATTTTGTGTCTAATAGGTTCAGCTGACAAAAGTTTGGGAACCCCAGGACTAGTCAACTAATGACTTAAAAAAAAAAAAAAAGATTTTATCATCCAATTTTTGTTTTTTTCTTTCAGAGCCCTGTCTAAGGCGATGCTGACCTGGTGGGGAAGTCGGTGGCACTCAGGTTGATGAAGAAATCCCATTTCCAGTCCAGCATGGACAGAAGGTCATGCATGCTGCGCAGGTAGGCCTTCAGCAGACTGGCCCCGCCCCAGATGGTGACCATGCGCCAGGGTGTAGCTCTCACATTGGGGTAGAGCTCCGCCATCTGCAGCACCTCCCGGTGCATGTAGTTTGAACGCTGCAAGGCACAATATAACAGTCTTCAATCATCGCCAATGGTCTTGAAGAGGAGTATATCAAGAATTTTCACCTTTGGGTGAATGATTCATTAAATATTTCAATCATGTTACTGCAGTAGTGTAGTTCTAGCAGTCATAATGCTTCTGCTGCAGGGAGCGGGAAGATTTCTTGTCAGGAATTCAGTTTAGCTCTGAAAGACTTTACTTTTAAGAGGCTAAAACCTGAAATAGCTTCAAATGAAACACTAGAATCAGACGAGACAGGCTTATAGAGAGGAAGAGACTGAGCAGATGTTGTGCCAAATCGTATCAGGGTGTGAGAGAAGTGCTCCTCCAGCAACAGGCTGACAAACTTCAGCTCTACACACACACGTCTTTGTTCTCCAGCATGTGAGCTGATGGCCATTGACCTTCTCTAACACTTCAGTTCAAAACTCAGATCCACAGGGCTGTTTTTAAGAGTACTAAAGCATTTGGTGTGGAACTGTTCAGTTCATTTTGGGTCAAAGTGGCTTTACCCATGATAACTTGGGCTGGACTATGGTTGGCTTGAACTGGTGTGGTTTGCAGTGAATCAAAATCCAAAATCTCGACCAAAACCAAGCATTCAGCCTGAGCCAAAGCCTGAAACCAATGCTAATTAAAAAAAAATATATTGTGTGAAATATAAATGTACACAAACTCTCTGTAATTGGGGTGACTTGGTAATAACATACAGACTACAACAATTTTAAAATGTTAAGTAAAGTAGTTGTTAAGTTTAGGTATTGGGTAGGATTAGGGATGTGGAATATGGTCATGCAGAATATGTGCTTTATAAGTAATAATAAACAGCCAATATGTTAATAACAGGCATGCTAATAAGCAACTAATTAATAGTGAGAATTGGTCCCTATACTAATTTGTTACCAAAAATTGTGTCGCATTCCTATATGAAACCTAACCTTGAGGACACTAACCACTCCTTATGACAGAAAATAAGCATATATTTTAGCACTTATTATAGTATAACCCATTTCTCATAGTTGTTTGCTCTGGAATTTAACTTCGGAAAGCAGCTCTCAATCTTCACAAAAATAAACAAATCTGAAACCGGTGTTGGCATTAAAATGTTAATTTCACCACTGTTGAATCTACAGTGATTTCTATTTCAGCAGTCTAAAGTAAATGTCATGATCTCCAAATGCAACACATCTACCCACTGTTTCTACACAGCAAACAATGTAAGCAAATCCCCACTTTTATGAGCCAGCTTTTCATTGCCTCTTTCAAAAAGACTCACAATTCAGTCTTGAACTCACAAGTTCTCAATTAGAATTGACTCAACAAATTACAGTTGTTCTTGACTTAAGTTGCAGTCATGTTAGGGAAATTTCAGCAAAACCTAGCCAGAAAATGTTCAATTGTCTATTGTTAATAATGTAGCAATGTATGAAGCACAAAAGCCACTTCAATCCAAACAGCTTTCTGTTGGTCAACGCAGCAAAAAAACATGACCAACTTAAACGTGGGAAATATTTCACCTTCACTCGAAACTCCTACTGAAATGGCTGGAGTTTGCAGCAAAAACAATTGCTCAAACCGAGACCCTTGAGAAATGTTTGTTTCCAGTGATATCTCAATGGGAAAAAAACCTGTTGGGTTCTAACTTACCTTGTCCACATGGATGTAATAAAAGTGGTCTTTGTGATAGATGGCTTTGAGGAGACGTTTCAACTGTCGGACTGCTCGTCCATGAACCACCAGCATGAAAACCACCCTGACTGGGTTCTCCACCTTGGAGAGGTCAGTGACAGTGAAATCTGCATGCTGGACCGCACTGGAGATCACTAAAGACGGACAGGGAGAAAACGAACAAATTCTACATGTCAAATTTGAAGCATGACTGGATGTGGATATAATGATTGAAGGAGTGCAGTTACCATGCTGTGGGCAAAACTGAGGCAGAGACTGAGGCATGAGCTGTCCCGCTTGGTGCTGGCACACGATGTTGGCGATCTCCTGTCTGCACTGCCGTGAACCCGCACGGTGGAGGGCAGACAGGGCGTCCTTGCCCGAGATCTCACATTTGGGCACAAAGTCACTGTTTGGGACTTGAGGAGCACCCTCAACGCTGCCCGGCTCTCCAGGTGCTACTAGATGGATTTTGGCCATTTCCCCTGCCCGTGATTCGCTGAAGTTACGGCTGCTCGAGGGATCATAATGAGCGGCTTTTTCTACCACCACTCCATCTTCTGGCCCGCCCAGATTCTTGTCCTTCAAAGAGGGCTTGTTTCTCAATCTAGACCCCCTTCTGATAATGGTGGTGACGGCGGGCTGATCCTGGCGCTGCCTCGGCTGGCCATGGTTCGCCCCCGACAGGGAGTTTTGCCTCTCAAAGGCCACAGGGTCCATCTTCTGCTCCTGCCCATTGTGGTCGGGCAACTTCGACCGCCTGTGTTTCCGCTGAGAAGAGAACAGGGTAAATAAATCAGAAGTGTGATACCAGATCCCTCCACATCAGCGCAAATGAGAAAATAAGATCAAACTTTATTCTCAGAGGAGGAAGTCTGTTTTAGAACAGACGGATGATTCACACTCCGAGAACAAACTTGCTGACGTTTCAAGGAACCCAGGGGCACAACGTGTTTGCTTTGTTTCTCATTTGTTGTCTCCCTGGCTCCAGTCGTGGCTATTTTTAGCATCGTTTAGTGGCGGGAATCAGAGATCTCACAGAAGGAGGTTTGGGTGAGAGCGCGGCCAACACAGAAAAACACTCAGTGCCATTATCTTACAGTGGCATATTTTAGGAGCGTTAAGATTTACTGCATTAAGCAAGAGTTATTGGGCTGTGATACTGGTCTCTCAATTTTAATTAATATTCATTTTAATGAACTGATATTGATTCTTAAATCCCAAGATTGATCTTGTAGCCTATGCTGATTTCAGTTGATGCATGAAGAAAATGTCACAAAACATTATTTGTAGTATGCCCCCAATCCCCTGAATTGTGCATTGTTCTTTGTTACTTTTGAGTCTATTCAAATTTTTATGCAATTCGAACAATAAGTATAGTTTTGGTGCTCCTTAATTTGGCATGTCAGATCATTGTAGCCAACTCTGTTCAAGCAGCATGTGAACGATCATTTACTACTAGTTACAGTACAAAACACACATGAATGAACATCAGAAGGTGTTTATAGAAACAATACAACTTGCTAAAATGTATCGTGTCATAATCACTCAGTGTTTCAAATGCATAAAGACACCATTAAAACAGCTTGTGTACAATATTACATTTACCTCAGGAATGCCATTCAGTGTCCAACTGTCCATAGCTCGATAGTTAAATGAACTCTAAAAAGGAGCAATCTGCTAAATATTTGCACTGTGTTTATATTTCAACAACAATTTGATGTAGAAACATAATTATAACACTAGAAAGTTGACATAAAAACATGCTTGCGTGCAATATGTTTGTATACAACTTAGATTTTGTATTAAACTCAGTGGTAATTATATCTAAAAGTAAACTGCAAATTTATAGATCTGCTGTTCACTTTAATCTGTAAATATTACAGTAATGCACCAAGTGAGAGGGTTTCCTGTATGTTTTAGACGAGTTTAAGAAAAATGGACATGTACCTAAATGCTTGAGAATCATAATCGAATCAAAAATGAATATCAGTACCTAAACAAGGTAAATATTGCTGCATAATACTATGTGATAAATATAAATGAAAATAATATCAGAATAATACAGGGGAAAATAATTGCTGGATAAAATCATTTTTATTTTCTTTGCACACAAAAAGTATTCTCGGAGCTTCATAACATTACAGTTGAACCACTGATGTCACATGGACTATTTTAACAATGTCCTTACTACCTTTTTGGGCCTTGAATATTTCAGTTCCACTGCTGTCTATGGAGAGTCAAGAAAGCTCTCGGATTTCATCAAAGATACCTTAATATGTGTCCTGAAGATGATCAAAGGTCTAACAGGTTTGGAACAACATGAGGGTGAGTAATTAATGACAGAATTTCCATTTTTCAGTGAACTATCCCTTTAAATAGAGTCTTTTAATGTCATCTAATGATTCTTGATCTAAATATTCTTGACAAGACTTTTTGGTATATTAACTATTGTTACACTGAATAACATTTTAGTGGGTGTCTTCTGTAAATCTTGGTAAAATGTATGTTTTTTTGTTCCAAATTTAAAAAAAAAATTAAATTACATGACATTCTAACCTGCGAAGAAAAAAAAAAAATTCAAAGCTGTATTAAACTTGTTGTTTTGATGCTTCAAACCCCCTGTTTGCCTTTGACCAATATAATATGCAGCAGAAGAAAGTTGACACTTTACTGATGTTGAAGTTGTTACTATGGCAGCTGATGTACACAAACCGATTTCATCACATGCAGAATAACACTGCAAACACTTGAGTCCTAAACACTGGTGTGTGCAGAGCGAAGCAATCCTAAGAACAGCATGATAAAAGCCTTATCAGCACACCTGCCAGTGATACTCCAGTGCTGAGCGCAAACACAATGACTTGAAGCATGTGGCCACACAGTCCTAAACAACTCCATTATGATACATGTTTCCTCAGCGAATCCAAATGAGCACATGACTGCACACATCTCAACAAGAGACTCATGATAACGTGAAAATAAGATCAGAGCAAGGACAGCTCTTACTGTTAGACTCAACACAGCCCGAGCGCCAGACATCGATTTCACTGAAATCCCAATGGCACTGGGCGTCTGTCCCAGCACTGACGCAGCTTGAAGCCAAATGAAGAAGCTTTTGACAATGTTTCTGTAATTCGCGCTAAATTTAGTCTCATCATTGGTGGATTCTCCATGTTTTTGCTAAAAAAAAAAAAGAAGCTCTCAGTGTCAGCCTAATATGCCTGATGCCTACTTTATCCATATTCTGATGGTGGACTAGTCATCCAATAACCAAGTCAGTTAGGAATGCCAAGTACTTTATATACTTTAGCTTAAATATTTTTGGGATACTATGGCACCACGGTGGAAAAAATAATGCGAAACGCAAAATCTGTCTAGTGCACATGCATTCTACATGTTTCTAAAAATAAAAATTCGTTCCACAAATGCCAATATATATAATCATTCGTAATCGTTTGTAGAGTAAATCACTCACGTATTCTAACAATTTTGGTGACAGTCGTTATACACTAGCTAAAACTTTACAGCTGTACTTGGTGTCAACACATTGTTTAAAAAAGTTTGAACAATCTGGACATGGAGCCTCATTGAGATCCCCATATCTCTGGGACTGAATGATGTAGGTTCTTGACAATTAATATTCCAAAAGAAAAGTTTATTAAGAACTTGAATCTAAAATCATATTGTGATATCTTTACTTCTTGAGTTATAGGCACGCAAACTTTGGAAAAAGAATATTTATGGCACTCAGACAGGTATGTTCAATGCAGTTGCTTTGACGGAAGTAAATGAGATACATCTCTAGTTTCAACATTATATGTGACCCTGGAGAACAAAACCAGTCTTAAGTCGCTGGGGTATATTTGTAGCAATAGCCAAAAATACACTGTATGGGTCAAAATTATCCATTTTTCTTTTATGCCAAAAATCATTAGGATATTAAGTAAAGATCATGTTCCATGAAGATATTTTGTAAATTTCCTACTGTAAATATATCAAAACTTAATTTTTGATTAGTAATATGCATTGCTAAGAACTTCATTTGGACCACTTTAAAGGCAATTTTCTCAGTATTTAGATTTTTTGAGTATTCAGATTCCAAGTATCATTTATGCAAAGTGACCCACATTTCATTTTTGACCACTGAAAACGCATACAATTAAACAATTTACCATAATGAAATATTTAGCCATATTGAAATTCCAGTATCTCTGGAACTGAACTATATAGGGCCTTAAAAATGAATGTGCCAAAAGGAAAGTTTGTTAAGACCCAATAACTGAAAGGGCATTAAGATATTTGTAATACTTTTTGAGTTACAGGACTTAAAAAGTGCTCTTTCCCCATTTTTGAATGGTCACCACTGGCACATAATGCAACAAAGATTGCTAAAGTCAACAGATTTAACTAACAGACCTACCGATATCTGTGTAAAAGTGACATTACAATGTTGACATCTTTCTGAAGTCATTTTTACCCCCCTGTAATTTGGCTCTGAAAATTGCCATTTTGACCCCCCTCTCCAAAATCGTGGATTACTAAGTAAATATTCATCCACGACATTTAATATTTTTGGCTTTTATCACTATATTTCTATCACTGTGCCCGTGTCCGCACAGCTTTCAAAGTATACTAAACCCGCATGATGCGCAAATTGATGAGTACAACACATGCGCAGTACTACCTAGTAGATTCATCCGGTCTCAACATTTGCCTCGCGTGTGTGCTGTTGTACGCAGACACATCCAATGACGAAAATTGCTTTATGCGGACAGTTGTAGAACATGGACGGCCGAAGTATACTTTGGGCTTTAGAGACAAGCTCCTAATGTTACCAAAACGAGTGCATATGTAAAACAAAAACTTAAAAAGACTCTTCAAAAAAAAAAAAAAAAAAAAAAAAAAAAACATCCAGTGGTAAAACAAACAAAAAAGCTAACCACAACTTTGCGTGGCATGCTGATGTGGCTCTGGAAGTATGTAATGGGAGAGGGAGGAATAACAAGCAATTCCCAGCACTTCCTGCTATAGGCACATTACACAGCAAGTCTGGGTCTATGCCACACGTCTGCTGCCCACACACAAAAACAATGGACTGTGGGAAGAGGAATGACCAGCAGCCCTAGACCAGTGTCAGACCATACAGCACCAGCGGGCCTCATTATCAGGAGCTGTTTGGACTTTCAAGTTCAGTCGTTTCAAAACGAACAACAGCTTTGCTTCAAAACACAGTGAGTTGCCTACGGTATGTAGGCAGTATAGACTAGTTCAGAAAGGAAGGCAGTATTGTGGAGAAGGCAATTCCAAAATACACTGCAGTGAGCTCAGTGAAAAAAATGAACATACAGAGTATATCAATTATTAGAAATAGTATAGCTTATATTTATAAATATAAAATATTTTAGATATTTATATAATTAATTTAATACCTAGAATTAGTAGCAAAATAGGACAATGTAACTGTAATTTTATCCCAATATTTGTGTGCTGTGAGAAGTATTAGGCTGTTAGTTTGCCAACAACAATATTTTATACCCACAAGATTGCACAAAACTTACAGCATAAAGGGCAACATTAACAACATCTCATAGCTGACAATCAGATGACAGCTGTCTGCACACTGCCTCTCACCAGAGTTTACTTCATACACTCAAAAATAACCCACAAAACATGGAGTTTGAGGAGTTGTTGTCATAAATGGACCTAAACTGGGTGCAACTTACACATTTGGTATAGAAGTTTGAACAAATTAATGAATCGTATTCAGAGCCGGTCTAAAAATTCTAGAAGCAAAAATTATTTTTATGACATTTTGTTCCATTAAATAATTCTCAAATGTGCATTTGAATGTCAGTGTGTACAAACCACAAGACTAAAGGCCCATTTACTCTCAGAACAATAACTATATTAGCGCCCACACCAATGGACAATAATGTTCTGTTTATTATAAACGCACACTGTAGTTTTGTAATATGACATTTTAAATGTTTGAGCTCTTTGAAATTGAGCAGGTTTTGAACGGTTGCCAATGTTTTTAGTCATTCATTAAGGTGAAGAAAAAAAAACCTCCTATGTTATTGTTATTCCTATTCTCAGAGTTAGAGAGATTAATTTAAAAAATTTATAGTTATATTTATAATATTTGATTTCAACTGGCCCAAAATAATCATCAGACAGTAGCTATGTTTTCATCCAAAGTTGCAAGTGTAACGGACACGATTGGCGTGGCGTGGCACGGCACAACAAAATACAATAGAACCTATTATAATCAGTGATGCTGTCTACACTGGATGCGGCGCGACACGACAAATCCTGTAAAAGTAAACTGATGCCTGTGTCAGATGACGTACTGACACAAAGTTCAAATGATTTTAATGCTCACGACAACTGTTGCGTCCAGTGTCCAGCGCGGCAAAATCCAGTTTATTCTGCATTCAGCAAATTAATTTCGTGTTGAGCTATGAACCTTATTGGGAAAGCATAGCCACTTTGAAATGACCGCGAACAATTTGTCCCAGGGACTTTTTTTCCCCCAGACCTGTTGCTGTCTGCGTTTCCATTGCGGTCTAGTACTGAGAAGATTAAGCAAATAGTCTGGTGACGTAGGTCTGTGAGTGTTTCTCAATACCAAGTACGCAAATTTCTGACTTGCGTCCTCAGTAGTTCAGACTTCGCAAGTTCGGGAGTGTGAACTCCAGCGGACGGGACAACCCAAGTCCAAGTAATTCTGCAAACAGCAGCATACTTGATAACGTCAGTCAGCTCACCTCGGCTACTGCAATTTTCCTTACAATAAGACGAAATATGATATCAAACACCACTGCCTCTTTTTGTTTTCATTTAAACATATTAATAGCCTCAGAAATGTAGTTCAAGGAACGTACATTCATTACAGTATTGCCTCTTTTAATTTTAACAGATTAATAGAATATAGACCAAAGATTACCTGTTGGATTTACCCAAAACTAATATCTTATGTTTAACCACTACAGAGACATCAAAGCCAGTGACAAATATCAGAAGGGCTAGCCGAGGTGAGGCTGCTCTCATCAGGAAACATGAGCATTGAGCGCCCGGTGATCGCGTGAAGCTCACATCTCCGAAATCAGCGAAGCACATTTTTAAATAGGCGCTCTTTTTATCAATAAACCGCAGATTGGAGTTTTAAACAACTACATTCTCAACTGAAATACTTTCAAAACTACATTTCACGACACAATAACAGTAATATTTAAAAATTATGCGAATATATGGTGTTTGAAATAAAATGCTGTGTGAACTCAACCAATCAGCATGCTCAGCACCAAAGTCCTGCCACGAACATGTTGAATTTGAGCCAAATTGAGAGGTGAACCAATAAATTTGGATGAAGCCATATGTCGGCTTTTGCGCAACAAGCACACCGTCTATTCTGAGCAAGCGTAGCAACAATGAAGTCCTCCCTTAAACCGGACAATGTCAACATGTTAGTTTTTTTGGTCAAAGAATTAAAAATTTGTATAGAAAATTTAAGGTAGGCTTAAAGCATTTATGTTTACGTTCTAATTGTTATCAGGCCAACGCAGATTTTCCAGTGTGTGATTGAAGTTGTTACGAGTTTTTGCAACAAATGTTTGTTTAAATTAGAATTTTCTTATTTAGGCTACTCTCTTATTTAACTATTATTTCTTTGATATTTATTTTAGTGTTGTGCAGGCTGCGTGTTCACTGACGGTGACGGAAGTGCTAAAATAAACATGCCTTTTGTTAATAGATGTTTGAGCCTATTTATTTTTTGTGTTTCAAAAACTGATATTTAAATTATCTATCTATCTATATAATGAATATAAATTATAACACTGCGCCACCGACGGTAGTTGGTCTACTTTATTAGCACCGTGGTGGCAAAAATCTGGCACCGTCACAGCCCTACTAATTATGTGTATTGTGCCCGTTATGTGCTATTCACTTTCACACTACTGCTACAGTCCTGCAAAGATGATAGAAAATTTACTTGTGATTGCTGTTTGTGGCAAAACATGAGTGCAGTTGGGTTTTAGATCAGACATACAATCGTGAGTGAGTGCGACCTGAACGCACCAGTGAATGATGAGATATTTTCCTAAATAAAATGATCCTGCTAGAAGAACTGCATGACAACGCATCAAGTCTGTTCCGTCTGTATCGTTTCAGTGAGCTTTTTGAGGCTTTACTGATGTGCATTAATGATTTCTGACGTTTCAGTGTGGATGAGAAACTTTTGGAAAATGCTTTAAAACGCTAGTGTGGACAGAGAGCGTTTTAAAATGAAAAATGGCATTTTCAAACATATCTGGATTAATGTAGACGTAGCCTGAGTGTCGAGGTTTTTTTGGTGCATCTAAGAAATTATTTAGTAAGTGCCTTTCCATCAAAGACTATTTGCATGTTTTCTTAGTGAAGAAAATATATCTACAATTAAGTGCACAAGTTCTTGTGCACATTTAAAGATTTATGCACATTTTAACGTTTCCATCCTGTGATTTTTTTAAGCGTTGCCTCAATTTGAATGGATGGAAACATAGCGCTATTAATGTAGCAGTACAACATCTTTACTGAATGTGCAGCATGAAACGTACAGGACTGATTCTTGGATTGACATTTGAAACAAAGTTAAGGCTATTTGTTGGATTACATTTCTAAACGTAATACCTGTTCTGAATTTGATCATCATTTGGCAGTAAATGTGATAAGAAACATTTCTTTCTTAAAAGTACTAAATAAGGCCATTAAGGAACCTGAATCGTTAGAGAGGAATCGTTAAATTCCTTCTGATCCCTCTGTCAGCAGCACAGGTCACTGCAACATCACATGACCTGCAGTAACTCATTCTTCCAGTCTCAGACACCAAAGGCAGCAAAATCAATGGCCTCTTTCATCACACTGAGACTCGGAGAGAGAGGTCAGGGAAGCCTGCAGATGTGCTGTGGTTGGAATAAGAACAACTTCTTGTGCAGGGATCAGTTAGGACGGTTGACTTGTCACCAAACAATCAGTAAGTCGACTAGTGCGTAAACGTTCTTCATTATTTCTGAGAGGGTTCAGGTCATTATGTCCACACAAACAGCAATTTGCAGACAAACAAAGCAGTCAGAAGTCATTCAGTTGTGTGTTAGTTAAGCATATGAACCAAACTGAAGTATACTTTGGGGTTAAGTCCTCTTGTGAGCTTTAGATTCTGCAGCCTGACTCTCGCTTGATCAAGGATGACAGCTGATATTAGGACACCTTGGGGCTGAATGGCACATATTTGCTGGGCTGTACACCCAGAGGGTAACATTCAGTGAAGAATGGCCACTGAAAAGAAAGGTTTCTTTAGCAATCAAACATGCACTGCTCCCGAATTAGAGAATATTGCAACAGTTTATCTGTAATATGTGCAGTAGGTGTCCACTACAGAGTATCAGCACAGAGAAAGAGACACATGGTAGGTTTCGTTCCCATGAGAGCCAATTAGGAGAGAGACAGCAGGAAAGCATTCACGCAAACATGTGAAACGTCCCACAACAGACACTTTGGGAGTTTCTCAGGGTGGCGGAACTCCATTCATACAGTACACTGTCATCTCAACCAAATCTTCAGACCATAAATGGAGTACGTTAGCATGTTTACCTTGTCTACTAACGTGAATGAGGGAATTAAATAAACAGTAAAGAAAGATAAATAGTAAAGGTCTTGAGAGAATTTAAAAAATTGGTAAGAGTTAAGTAACTACGGTTAAAAAATTTGTTAAAACTAAAAGTTTTTAAGAAATGATTTTTTTATTCAGCAAGAATCCTTTAAATTGATCATAAGTGACAGTAAATGCATTTATAAAGTTACAAAATATTAAAAAGAAATGAAGAAAAAAAAAACTTTCTATTTACGAAAGAATTTCAACAAAAACAAACACTGTGATAATAATCCGAAAAGTTTCTTGAGCAGCAAATCTGCATATCAGAATGATTTCTGAAGGATCATGGGATATTGAAGACCGTGGTAATGATGCTGAAAATTCAGCTGTCAGTAAAAAATTTAATTGTAATATTTTACTGTTTTCACTCTTTTAATTGCATGAATCCAGTCTTGTTGAGCAGAGGAGACTTCACAACTACTTGACCTTTGAGTTTAAGACTCTTCACACACTCATAGATCATGCAGGGGATCTGTTTGACGCAGGATGACAGTAGTGAACTAAAACATGGAGCAGGAATCCAGACACGACAGCACATTCCTGATACTCGTCACAACTCGTAACCTTTCTCAAATGTGTTCACATATTACTCAAGAGTCCTTGAACAGCAGACAGTTATTTATTGACTTATTAGTTATGCAGGCTTCTTCTAAGTTCACTTACAGTTACAGTTCACTTATTTCTGGGCCAGTCATCCTGGACTAACCTGAGGTTAAGTGTTTTGATCAAGGGCACAATGATTATCGTTCCTGAAATCAACCCAGCTGGGCTTTGAGCCACCTCAGATGTTTAAACACTACACCGCATTTTAAGCTGCAGTCGTCTGAGAGCCGCAAAGCAGTCACACATGGTTCATTTCACTGACAGCAGTTTACAAACCATGTCTGAGGCAACAGAATTAAAGTATAACTTAAAGACATAATGAAACACAAGTGGTGACAGATCTCTTCCTACATATTGCGATGTACATACAAGTGAAATGGATTACTGAAAAACAAAAAATGGTTCTGTGTATCAGTTGTTGATATGTTTCCATACAGATCACACTGTAGGAATTCACCAGGACTCAATGAGTGTTTCAAAACTTAGCAAGCGCCCTATCTAGACAGCAATTTTGGCATCACAGGCACATTCTGAGTCAACAGTGAGTTTATTCTAAAAAGATAGTTGACTAGATTGTAATGCTCCATAATGCTGTGAACTCTAGATGGCATAAAAACCTATGCAACATGAGTTGCCTTGATATACTTAAAAATAAAGGTTCTTTATTAGTATCTATGGGTCCATGAGGAACCTTCCCATTCCATAAAATGTTGTTTATAGTGAATTAATTTTTTTAACTTAAAAAAAAACAAACAAAAAAAACAGTTCGTCAGACCAAGAAAATGGTTCTTTTAGGAACTGTTCACTTAAAAGTTCTTTGGGGAACCAAAAGTGGTTCTTTTAGAAAACTCCTTTTGGAAGCTTTTATTTTCAGTTGTGTAGCCAGCATTTTTGTGTTTAATAATCTCAAAGCCTAGTGAGAGACCCACGGTACTCTAAAATGCTGTCTAGGTTGGACAATTCATTCTAGCCCTATACTGTAATGGTCAGGAAGATTGCAATAGACAGGAGGTTCGCTAGATTCTCACACAGCGAAGCCCAAAATGCTATAATATATGCGGGCAGATTAACTGAATATAATGCGGTCTATACATGTAGCTCTCTAGGTTTTGATACTAAGATGACCAAAACAATTCTGCCTACGTAGACGGCTCACTAAGTTTTGATTCACAGCCATCATAGAGTTGTTATGGGTGAAGTCAGTCCGGTCATTTAAAACCCGACGCCGGTCAAAACAACCCTCTCTAAATGATCGACAACACAACACTTGATCAAAACAACTGTGTTGTTTGTTTGTGTGTTTTATATACTATAACCTTCTCCGAGAAAGCAACAAACGCGTTTGTTAACACTCGACGACGCTATTACTGGAGTAACAGTTCAACTAATGGGACTGACTGACGGCTTTAGCTTAGCTTAGCATGCTATCAGAAACCCTCAGATCAAACGGCGTAACTGAGGAACGGAGAACAGATTTCCCCGCATGAAACAGCACCAACCTCAGCCTCTCCTTCCTCCAGACTCCGCAGGCTCCATACCACCAGTCCCTGGATCAGCAAGATCGTTAAACCGGCCGCGATTGCGAGTTTATACCGTCTAAGGAGCTTCTGTACACGGGTACTCGCGACCATCTTTCCCCCGTGAATCGCATATAGCAGCAGCGAGTCACGTTAGCCGCGAGTGACTCACTCGGAGGGAGTCGACTCTGTGAATCAGACGGTGAATCGATCAGTGCCCTTTAAGAAAGCATTGTAGTTCAGAGTCTTTGATTCTGATTCAACTGAATCAAATTGAGAGTCAGTATCTCAATTCATATTCAGAGGAGAAACGACCAGGTGGCTGCTTGCTCGCGTGAAAATTCTAATATTTGAAGCACATAATTCACAAATTCATGATTGTTTATGAAAATGATGTAGAATAATTTTAATTTTATTATTTTTTAAATTGCAAATGGAACACAACAAGGCAGGGAACATCTAACAACATAAGGCACATCCACCATAAATAATACGAATAATCAACCTGAATAATAATTATTATACTCACAACAAAAATAGCAACAACGAGGGCGAAAAAAACACAAGGAGCAAGAATCAATAGTACAAAAAGACATCAAATAAAATACATTAAAATAATATATATTTTGAGATAGAGAGATACTTTTTTTTTTCAAAGTACACAAAGCTCTGAAACATTTTCTCAAACTCACAAAGAAATTATAAATAAACAGTTAATGCACGAATCGCTCAAGTTTTCCTTGTGTTACAGGCCTGTCTCACGTCCCGATCATCAGATGTTCTTATCAACAGGGAGATTTATTACATTTACATTTACATTTAGTCATTTAGCAGACGCTTTTATTCAAAGCGACTTACAAACGAGGACAATAGAAGCAATCAAAAACAACAAAAGAGCAATGATACGCAAGAGCTATGACAAGTCTTGATTAAATCAATCAAATGATGTCTGCAAAGAAAGAATTTAAATATTAGTATGAAAAAGACGAATTAATGAACGTCAAAATACTAATCAAAAGGCTTTTCACGTGCAGAAGTTGTATTCTGCCGTTGGGCGGCGCACTTTAAAAGCGCAAAGTCTTGCCCGTCTCCAAGACAACCGCTACGTGTGGAATGTAGCGTAGAAAGTCTGTCATATGATGGATTTTATTTATTATTCTTTCATTTAAAAAAGTGTATGTTTAGTTATGTATTTCCTTGCCAGAACATTAACAAATCACAACTGTACTGACTTTATTTCACATGTTCCTGACAACAACATGAACGAATCCTACTACGATGAAGGCTAAGCTCATGAATATTAATTAGCCCATGCAACCGTCGCTTAGCAACCGTCCAGCAGCGTCCAGTCACGACCCTCATTAGTATTCATGAGCCTCGCCTTCGCCATAGTGGGGTTCTCCGTCCATTCATTGATGGCAACAGTGTATCCGCTGCTCGGCTCGTGAGGACTAGTTAGGTTAGGATGCGAGTCGTGACTGACGTTCAGTTCACTCAACACAAGTTCTGGGATTTAAGTCACTCTCAACTCTGTGAAATGAAGCTGGGAAGAAAGAAACACTACTCTTCTGGTGACTTGCTATGAGACAGCTTGGGACACTTGGAAGAAAAGTTGAATTTATCAGAGATGTCCACCACTGTGTCCCCAAAACTCCCCTCCGCCAGCTCCTCGGCGGACCAGCGGACAGTCGTCGTGGGTGCATGTAAGTAGGAATTTGTTGTTTTTATTAGAAATAAAGATGGTCTTTTTCAAAAACTCATTTTCATGGTCTTAAGTGGGCTAATGATGATGTTTTTTTGTTTGTTTTACAGGCAGTATTATCTCATTTTAAAATGAGTAAACTGTATAAATGACAATACAAGGTCTTAAAGTTAGTGTTAAAGTTAAAGTTAGTGTGTGTGTGTGTGTGTACACACACACACACACACACTGCCATTCAATTTTTTATTTTTTTAAAGAATTTAAAGAAATGAATACTTTTATTCAGCAAGCATGTGTTAATAAAAGTGATATTAAAGACATATTGTTAGAGAAAAAAATTATATTTTGAAGATGCTGCTCTTTTTTTTTTACTTTTTTATTCATCAAAGAATCCTGAAAAAAGTATCACAGGTTAAAAATAAATAAATAAATAATGAAAAATTAAGCAGTACAACTGTTTCCAACATTGATAATAAATCAGAATGATTTCTGAAGGATCATGTGACACTGAAAACTGGAGTAATGATGCTGAAAATTCAGCTTTGCATCACAGGAATACATTACATTTTAAAGTATATTCAAATAGAAAACAGTTATTTAAAATTCCAATAACAATTCACAATATTACTGTTTTATGTATTTTTGATCAAATAAATGCAGCCTTGATGAGCAAAAGATACTTCTTTAAATAACACTATATATATATATATACATATATATGTCAGGCCTAATGAAGACTTTTAATTCAATCTAATTAAATGTAATTATGCAGAAATAAAGACATAAAAGGATGCCTGCTTTGAAATTAGTGTTGTACACAGATATAACACTGTAAAAAGTGATAAGTTGACTTAACTTAAAAAAATTGACGAAACCTGTTGCCTTAAAATTTTTAAGTAAATGCTAATTAAAATAATGAATTGAATTGTCAAGTTAACTTAACTTTTTTTTTTATTATTATTATTGTTTACTTAATCATTTTAAGGCAACGGGTTTCGTCAATTTTTTTAAGTTAAGTCAACTTCTAGAGGTTATAGATCTGACTGATGTGTATCATCTGTTGTCTTTTTTTTTCAGTTTGTTGTCTGGTGTTTTTCTTTATGATTGTGGTGCTGCTGTTGATCCTGTACCGGAAGGTTCCTCTCTGCTGCAAAATGAGGGTTTACCAGGAATCTCATACTGACATGGTAAGACCTCAGAGGAAAGTTTCATTGCTACACTTTCTCAAGGACTTCAGTTCTCAGTTTCGTTAAGTATCAACTCTGCCTACGATGTTTCTCCTAAAAAGACACAAATGAGACAATTGCTGACTTAGAAAATGACTGTGACAATTTGGTTTTGGAGCAATGGGAAATGCCCAAGTTCATACTTTCTCTGAGCATGCAGTTTGAGCGCATTTAGATTTTAATACGATTTCTGATGGGACAAGAAATGAAGTTTTATGCTGTTTACCAAGTAATGCTGGACAGTTAAGCAACCAAAAATATAGCTAAAGTGTTACAATTGAAAACTGTACTTAAATGTGTGGTGAAACATTGTCATGAAAGTGTCTTTCTTTAGATACACTTTTATTTCATTAATATATTATCTGCAAGTTATTTAAAAATACACTTTTAAGATTTGAAGTACACTACAAGTGCACATTCACATGCACTTCTTTTGCACAAAGGTGGCGAAAAAGTATCAAATGCAGTTAAAGTGTTACATGTGCCCTAGTTTGATCATTTTGCAAATGAAGAATGTCTCCTACCGTTTGACTTATCAATGTTTGGTACACTTACACGCAAACAGAGATTACATATTATCTTTTTCCTAACTGTGCTAAACTTTCAAGAGCTTTATCATGTGCTGTGCCAAACACTGTGACTCAGCTCATGGGGAGGTTGTATTGTTAACGTCAGCTATGATCGTAAGCGAAATAAATGATCTTAAGCAACGTAAGCAAGAAGTTAGAGCTTCAAATCTTAAAAACGTTAGTCAAAGATTTAACTCTTTAGTTTTGAGGACCAAAAAGCAATGCCGATTTTAGACAAATGTAAGAAAAGAAGCAGTATCTGAAACGGAATCTTTCCCAGTGAAGAGCACAAACAGTCCCGATTCACGTGAGTCAGTTCTGTGAAGCATCTAAACATACAGTTCTGTTAGAGAGGAGTACAAAACAGCGTGACCGTTCCCCTGACTATGACAGTTAACAGTGCCCAAGAAAAGTTACACAGTAATCAGATATGAGAACTGAGTGCAGGAGTAAAACTCCAATGTGAAGATGTCTGCCCTTGCACACTTTAGCATACTTTTAAAAATACAACCTATTATGGAAAAAGCCTAATACACTTTAAAAGAATATAATAATATGTGAACTGAATGTAAAGTTTTCAGACACTTAACTGCATGTTAAATATATATCAGCGTTTGACTTTAGAGTGCTTTTTGACCTACTTAGGTAGAACTTTGTACTTTTAACATCTTTATATGTCATTTAATAAATAATTTGACATTGTTAAAAATGGCACTTTAAAAAAAGCGTATTATCTCTCTTTAAATGTTCACTTAAGTGGTCATTAATATATTATCTGCAAGCAGCGTTGGGAAAGTTACTCTAAAATGTAATTAATTACTAGCTGTTAATTACATATTCAACAGTGTAATTAGATTACTGTACTAATTAGTATTGCATTATATGGTTACATTATATGGTAACACTTTAGTTTAGGGACCAAATCTATTAACTAGTTGCTTATTAGCATGCCTTTTATTAACATATTGGCTGTTTATTAATACTTATAAAGCACATATTCTTCATCCCTAATCCTACCCAACACCTAAATTTAACTACTACCTTACTAACTATTAATAAGCAGTAAATTATGAGTTTATTGAGCCAAAAGTTGTAGTTAATGGTTTGTTAATAGTTAGAATTGGACCTTAAAATAAAGTGTGTCTAAATTAAGTGCCCATTCAGCGCAACAAATTGTTCTTCTTTTTCAAATTTTGCTAAAAGGTTGCTTTTTATAGTTCTCTGTTATCTTTATTTTTAAAAATTCCTCTGGAGGAATTAAAATAGAAACCATTCAGATTGACAGCAAATGTTGATAGCAGAGCTCTAATAATTTGATCTTGATTCATTCATACTGAAATCTCTAATGTGATATCCTGGCAAATTCGAGCATCTTTTGTAGTGGATAAATGTGAGATTACTGAGGTCTGAATTCAGCTCAATGGATTTAAACATGTTAAAGTGTGGTAAGCAGGTTTTGAAAGTTTGAAGCTGTTATTGGTAGCTGAACAGATTGAATTAGCCAAAATATGAGGGGGAAAAAAACAAACAAAAAAAAACATTTATATAGAAATTTCAGTGTGGCACAGGTTTCATGTGGGCCAATCTGATCAATCTAATCTAATAAACAAAGAATAATGTCTGCACACTGAAATTACAGCTCCAAAAGCTGTTAATATTTCCAAAAACAGCACAATGGTGTCAGAGCGTCTCTCCTTTAAGGTGTCCAGTCCTCAGGATGTGGGTCGTGAAAGCAGATGTTAGATTAGACTGAGAGCGTAGCGTTTATCTGCTGTGTTCTCTCACACTTTGTGACTTAGCCTCAAGTCATACCTCATCCCCTGCATTTCCTTTTCCTGTTCACTTTCAACCTTAACCGTTCCCCCCGAGAGCATTTTAACCTTATCTTAGGAACACAGGGAAACTGCCTCCACATTCTTCCTCCCACAAAGAGGAAATGCAAAAACATGTCTGTTAGTTAAACTATGGTGAAGATTGACGTGAGGTACTGGTTAAATGAGGCACAGAAGTGGTCTGTGATGAAATCAGCCCCTCTTTGACCACATACACACAATAAAGTTTTTGGAGTGGCCACCGTATTTAGATCAAACACACCTGAAGCATCCTTACATGCACCCCTGATAACGCTGATAACTAGCAAAGATTTTACTAGTTTACATGCAAACCATGACTTCAGTGTCACTATCGTTAAGTTTCAGATAACTCTGGGAGAGTCTTTGTTTTGTTTCAAACAAAAATAACTTTATTCAATAATTTTGTGGTGCTGCTGACGCAGGAGCCGGCGTTCTGAAGTAGAACGTCATCATCTCTCAAAAAAATTGCAAGTCATCCTCTCTGTCGAAATCTTCAGACATCTTCAGACACAAAATTATTCTTGTAGCTTCATAAAATTATGGTTG
Source organism: Acrossocheilus fasciatus (assembly GCA_036784905.1). Lineage (NCBI taxonomy): Eukaryota > Metazoa > Chordata > Actinopteri > Cypriniformes > Cyprinidae > Acrossocheilus > Acrossocheilus fasciatus. Next base: position 2,833,190 of record JAXUIB010000026.1, on the reverse strand, counting down.
AACCACTGATGTCCCATATTTACTATTTTAATGATGTCCTTACTACCTTTCTGGGCCTTGAATTGTGTCAGTTGTCTTGCTGTCTGTGGAGGATCAGAAAGCTCTTGGATTTTATCCGAAATATCTTAAATTGTGATCTGAAGATGAATGAAGCTCTTACGGGTTTGGAACGACATGAGGGTGAGTAATTAATAACAGGACTTTCATTTCTGGGTGAACTAACCCCTTTCGGGAAGAAACAGAAGTAGCGAAATTGCTTTTTTTTTTCTCCATATAATGACAAACGGGTTATCGAAAAAGAAAAAAATGCTGGTTTAAAGGTGCAATAGGTGAACGTCTTCCGAAACAATACGTCTGATCTGTTCGCGTTCGTGTGTTCAGGGGGCGTGGCTTTGGACGGCAATTTGCAGGGAGGGCGGGACGTTCGCTTTCAGTGCTTTCCAAGATCTCCCACTGCACCTTTAACTCATCGGTTGTTGATTCAATGGAGGCAGATCTGAATGCGAGCTTACGAGGAGTTTAGGTGGACTAAATGATTGGAGAAGTCAATTAGGATTTTCCTGTGAATGATTAAACGGATAAAATAATTTCATATATTTATATTTACTGTTAGGCCCTTTATTGGTTCCAATGAAGAACCTTTAACGTCCACGGAAACTTTCCAATCCACAAAAGGTTCTTTATATTTTTCTAATGTTCTTGACACTAGTAAAAATGGTTCTTTTAAGAACTGTTCACTGAAATGTTCTTTGGGGAACCAAAATGGTATTTTTTTGGCATCACTGTGAAAACCCTCTTTTTTGTTTTAAGAGTGTTGAAGAAGAAGAATCATAAACTAACTTACAAACTAAACTCTTCTCAACTCTCTCATAGAAACTTGAGTCTTTTTGAGACATATATGTCCTCTTCCTGAGGTGTCTTCACCATCTGATCGTTAGGCCCTGTGTATTGGTGGGGGATCAGAGGAGACAAAGGTTTTACTTTAGGTCAGGCACTGAAAAAGGCACACTGCTGAAGAGGTCCTCCCCCGACGTCAGGACTGATTTTACACGCTTTTGCTTTTTCACACTGCCTGAATCAGAGGAGTAAACAAAAGAACGTCTCTCTTTTTGGGGGGACTCTGAGACTGTTGAAAGTGCAAACCAGCGAGGGAAGGTGACCCCTGACCTCACATTTACTAAACGTGTCTCTCAGAGCCCCGAATGGGAGGGGTGCTGGGAAAGGTCAAAATACGTCACCGTGAGTGATGTCAGAGCTGTCAGGAGTCCTCACCAGCGCCACAGATTAGGGTCCAAGCTTTATGGAGGGATGATACTTGCCTAAATGATTGTCAGGGGCATTTTTTACTTTTAAGAGGACACTTTTTGTTTGCACTTTATTTTAAGGTGTCTTTGTTACATTTAAGTACTGAGCAATATTAATTAACTACATGTACTTACTATATGGTTAGGGTTTGGTTTAGTGTCACTTGCATGTAATTATGCATAATTTACTACTATTATAATAGTAAGTACATGTAGCATGTGTAACAAGGACACCTTAAAATAAAGTGTTACCTACTTTTTTAAACAATTGTTATAAAAATGTTGTCCATTTCAAGTGGAATAATAAAAATACTAGGGCTGTTTATTATAAAATTAAATATTTATTAAATAGAAATGTATCTATCCCTTGTGAAAAAGAAGTACGCTTTAGAATATTTAAAAATAAAAATAAATAGTATTTATTACAGACACAATATACTTTATAAGTGTAAACTGAGTGTAATGTTTTCGGACACTTAATTGCATGCTAATTGCAAGTTGTAATACAGTTAAATTAATATTAAATTCACTTAGTTTAACTTAAGCGTATTTTTGGACATACTTAAGTAGGACGTAATAAAAATCTTTATATATATATATATATATATATATATATATATATATATATATATATATATATATATAAAATATGATACTATATTTGAAACAATTATAAAACTTTATATATAAAATAATTGAAATATGGTTAAAGTGAACTGCTGAATGTACTCACAAGGAATTATGGTAAATTAAAATAATATCATTTCTATTGAAATGTGTATGTTGTGTATTTAAATATATTTGTAATTAAACATGATGAAGTTTCCATTTAGTACATTTGAAATATTTAAATATCAGTTTTATTGAATAACACACTGCAGTTAAAATTATAATCAATTACTTTATACGTGCTTTATTGTCAGTCAGCACGTTAAAATAATTATTAAATCAAAGATTTAAAGTGTACTTTAAAGTAAAACTTTTCATTTTACATTATTACAAAGTGCACTTTTAAATGGACAAAAATTCATAAAATAATTTAATGAGATATTAATGGAAATAACTCACATATAAAATGTCCAGACATATCAAAGTAATGGTAAACAATTTGGGTAAAAAAAATGCGTTACCCCCAAATAATTATAAAGAAAATAATGTCAGAATGTTTAAAAAATACTTTAAATATGTTTTAAAATTTTAACAAAACGTCAAAAGCATGTAATGGTCAAAAATTTAAAAAGAAATTCTATTTTGGACAAAGACAGTGGAGCCTACTTTTTTACAATTTTTTTTCTTTGAATTTTTTGGCCATGCTTTGATGTTTTGTCACTTGTCATGGCATTTTGCCTCAGGCCCTGGTTAACCCTTCTCTGCATGTTTTGGCCACCTAGTGCTACATCTGACTTGTAGCACTGTCCGGATTACACGTGGGCCTATAAAACGGAGTGCACTCGTTTACTAGTACCTGCCACAGAAACAAGGCTGCAAAACAGAGGCAGACCTTTAAAACACCAGTGTGGGGTTTGTTACCCAGGACCCTGATGACGAAGTAAGAAGCTGTATTGTCCCGGGACACAAAGGCTTCTATTTAGGTGTGGGGTAATCACAGAGTGTCCGGCTGGGCTGGAGGAATTCCTCGGCCTCACGCGGGTCCGCCTGCCTAATCTAGTCGTGGATGGGAGGGGAGGAAGTTGCTTGGTGGTCCTTCTCTTTAGCAACATAATTTATGACCATCCAGAGGTCTGGCTCTAACATTGCAGATGTAGGAAGAGGAGGAGAGACATTACGGAAACAAAGAAGAGGGTGTGAGACTTTTAACTATGATTGGTGATGGTTTGACATGCAATCAGTATGAAAACATTGTTACTAGTTCAGCTCCGGAAAGGACAACTGAAAATGTCTGAATATATTCTCAGTAAATATTAACATGTCAAATCAAGTGCATATATTTTAAAGTGGCACATGAATACTTTTTGGACAAAATTTTTTTTTTTAATCTAATGCAATGACATCCATGCATTTTAAACAATTTTTGAGACCAATGTAATTATACACTGAATAAAATGTAGTATTTACTTCTACACAAATTCCACTCAAAAATTGCTGGTAAATTTCACAAATAATTACAGAGAAAAAGCAAACACTCCAAAGAATCTTTTTTTTTTTTTAATTGTATACACTGTTCAAAAAGTTTGGGTAAGTACATTGTTTTCTAAAATATTAAAACTTTTATTCAGGAGGGACACAACTGAACGATCAAACATGACATTAAAGACATTTATAACGTTACAAAAGATTTATATTTCAAATAAATGCTGTTCATTCAGCTTTCTATTCATCAATGAATCCATCCTGAAAAAAATTTATCATGATTTCCACAAAAAAAAAAAAAAATTAAGCAGCACAACTGTTTTCAACATTGACATTAATAAGAAATGTTTCTGGAGCAGCAAATCAGCATATTAGAGTGATTTCTGAAGGATCATGTGACACTCAAGGCTGGAGTAATGATGCTGAAAATACAACTTTACAGCACAGGAATAATTTACATTTTAAAATGTATTTTAATAGAAAACAGTTATTTAAATTGCAATAATATTTCACAATATTACTGTTTTTACTTTATTTTTGATCAAATAAATGCAGGCTTGGTGAGCATAAGAGCCTCCTTTCAAAACAAACAAACAAACAAAATGTTTCCCAAACTTTTGTACAATGAATAATCATTAATAATAGCAGAAATGTTATATTAACAGAGGATTATCATTTGTTGATTGAACAGGAATCTCCTCCTCAGTACTACAACAGCAGACAGACTCTCGTAGCTTCATCTGATGCTGAGCAAACACATGACACCGGTCTTGATAACGTCAATGCACGGGTAAGAGCTCTCATTAGGAATTTTTTTCTTTTTTCACCCATAATTAAATCTGCCGTTTATATGTCGTTATAAACCTGTATGACCAATAGGCATCAAAATACTTTTCCTGAATGGAAAGGAGTCCAGTTTTCTTCTATGTATTTTCTAGAGGGTGAAACTTTCTAGAAATAGAACCTGTCATTGCTACATATCACCAGTTTTAGTTCCTCATGTCACATATCACGTGTTCATATATTGTTTCTGCTTGTGCTTGTCAGTCAGGCTCGTTGTTCCTCATTGGTGTGCCCAGCAGCTACTACCTTTCCTCACTGGAGCCTCCTCTTCCTCGTCTGCCCTCGTACGAGAGCGTCCGCAAGAAAGACCGACAGCGGCAGATCCACATGATGATAGCCGACCGCTTCGGCCTGAACGGACCTGTTGAGACAGAGGTGATTCATTTAGCTGCAGTAACAGTATTAATCTGCAAACGACCGGTCGGCATGACATGCCATTTTACTGTCCTCAAAGTACAAAGCCAAATAGAAATAAACATAGATTTAGCAGATCTATGTGTAGCAGTGTGTGTGTATTTATATATACATAATAAATATACACAGTACACACACAAATATTACGTAAACAAAAACTTTTATTTTGGATGCGATTAATCGCGATTAATCATTTGACAGCATATATGTATATACATATATATATATATATATATATACATATACACACATACATGCATCAAGTTGAAATATTTTAAATGTACTAAACTGCATTTTCATCATTACAAATTTGAAATATATTTAAATACATGACATTAGCATTTGAATAAAAAAAAAAGTTCACCATAAATGCTTGTCAGTACATTCAGCAGTCACTTTAACCATATTTCAAAAGTAATTATAAAATTACATATAAATATTAAGTCCTACTTAAGTGAGTCAAGAGAACACTGTTAAGTTCAGCTAATTGCATTTAATACAGATTTGATCTATAATACATTTAACATGCAATTACATCTGAAAACATTGCATACAATTTGCAATTAAGTATATTATTTCCATAATAAGTGCCTTTTAAAAAATTATGCTATAGTGTGCTTCTTCACAAGGGATGAGTGACTCAAAATCCATTTAAAATGAGTAAGAAAAAATGTCAAACTTGCATGTGTGGCTGCAGAATGGAAGTGTAACAATGTGGTAAAATAGTGGATTATCTTTAAAAGCTCTTAAAAGCATTTTTTTTTCTATTACAGTTTTTGTACATGCAGCTTTCATGACCTCATTAGACTAGATTAAGTTCATTTCTTTACCGAAAAATTGATGATGAGTTCTAAAAACATAAACTTACACACATAAACATAAAATCTACACGATGGAAAAAAGTTCACATCAGTCTGTCATCCACCCAAAGCTCACAAATGCCACTTTACTGAAGCCCTGCTATAACAGTTTAGTCTCTCAGCAGCTGCAGCCTGACTGAATTAAATAACAATAGATTTTCAATATGAATGACCCACAATTTTCTGTTCCGTAACATGATCATATCTGAGAAACAGACGCCATTCACTGCCACACAAACAGACCCGGTGTCCCTCACCTGCGCTGCTGCCGTGACGCACACATGCTGCGAGTGCTTCAAGGCCCTGTGATGTTGACTTAGAGCCAGGAAAACGCATGAGTACACACGCTAATGGGAATTAATGCACATCAAACATGATAAAGTGGCCTATCTTGAAAGGTAAACATTAGAGGAGAATACGGCTCATTGTCCGTCTGTCCTCTCATTTACTCCCCCAGGTTTCAATGGGTGGATCGTTCACTCATGGGGGCCGTCCTTCACTCATTAGCCATATTATTGAGCTTAATTAGCTTGTTCTCCAGCTGGGCGCCGTGGTTTTGTCTGTGGAGCTCAACGCTTAAGAGAAAGAAGAAAGAAAGAGCGATAAAATGGCAAGAGGAAGTTGCTGCAAGGTAGAAGCTGAGCAGTGATATCGCCAACTAAATTTGTTTAAATAAACGTCAAGCTCTGTATTATGAATTAACATAGATGAATAAATCTTTATCTTTGGGAATCTATTCACTTGCTAAGCATTAGCAATGTTAAATAATAATAAAATCATATGATGAAATGAGATTTTTATGTATTCTGCTGGATATTTTCTCAACAAATGATGCTAGTGTGTTGTGAATGGTTGTCAGGCCATTACTTTACAGGTGCTGGTCATATAATTAGAATATCATTAAAAAGTTGATTTATTTCACTAATTCAATTCAAAAAGTGAAACTTGTATATTATATTCATTCATTACACACAGACTGATATATTTCAAATGTTTATTTCTTTTAATTTTGATGATTAGAGCTTACAGCTCATGAAAGTCAAAAATCAGTATCTCAAAATATTAGAATATTACTTAAGACCAATACAAAGAAAGGATTTTTAGAAATCTTGGCCAACTGAAAAGTATGAGCATGTAGAGCACTCAATACTTAGTTGGGGCTCCTTTTGCCTGAATTACTGCAGCAATGCGGCGTGGCATGGAGTCGATCAGTCTGTGGCACTGCTCAGGTGTTATGAGAGCCCAGGTTGCTCTGATAGTGGCCTTCAGCTCATCTGCATTGTTGGGTCTGGTGTCTCTCATCTTCCTCTTGACAATACCCCATAGATTTTCTATGGGGTTCAGGTCAGGTGAGTTTGCTGGCCAGTTAAGAACAGGGATACCATGGTCCTTAAACCAGATACTGGTTGCTTTGGCAGTGTGTGCAGGTGCCAAGTCCTGCTGGAAAATGAAATCAGCATCTCCATAAAGCTTGTCAGCAGCAGGAAGCATGAAGTGCTCTAAAATCTCCTGGTAGATAGCTGCGTTGACTGTGGACTTCAGAAAACACAGTGGACCAACACCAGCAGATGACATGGCAGCCCAAATCATCACAGACTGTGGAAACTTCACACTGGACTTCAAGCAACGTGGATTCTGTGCCTCTCCACTCTTCCTCCAGACTCCAGACCTTGATTTCCAAATGAAATGTAAAATTTACTTTCATCTGAAAAGAGGACTTTGGACCACTGAGCAACAGTCCAGTTCTTTTTCTCCACAGCCCAGGTAAGACGCTTCTGACGTTGTCTCTGGTTCGGAAGTGGCTTGGTAGCCCTTTTCCTGAAGACGTCTGAGCGTGATGACTCTCGATGCACTGACTCCAGCTTCAGTTCTCTCCTTGTGAAGCTCTCACAAGTGTTTGAATCAGCTTTGCTTGACAGTATTCTCAAGCTTGCAGTCATCCCTGTTGCTTGTGCACCTTTTCCTAACCAAATTCTTCCTTCCAGTCAACTTTGCATTTAATATGCTTTGATACAGCACTCTGTAAACAGCCACACCTTTCAGTAATGACCTTCTGTGACTTACCCTCTTTGTGGAGGGTGTCAATGTTCGTCTTCTGGATCATTGCCAAGTCAGCAGTCTTCTCCATTATTGTGGTTTCAAAGAACAAGTGATACCCAGAATTTATACTGTAGGGATGGTCATTTATTCAAACTCAAATGTAAATATTCTAATTTTCTGAGATACTGAATTTGGGATTTTCCTTAGTTGTCAGTTATAATCATCAAAATTAAAAGAAATAAACATTTGAAATATATCAGTCTGTGTGTAATGAATGAATATAATATACAAGTTTCACTTTTTGAATGGAATTAGTGAAATAAATCAACTTTTTGATGATATTCTAATTATATGACCAGCACCTGTAAGGTTGTTAAAGCGATAGTTCACCAAAAAATGCTAATTCTTTAATTACTCACCCTCATGTCGTTACAAACCCGTAAGAGCTTCGTTCATCTTCAGAACAGAAATGAAGACATCTTTGATGAAATCTGAGAGCTTTCTGACCCTCCATAGACAGCAATGCAACAGACACGTTCAAGGCCCAGAAATGTAGTGAAGACATCTTTAAAATAGTCCATGTGACATCAGGGGTTCAACCGTCATTTTATGAAGCTACGAGAATACTTTTTGTGTGCAAAGAAAACAAAAATAACAACTTTATTCAACAATAATTTCTTCTCTTCCGTGTCAGTCTTCGACATGCATTCATGTGTTGTGCACAAAAAGTATTCTCGTAATTTCATAAAATTACAGTTGAACCACTGATGTCACATGGACTATTTTAACGATGTCCTTACTAGACTTTGTGTCTGGTCACTTCTTCAATGTAAGTCATGTTCACATCAAGAGCAATAACTATAGTGATAATTATAACCATAAACATTTAAAAATCACTCTGAAGGTGTGGTCACATTTATCATTGTTAGGCAAATTTTTAGAGTCGAAATGAAGTCATTTAGAAATCAGTAATTTTGCAAAGATTTTCTCAGATAACAAATTTTTAGATTACAAAGACAACCTTTTTTTTTTTTTCTGTGGATTAATTTACTAACTTGAATTAATCATTCACTACAAGACTACTTATGTGCATGAACAAACTAAATAGAGTTGATTTTGATTCCACGATGTGACTTCAAAGGAATAGTTCACCCAAAAATTAAAAATGTGCTGGAAATGTGTACTCACCCTCAGGTCATCTAAGATTGAGAATTTAGCATTATATCACTTGCGCACCAGTGGATCCTCTGCAGTGAATGGGTGCCGTCAGAATGAGAGTCCAAACAGCTGATAAAAACATCACTATAATCCACAATCCACACCACTCCAGTTCATCAGTTAACATCTAGTGAAGTGAAAAGCTGCATGTTTGTAAGAAACAAATCCATCAAGATGTTTCTAACTTCTAACCATTGTTTACATCTATAATATGAGTCCCTTATCAATAATATTGCTTTCTTCAGTGAAAAGTCATCTTGTCTGAATCAGGAGAGAAATATATGCTCAGATCAAACACAGTATACAAGTGAAAACAGCACAAAACAGTTCTAAACAAATATTTTAACAGCTGTTTGGATTTTCATTCTGACGGCACCCATTCACTGCAGAGGGTCCACTACATTTTTCCAAATCTGTTCTGGAGAAACACACATCCACATCTTGCATGGCCTGAGAGTGAGTACTTTCAGCAAATTTTCATTTTTGGGTGAACTATTCCTTTAAGAGAATAGAGGAGTCCTGACACAAATTATAACTAAACCAAAATTATGGTTAAACAAACAAAAAAAAAAAAAGTGTGACAAAAATCACTTTTGGAGAAGTGCGCCTAAGGTATTTTTTTAGTGCAAGCTGTTCATTTGTGATGTCACATGTGTGATTGAAGTCAAGCTTTATCTCATTTTTTTTTTTTTTTTTTTTTACCACAGCCGCCTCCCACATATGAGGAGAGCATTCGTGAGTCCGTCCAGTCCATTGACGTCCCGTTTGACATCCTGGCACCCGAGGAGGAGCCGCCACACGCACCGGTTACAGTCTCTGATGCCGGCACAGATTTACCTGCATATGAAGATCTACCTCAAATCACAGACTCACAAGATCCCAATAACACTGTTAATTAAAGCGCAAGAATGCAATCTATCCTCAGCGGGAAATCAACAGCTGTTGAGCTGAGACTACCCTGACAGCTGATCGCTCACCCTGACGAGCGTGAATCCGCTGTGCTTGCAAAAGACACCAAAATAGGGTAGGGCTTGACCTATGCAATATCTTGCACTAGCACAATACGAAAGGAGAAGGATGTTGCATCACTACTGGAAAAAAAGGAAGAGAAGAACAAGAATATGCAAGAGTTTAAGTTCTGTCTCAGTTAAAAATGACATGAAACTGCTATAGAATTATATTTCCATGACTTTTCCAAGCCTAAAAAATGTAAAGGACATCACATTCCATGATGTTATTACATTTATACATACGTGGGGAATGTTGATTTCATTTTGGTTATAAAAAGTGATGAAAAAAAATGTTTTTTTGGAACAACATCCATTTATGAATGGTTCAAAATAACACTAGTGACATTTATTTACTATAAATAAAGTCTTTTTTGATTTCATGTTTAATTTTTCAGAGATGGCAGGTTCATCCAATACCAAAGTAGCAGCTGGGGTACTGTACTGACCTAGAGACACAAAAAAGGGATATTTGAAGCCATATATTGGACATTACAGGGATAATTCTTTTCTTTTTTTCTTTTTTTTTTTGCAATTCTTTGATTACGTTTCATCATATGCTTTTGTATGAGAGTTATTGCAAAATTACTTTCTTTAGGTAGAACAAATTTTATCACTATTTTAGGCAGAGAGAATGGAAATTAGTTACAATTCAATTCAGTTTTTAACCAAACTGGTCATTTTTTTCGGTGTACATGTTCCTTGTCAAACCAAATGATGCTTTGCTGAAATTCTATTTGTTGAATTTATGAATGTGCTCAAGTTTTATCACTGTGAATAAAGATGGTAAATGTACAGTTTGCAAAAGTAATACTAGACTTGGCCTTGTTTCTTCTGATGGTGTGCTCAGGATTGGGCCACAGTAAATCATCTGATTTTCTTCTGTTTTCTCCCTTTACTGTAAATACAGTACTCAGAGCATACGAGTTGAGATGTTTGCATTCACAAACAAAATTCAAATGACTTTGAAGGTGTTTCATGTGTAACAGGTTGAGGTCACAGGTGTCCTCATTTTCCTCTGAACACACATTTGCATCTTTCAAAAGCTACATGAGAAAGATTTTCCTTAGGGCACAAGATTTAAGCCGGTACGAGAGGTTGTGCTGCGCTGTGAATACAGTCATGGCTAAATGGAGCTGCAGTGCAGTGATGTGGTAAACACGTGTTTCGCATCTTACCTGTTACTATATTATATATCGCATCTTACTATATTATATATTTTAGTATGACTGTATTGGCCAATCAGTGGGCATGAATCAACATGATATCCACTCAATGATTAACCCATCATTGGATTCACATGTCTAATAAAACTGAGTGTACACTGCCGTTCAAATGTTTGGGGTCAGTAAGAATTTACTTAAAAGAAATTAATACTTTTATTCACTAAAGATGCATTTATTTGATCAAAATTGACAGTAAAGACATGCATAATGTTACGTTTTTTTTACTATTTCAAATAAAAACTGTTCTTTTGAACTCTTTGTTTATCAAAATATCATGACGTAACGTATCATGTTTTCCACAAAACTGTTTTCAACACTAATAAATGTTTCTTGAGCAGCAAATCAGCATAATATTATGATTTCTGAAGGATTACGTGACACTGATGACTGAGTAATGATGCTGAAAATTAAGCTTTGCATCACAGGAATATATTACATCTTAAAATATATTCCCGTAGAAAACAGTTACTTTAAATTGTAGTAATATTTAGCAATATTACTCTTTTTACTGTATCTTTAAAAAAAAAATGCAGCATTGGTGAGCATAAGAGACTCCTTTCAAAAACGTTTTACAAACTTTTTTAATGGTAGTGTAAATTCAACTAGAATTTTTAAAAAATGTGCTGTTTCAGTTTAATAGTCCTTACTATTACTATTACGTTTACTATTAGAATCATGTCTATATGCATAGTACTGAAACATAAATAACATTAAGTGTATGCATGTTTGTATGTATGTGTATATATATATATATATATATATATATATACAACAACAAAAAAATCTCATTGTCATTATTGTATTGTGAAAAATTGATATATTAATTAATTGATAAAGTATTCATACACCATTGTATAGACCAACAGCCTTCTGCTGGATACTGAAGAATTTTAGTGAAATTGTGTCTTCTAGTGGTCACTTCAGGAAGTAGCAACTTTAACACTCCTAACTAAAAACAGATGATCCTCTATTCTTGTTTAGTTACCTGCAACCAAACCAGCTCTGAAAGCCTGGAAGCAGTTTAAAGCGTAACTCTGCAGCTCCTGTAGAGTCTTTATTGTCTTCAGTGATGTCCTAATGAGAGGCCTGTCTTCTGTCCACAGCAGCAGCACAGCTGGAGCCTGTATCTCCACACACACACAATACAGAGTGAAGGACACGTGTCAGTCAGAAGAAGACACACTCAGTGTGTCAGCAGATTCATCTTCATTAGGTCTCAGGTCACCGATCCTGTAAAATGTTAATCACACTGAATTGGCTCTTTATGGGGATTTGAGCACAACACATTTGCTTTCTTAGCATAAGACTTCCTGTAAAAACACATGGCAAACAATGTAAGAGTCTGGAAAAGAAGTGAAAAGTGCTTGATTTCGAACATCTTCACCCTTCTTGATCATTTTTGCACACTGAACACAAGAACAGATGTGAATTTGTCCTGTATTTCAGTAATAAACAAATTTTTCATTAATTTAATCAAGTTACTCACTGTTAGTATCCCTTGTGCGCTTAATTGCATTGAATGTGCACTTGAAGTGTACTTCAAATCTTAAAGGGATAGTTCACCCAGAAATGAAAATTCTGTCATTAATTACTCACCCTCATGTCGTTCCAAACCCGTAAGAACTTTGTTCATCTTCTGAACACAAATTAAGATATTTTTGATGAAATCTGAGAGCTTTCTGACACTAATTAATGACAGAATTTTCACTTTTGGGTAAACTAACCCAAATATTTATTTACAACTAGTGCTGTCAAAAGATTAATCGCATCCAAAATAAAAGTTCTTGTTTACATAATATATGTGTTTGTACTGTGTATATTTATTATGTATGTATAAATACACACACATACAGCATATGTTTTGAAAATATTTACATGTATTAACATGTATATATTTATATTCATAAAATGTTTATTATATATATATAAATATAATTGATATGTAAAAACAACATATTTTTCTTAAATATATACATGCATTTATATATACTTAATAAAAACACACAGTACACACACATATATTATGTAAACAAAAACTTTTATGTTGAATGCGATTAATCGTTTGACAGCACTATTTAAAAGATTGTAGATTATAAATTATATTACTCAAAATGTGTATTTTGTAATAATGTCAAATAAAATTATTTAATTTAATGTACATTCTTAGTCATTATGTTCTAAAAATAAACCGGGTTATTTTGTCGGGTTGAGCCTATTAGCTGATTTTGTGTTGCTGGCTGGTCAAATGCAGCTCTTTCTCACGCCTCGGCATAACATCCCAGCGGTAAAGTTACTCCGCGTGGGCGATTTCATCCTCTTCAGGAAAGAGCGGTTCACAGCGTTGCCGAATTGGTGCACTGCTATGGTGAGATACAGGTGTGTGTTTTATTTCATCTATAAAATTGGGTCAGGTGTTCCGTCCTACCCAAATCGGGTTGTTTTTGCAGGTGTGTGTGTGTGTGTGTGTGTGTGTGTGTGTGTGTGTGTGTTTTTAATGAATTATGTTTAAATAATCTTTTGTCATTCTTTTACACTGTACACATGCAAAGTACTTCACTAGAATTTATCTGTAGTGTTTTGTTTGATATTACAATTAAAGTTAATATTTCTTAAATGCACTAAATTGCAACTTTATCAATGCGTATGTTTAATTACAAATATATTTAAATAAATTGCATTAAAGTGGATTTTTTTTGTCAGTAAATTTGGCAGGACAATTTAAATAAAGAAAAGTAAAAGGAAATAGTCAAAAAACAATTGTATTAATATTATTTATTTATTTTATCAAAAAAAACAAAACAAAAAAAACATCACATGTCAGTCGTTGATATTATCTGTGTTTTGTATTATGTGCTTATTTGTATGAAAACTGTGCCAACTTTGCTTTAAGGATAATTCATGACTAAACCGTATACGCAATAGTTATTTACCACCAACAAATAAAATAAAATGACTGATGAATAATACCTCTTATACAGTTTGAAGAGGATTACATTTTCATTTATGATGATTTTACTGGCAGACACTATGGTTGAAATAGTGAATTTCATTTGGGAGAAAGAAATGTCATTATAAATAAATAAATGTACTTTGGTGACATTCTCAAATTCACATTTTTATTCACATTTATTATACTTTTGATTTAGAAAACCATATAACTGTGTTCTTCTTTTTATAAAATTTAAAGAAAATAAAATAAAACTCATAATCACGTATAGTCTCGCTTACGTTGGGCCACAATAAAAATGGAGCCGCTTTCATTCCGCATCGGTTTTCCGGAAAAGCCCGAATGACGCTCGGCTCGTGTTCGGCTCTGCGAAGTCATTGTATGTAAACAAGGTCAAGTATTCGCTGCAGCATTCATTCTCCTCTGACTCGCTGGACGACTTTCTCCGTGGAAGGACCCATCCTGCGGCACAGCACACTTCTCACAGGTACAGTGATGAATGCATACAGACATACGATGCTATACACGCTCAATTATTTTCTCCATGTCTATTTTTTTTTTTTGGAAACCCCGTGCAGCATGTTGTTTTCTCATGTAGGTCATGAAAACACAGCATGGCATTGTTTACATACACTCGCAGTGTGAAGATCATGCGAAATATGTTGTGTCGGACTGACTTGAGAATGTCGTTCAAGGGCATTACCTCATCAATATACATGAAAGATCTTGTGCAGTGCAGCAAAGTCATGTGTCTCTTCCAGTATTTATTCAGCAGCTCTAGACCCTTTCAGAATTACAATGCAGTCAAATTTACAATGCACAGATTTTTATTATATTAAAATGCATGATGATATTTATACGCCTTTTGAAGTCCATTAAAAATGCTGACATTTGAAATCAAATTCCACTTACAGTATATTTAGTATATATATATATATATATATATATATATATATATATATATATATATATATATATATATATATATATACTAAATATAGGATCCTAGACGATTTTGTGTAAGATAGTTTTGAAGTCTTACCTGTCTGTTTACAGCAGTGATACAATAGATTATTATAATTGTTATTTAGTTATAATAATTTCATATTATTTAATATGAATTTTGTTGTATTAGCTCGAAGACCGTATAATATCAAAGAAAATATCAGTCTAAGCTATATGAAATGACTAATGTAATTACTGCAAATGAGCAGCAGCACTATATTCTTCCTCTTTGTCTATGTTTTATTATTAAGCATGTCTTTAACCTTGTTAACAGGAGTTGTTTGGATAATCCTCCACCACACGATTTACCCGCTGATGATCGTCACAGCTTTGAGTCACGTGTGCTCTCCTCGGTCACGTTGTCCTCTCACCTCTGGATTTTTAATATTTAAATAATAAACAAAATAAGCTTTCGCATAGATAGTAAGTTTTTCTTTTCTTTAGTGATCTTAATGTCCAAAAGATTTTTTTTTTTTTTGTTATCGTTTTTTGCTCATAACTCGATTTTCTGACAGATGATAAAATGTGTGAGGAAAAAATAGCTCTGGCAAACACCCACAGCACTCAGCATGATGGCGGACAAGCACCACTTATCTTCATAAAAATGATCAAATCTGGTTTTGTTGTCATGCTACACTTGTGAAAAAGAAGTACACTTTAGGATTCTTTTAAAAGTGTGCTTATTATGGAAATCATTCACTTTAAAAGAATAGGCCTAATTAAGTGCAAACCGAATGTAATGTTTTCTGACACTTAATTGCAATTAAATTATAAAAATGTATTAGTTAAATTTAAATTAAATGCCATTGCAAAAAAAAAAAAAAGGATGTTTTTTTTTGACCCACTTAAGTAAGACTAAGCTCTCAATATATAATTTTAGAATTACTTCTGTTGTCTTTGAAATATGGTTAAAGTGAACTGCTGAATGTACTGACAAACATTTATGATAAACTAAAATATACTTTAATGCCATTTCTTTTGAAATGTTTGTCATATCACAAAAGTGCAAATTTTAAAAAGTGTACTTAAGTGTCTAGAAACAGTCATTAAAATATACGATCTTTAAGTGCACTTAAAGTGGCCTTTTATTTCATTATTGTATTATTTCTAAATATAGCTTGAACAATGTGACCCTGGACCACAAAACCAGTCATAAGGGTCAATTTTTTTTAAAATTGAGATTTATACATTATCTGAAAGCTCAATACATAAGCTTTGTTAGGATCAGACAATATTTGGCTGAGATACAACTATTTGAAAATCTGGAATCTGAGGGTGCAAAAAAATCGAAATATTGAGAAAATCACCTTTAAAGTTGTCCAAATGAAGTTCTTAGCAATGCACATTACTATCTTCATGGAACATGATCTTTACTTAATATCCTAATGATTTTTGGCATAAAAGAAAAATGGATAATTTTGACCCATACAATGTATTGTTGGCTATTGCTACAAATATACCCAGCGACTTAAGACTGGTTTTGTGGTCCAGGGTCACAAATATACTTTAAAGATTTTTAGTACACTTCCAATACAATTAAGCACTTATTTTTCTCAAGAGTGTAGACCTTGTTGTATGTTGTGTAAACGTTGAACTCCTGAAGCTGTGCTTTATTCAGGTCAAGGGCAAGGTGTGAGTGTTTTGGTCTTATATATCTGCTTAGTGTTTAATCATTTACCTGTTGTCAAAGTTAACAAGCAGTCTTCTGGGTTGACACATTGTTTTTGAAGTTTAAATTAGGTTTGTGTATCACTCGGTAAGAAAAACCTTTAAATGACCTATAAGTTTTGACAGATAACCTTTGTGATTTCCTGTTTTTGGTCTAGTTATTTCCTCTGGTGAAGGATTTCTGTGAGCAGCAGCCACCATGATGCAGTGTCTTCAGTTTCTGGTCGAACCGACCAGGAATGTTACTGAGAAGTTTAAGGTACCTTGCAAAAATATGTTTGTCAGTCTGTTCTTCTTACACACAATGACATATAAAAACAGAATAGCATGAAACTTTCAGTAGGCATGACAAAGTTTGTCTATCTTTTAGCTCTTGTAGCTGGTCATTGTGACCGATTTCAATAGCTGTGAGTCTTTTGCTGCTCATTAACAGGAGACAAAGACACAGGAAGTAGATGAGTTGCATTTTAATGAAAGACTGTTCTTGTTTGTTTGCTGTAAACTTAATGAAAAACCTTCCTGAACCCGAATGAACTGACAACATGCTGAAATAGTTTCACGTAGCCAGACTTTTGAACTTTCAGAAAAATTCGGGTCCATATTACAGCTTACCCTGCTGAAAAAAACAATAGAAACCATCACAGAAAATTCTAATGGTTTCCACTACAAATACCATTACAAACAATCAACTTTTAACCATTAAGAAATGGTTTCCTGTAGTGTGTTTTGGGACATATTCCATTAGGATTTATTGGTTTTAACAAGCCACCAACAGAAGGCGACCAATTACCAGCAGAGACCAATAGACACCATTATAGTTTACATTAAAACCAATACAAGTCCCATTATAACCAGTGTTACTAATTTTGTAATGGTATCTATTGTTTTTTTCAGCAGGGTAGTCCAGCCAAGAAACTTCATGAATGACACAAAAAGAGACAGATCACAGTTTGTTTTGTTCGTCAGTGTGACGATTTCTGTCAACTCAAAAGTAATACGAACAGATTGATTCATCTGATGAATTTGTTCTTTTGTGTTTCATGAATAGGGCCTGTAGGCAGTCCATCACTGAGACTAGCCTTGAAATAGCTTTGAATTTTTAGCGTTTACCAAGATTCATATGACATTTAATAAATTTGTGCATTTAGGAGTTTCATAAGAAGGTGAAAAATGAGAAGAAAGAACCGCTGGACGAGAGCCAGCAGTTCATTGTCAACCTGGCCAAGGATCTGGGACGCGTCTGTCAGGTACAGACACTGATAAATGTCTAATGCACCAAAAAATCAGAGCCAATGGCTGAATAATCACAGGAAAATTCTGAATTTAATTAGCTTCCATTCCCAACAGGGAACTTGAATGACAGAAAGAGAAATACAATGACATATTCACTAACTTTAAAAATACTTTCATTTATATATATATATATATATATATATATATATATATATATATATATATATATATATATATTTAATAATTTATGAAAAAACTAATAAATAAATACATATATGTATTTATTTATTTATGAAAAAACTAAATAAATAAATATATTAGTTTTTTATTAGTATTAGTAATTTAAGAAAAAAACTAATAAATAAAAATATATTTATTTATTTATTAGTTTTTTATTAGTATCAGTAATTAATATTACTAATATTTATTTATTTTTTTCTTAAATTATATCTATGGTTTGGATTAAAACTTAAATTTAGATTTAATATTAATAAAAAAAAAAAAGTATTTTCCCAAAGACAATAGCATTCATACAAAGTAAAGAGATTATATACTTAATCAGTTTATTTTACTTAACATTTAAGCCTTCCTTAATGTAGGTCAATATAATATATATATATATATATATATATATATATATATATATATATATATATATTGCTTTTTAACAACTTAATTTCTCCATAAAAACTAAATTAGCTGTAAATTAGCGGCAGTAATATGAAAGTAGAGTTTTCACTTAAGATAAAACTAAAAACATTTTGTTAGTTGATGTTTAATTTAGTTTACTTACTAAGACTTCAAGTTCAAATGACTTTAATGTTTATTGCAATATCATATATTCTGTTATGCACCAAAAAACTAAAGACTCACATTAACTAAATGACAGTTGTTGAACTTTTTCAGTGTTCACTGTTTAAAAAAAAAGAAAGATAACAAAAATGAAAAATATATCAATTCAATTTCAATAGCTAGCACTTCAAACACTATCGTTATCATATGTTGACCTCAACATGTTGTATGGTTTAAAATGTAATATGTTACAAAAAACTTGATTTTTAAGATATTAATCATGTTTTAATTCTGCTTCTTTAATTTGAAATTCAATTATTTGTTCTATTTGCTACTTAAATTAAAATCCAGTAAATGAACTTATTTTGAATTATTCGGTTCTGATGGTACGTGTGTGTTTTCTTCTCTCCTGGTGGCCGTAGAGGTCAGAGGTGTTGGAGAACATCTCAAAGAGTGAGGATGTGTGGCCCACTCTCACCTGCAAGGCCTTCATTCTGGAGTGGGCATCGCTGCTAGAGAGCAAGGCAAGATACTCATTTATACCTATTATACCTTTACTGTGTTTTTTATGCACCCACTGAAACCAAATTGCTGCAAATGAATGCACTTTTTGACCCCTTAAAAGGCTGCTTATGTAGGCAGCTCACTAGCTCACCAGCTCACCAGAACTAGAGTGTCACCAAATATTGTTCTAACAGAAAAGACCAATGCTGACTGATGGATGGCCAGAGAGAAGTGACTGGAAGGATCTGGCTCTGAGCAGTGAGCAGGATATGGAGAGCGCCAAGAGAGTCATTCTCACCTGGACCAAAGACCTGAGGGCCCAACCTGAGGTACACACACACACACACATAGACACATAGACACACAGACACACAGACACACAGACACACACACACACACACACACACACACACACACACACACACACACACACACACACACACACACACAAACACAAACACAAACACAAACACAAACACAAACACACTCGCTGGGTTTCCATGTTTTTAATTGGAACATTCTAAATGCTATTATTTTTTGAATATTCATTTTTTTTGGTGAACTTTTCCTTTAATAGTTGCTTGTCAGTTATGTTGAATTTGCAACATTTGCATAATTTATTCCCGCTTTCCTGTGTAGCAAAGTGTGTGGCCTGGAGAGCAGGTGGTGGCGGCTTTGGATGACTTTGAGAATCACTGGAAAAAAGGTCGGATGGCCACCCTGCAGTCGGCCATGGAGCTGGTGTTCTGGATGCTAATCAACAAAGAACTAGACAAGGTGTGAAGAAAATAACATTACAGAAGCTAAGCGTTTCATTCAGTTTTTGTAACATAAAACTGATTTTTTTTGTGTGTGTTTAGGAGAACATTCCGCAAAAGTGGCTTATGTGGAAACAGAGGAGCCAAAAAATAGGTCTGATCATCACGTCAGTTTCTTGAATATCATGAATATAAAAAAAAAAAGATTTCAGATGTGCTGTAAACCACTTCAGCTGTGGCTAACCTTGTTCATGTATCTGTCAGGTAGTAGCGAAATATAATGCCTGGTATTAAAACATCTTGCTGACAGCACCTTCATTTTTCTATTTGTTTTGTTTTTGACTTAGGTTCCACCCCATATATTCCTCATGTAGGTGAGTCATGTCTCGTGTTAATGTTTCTCTTTTGAAAATCTGAATAGATATTCTGGACAGTTTTGCAATTGTAGGGTGGATTGAATATCAAGACTCACTGTGAAATTGAGCTAACTATTGCTGTTCTTTTATTTAGTGTGGGACTGGATCAGTGATGCAGGAGGTAAGGCGTTTATTTATTTATTTAATACTGTAAAAACAGTAATATTGTGAAATATTATTACAATTTAAAACGAGTGTTTCCAATGGGAATATATTTTAAAATATAATTTATTCCTGTGATGCAAAGCTGCATTTTCAGCATCATTACTCCAGCTTTCAGTGTCACATGATCCTTCTGAAATCATAATAATATGCTGATTTGTTGCTCAAGAAATGTATTATTATTATCAGTGTATTATTGTTTTTGGAAAACATGATACATTCTTTAAGGATTTTCTGATTAATTGAAATATAAATATATTTTAAATGACTTTACATTTGTGATCAAATTAATGTGTCCTTGTTAAATAAAAGCGTTCATTTAAAAAAAAAAAAAATACAGTCAAATTTTACCATCCCAAAATTTTTGAATGATAGTGTAAATAAGTATAATACATGTCACTGAAAAATACTGAGTAAAATTGCTGATTAAGAATTGTAGATTGATCTATTTACTTTTAACTACCAAAATACTATTTAATACCAACAAGTAATCCACCATCTTGTTGCAATGCATTATGGGATTACAAGTATAGCATCACATACAAATATACATAGTATTTGTGATGCGGATAGAATTAAAGCCCCGTTCACACTAAGAACGATAACTATAAAGATATTATATTAGCGTCCACACCAGCGGACGATATCGTCTGTTTATTCTAAGCGCACGCGCATCTGCCGCTTTAAATTCTCCAGCTTGTTACAGCAGGATTGATTCTGATTGGCTGTCGATGTTTTCATCGTTCATCAGCTAGAAAAAAATCGTTCTGAAAGTGATTCCAACGATACTGGTGTGAACGGGGCTTTAGTCTAAATTCTAAATAGAGTATACATAGAATTTTGAGTTCAGAATTTTTTCTAAAGATGGTACCTTACCATCTTTGTGACTTGGATGCTAGGCAGCTCTCTAGGTTTTGAAACAAAGTCATTTTCATTGATTCATAGTTTGTAAAACCGATAACACATTAGTCACAACCCTCCATTCATTCCATCACAGTGGAGGTGACCCTTGACCTGGACACGGCCAACCCTGACCTGCTGATCTCCGAGGACGAGAAGCGTATGCGCTGCGGTTTCGATCGCAAAGACGTGCCCAACTATCACCAGCGCTTCGACGGTTGGTGGTGTGCGGTGGGAACCGAAGGCTTCGCCTCTGGCCGCCAGTACTGGCAGGTGGATGTGGGAGAAATGGACTGGCGCATTGGTGTGGCCAAAGAGTCCGCCTTGCGTAAGGGCTTCAAGTCCCTGAACACCGACACTGGCTACCTGAGCCTGCGGCTGGAGCGCGGCACGGAGCTGAAGGCCCTCACCGTGCCGTTCACTGGCCTGCCGGCCGCATTGATTCCTCGAAAGGTCGGCGTCTACCTAGACTACGACCAGGGCCAGCTATCCTTCTACGACGCGGAGAACCACTCCCACATCTACACCTACAACGAGACATTTGATGAAAAGCTCTTCCCGCTCTTCGGAACGGTGGAGATCGTGAAAGACCTGGTGATCAGATCCCCCAGGAACAGGAGCCACTGCCTGTGTCCCGGCATATGCCTGTGGGGTTGAGATCCAGCCGAATCCCACCAGAGCCCAGTGCTTAATCTCTAGAACAGTGGTTTTCAACTGGACGCAACCTTAGTATGTTGCCATTTGTACAGATAGGGTCACAGGATCACAAACGCAAGTATTTTACCCATAGGGATTTTGTGAAGTGATTTAAGTCATGAACCAAACCAACCAGCTATGAGGTGAATCACAACATTACAAACTCTGCTTAGAAAGGACTACAATCCCATGAAGCATTGTGAATGACATCAATGAAGTAAATAACAGTGGAGACACATATTTTAGTAGTTTGAGAGCATTGTGAGCTATTGTGTCATTCGCAGTGCTTCATGGTAGTGGGTGGGTGCTAAAGAATGATTTTGGCACAATTTGCTTGTTTCAGTTCATGGGTAATGAATCATGGGTAATGTTGTTTTTCACTGGATGAGAAACAATCAGAATTCAAATGACAATTAGAAAACGCTCAAGCTTTGAAGACAATTTCCTTCCTCAGCCAATACCATTCCAGCTAACAAAATCTGACAACATTTTGCTAACTTCTCATTAAGCTATGAAAATGTTCTCCGAAACATAGGGTTATGTGAAGAAGGTTAGAGAAAACATTAAGGGAACTTTCCATTTTATCATTTTGCAAACATTACGGGAATGTCACGTTTAAATGTTCTCTAGGTAGCAACAATTAGATGAACATCCAATGTTTCAGAAGAAAAAAAAAAAACATCCCATGAATAATCTATAAATAATGATTTGCATGCTAAGGTTTTGAGAACATTATTAAAGTCCAGATGTGACTTTAAAGGAACATTCTATTAATGTTAATGGAAGAACTTTTGTTCATAGCTTTTGAGAGAACGCTGCTATAACCTTGTTCAAAGTTCTGAGAACATTTCCTGTTAGCTGGTATGCTAATAATTTTGCGAAATTTTGAGCCTTAACAGTTTATAGTAAGATTAAGATGTTTGTGTATTTGATGCTAAGAACTTTTTTTTTGGGTGTTGGGTCACTTGATGTAAAATTTGGGTCCTGAAGCAAAACCAGTTGAGAACCAGTGTTCTAGACCTCATTAGTATTAGATAAACCACTGGGCCATATTAGTTGGTCAGTTCGTAGTGATTGACGGTGATCCATAGCATTCACGACCAGTAATTCCATCAAGGTAGTGTAGGATCTCTTTCAGCTACTGCTTCTGTGGTACTTCTGAACCTGCTGCTGTCTGCACCTTACTATAATACAGTGTTCACCTGCTCTGTCTGCACTTTCATATTCATTTGACAAACTCAAATCATGACATGAAATGCACTTTATGTGAATAATAAATCAAAGTAAATTCAATCCTGTGTGTTCATGCAGATTTTATTCTGTCAAATGTTGCTTTGTGTGAAGATTACGTAATTACATGCATCCTGAGATGAATTTATTCTATTGCAAATGAGTGTGACATGTTCAGAGTGATGAGTTTATAATAATCAAAATTAATAATATGCAATAATGATGATATCAGATTTGGCAATTTAATTACATTTATTTTACAGATAAATTTAACATATTACACCACAAATGCAACATGCACATCTTCATATTTTTATATATAGATTCATATATTTTATATAAGTTAAAAATTTCAAAATAAAAGTGTAAGGGAAAAGATATACATCCAGTGTGCAGGAGGCTGTTTAGTTTTTAACTTTTTAAAACCAAAGTAATAATAAAGAAAGAAAGAAAGGGGCATCTAGGCTACATCTGATCAATTATATTTTACAATCAAATCAAACAACTGGTGTTTTTTCATTCTGTCCTAGGCTTGTGAAAATTATTGTAATTGGTTTCTAAATATTGTAAAGGGGTATCTTCAAAAACCATAATTTATGAATGAAACATTTCTCCAATATGCCTAAAATGATATTACTGATCCGAAAATTAAATCAACAAAGATGTTTTTATTTTCATATACAGAAAGCATTTCAAAATACTTTTGATGTTGGTTGTTAAAAGCCTCAAAATACCGTTTTTGGAGGGAGAATTAGCATTTATGTATGTGAATATAAACTACATTAAGATCGCTAAAAATATATTCAATGGAACGCAGAATATTTGCGTCACACGGTGCGCTGCATGACATCATCTCCGTGCGCCGCGGAGTTCAATGAAAGTTGAGTGAATGTTGAGATTGTGGATGTAGTTATGAGTGCCGTTCACCGGGCGTTAAAGACACACTTCGGATTCGACAAGTTTCGATCTCAACAGCAGGAAGATGCCGTGAAAGCAGTGCTAAAGGGTAAAGACACATTTACACTGGATTGTTATGGAACAAATGCCAGGAGTTAGCCGAATGCTAGTGCAGCTGATGGTTAAATGACCCAGTAATAGTGACAGTGACAGTGCAGTGGTGCTGTTTCCTGATGTGTGTGTCTGTGTCTGTGTCTGTGACTGTGACTGTCTGTGTGGACTGTGTGTGTGTGTGTGTGTGTGTGTGTGTGTGTGTGTGTGTGTGTGTGTGTGTGTGTGTACCTACTTAACCATTTTTTGAGGACAAATTTGTCCCCAAAAGTGAGCTAAACCTGACAAAATATCCAAAAACCTCCCTTTGGGGACGTCCTCATTTGTAAAACCAGTTTAAAAATAAAGTAAACAAAGGTTTTTTGAAATTGTAAAAATGCAGAAAGTGTCCTGTAAGGGGTAGGTTTAGGTGTAGGGTTGGTGTAGGACAATAGCACATACAGTAAGTATAGTATAAAAACCATTACGCCTATGGCATGTCCCCATTTAGATAGCTAAGTAAACATGTGTGTGCGTGTGTGCGTGTGTGCGGACTGTGCTCACAGGTGACAGGGATGTGTTTGTCCTCATGCCCACTGGAGCGGGGAAGTCTCTGTGCTATCAGCTGCCTGCTCTTCTGGCCAGCGGCATCACTCTGGTCATCTCGCCTCTGATCGCACTCATCCAGGTGATTCCCATCTACAGACATCTTCCTATCATGGATAAGATGTAGGCACACAATAACCTGTGAGCAGGTCACTGGTTGATATCTAATCATGGTTTAATCAGAGATTTATTGGCCAAACATTAATAAAACAGTGTTTACATTTTACATTACATTACATTTAGTCATTTAGCAGATGCTTTTACCAAAAGGACAAATGAGGACAATAGAAGCAATCAAAATCAACAAAATATAATAAATAAAAAGAAAACAATTAGAATTGAAGAAGAGAAAAAGAATAGGGAATGCTAGTGTCAGAGGGTCTATTTATAATAAATAAAAAGAAAACCAGCAGTTATAATAGAAATAGAATAGAGAGTGCAAGTGTTAGAGGGTCAAGTGTTTTTTTTCTTTATAAATAAAAAAAGAAAACAAATAGATGAAATAGAGTTAGAATAGAGAGTGTTAGAGTTATGTTATAGTTAGTTATGTTTAACTGTATAGAGATAAATGGCATCAGCTAATAACCATCCGTTTGGCTGATTAAAGGAATAATTATCCAAATAATGAAAATAATGCACATTACTTCCTCTTCATTTCATTCCAAACCTTTATGACTGGCCCACTCTTTTCAGTATTAAGATAGAACAAGAGGATCCTGGCTATTGAGCTTTCAAATGACAACAAAGCTCTAATTCAACCAGTAGTCTATAGGAGAACATTATAAGTGAATAATGACACGCATTATTTACTGCTAGTGCTAAATACACATTATTTACTGATAAACTGTAATATATTTACAGATGGGTTTGGTAGCACATCAACCAGGGAGCCTTTGGATGGCTTAAAATATTTAAAATGTTAGATCACTAAAATCATCTAACGCTAATCTAAATTAAAATGCTAATATATATATATATATATATATATATATATATATATATATGTATATGTGTGTATATATATATGTGTGTATACACACACACACACACATAATAATCACATTATAATCATGGTGTTAAGAGCAGAATGTTATGTAATGCATGAAGAAAAACAATGGAAAATAAGAACCACATGGGCATCCACACATTGGGAACACGGGCATTATTTAAAGCGAGTAACAACACAGATGTATATGATAAGCAGTTTTCCTGTGATGAGTATTAAAGATTCTTTTGACTGTTGTGTTGTTCATGATGACATGCTCTTTGTTCTTACTTCTGCAGGATCAAGTGGAGCACCTGAAAGCATTGAATGTTCCTGCACGGACCATCAACTCTAAACTTCCCTCGGCTGAGCGGCGCCAGATCCTGGCGGACCTGGAGAGCGAGAGTCCTCGGCTCAAGCTGCTCTACATCACTCCAGAGATGGTGGCGTCCCCGTCCTTCCAGCCCTGCTTGAACTCGCTGTGTGCGCGGGGTCTGCTGGCGTATCTGGCTGTGGATGAGGCTCACTGCGTCTCTCAGTGGGGTCATGACTTCAGACCGGACTATCTGAAGCTCGGGGACCTGCGCTCCCGTCTGCAGGGGGTTCCCTGTGTAGCGCTGACGGCCACGGCACCCAAGAGAGTGCAGGAAGACATCGAGCGCTCGCTGAAGCTGCGCTCGCCACTTGTCTTTGCCATACCTGTTTTCCGTAAAAACTTGAAATACGACGTGATATTCCGGGATCTGTTGCCTGATCCTTATGTGCACTTGCTTGCGTTTGCCAAAGAGGCTCTGGGGGGAAATACAGCGGAAAAGGTCAGTCACTGGCTTTCTTTGGTTAAGCAAGTTCTTTCACTATTTACTCGCCCTCATGTTGCTCTTTAACCTGTATCAATTTCTCTCATCTGCTGGAAACAAAAGTTTAGCATACAATGAATGTGAAAAAATGCTTAAAATCAATTTTATGATTGCATATGGGTCAGTGACATTACACTGATATTTTTAATATGCAGTACAAGCATAAAATTATTTAGCTATACCTCTTCTGTTATGAGTATATTTTTCAGTTCTGAATTATAATTAATTATTCTATGTGGCGAGGGTTCAGGCAGTCAGTCAAAGATTTGCTACAAATATCCAGAATATTTCAAGAAATCCCTCACCTGTTTTGAAGGTGGAGTTATTTAATTGAAAATTTTCTTGAAAAAATAGTATGAAGGTCTTTTGAAAAGAGTACATTTCAGTGCTGTTAATTATCAACTAAAATTAAAACCATTTAAATTGTTCTCGGTAATTGATGTAAAGCTGAAATAAAATAAAAACATTATTGCTGTCAAACGATTAATCGCGATTAATCGCATACGAAACAAAGGTTTTTGTTTACATAACGTGTGTGTGTGTACTGTGTATATTTATTAAGGTTGCAAAAAGGTAGAAAATTTCCAGTAAATTTCGGAATCATTCCAGAAATTTTGGAATCTTCCAGGAATTTTTGGAAAGTTTACCGGGAAATTTTCCACCCCTATGCAACACTAATACACACACATACAGTATATATTTTGAAAATATTTACATGTCTATATTTATATTCATATAATTTATATTATAAATAAATATATTTAATATGTAAACATAACATATTTTTCTGAAATATCTACATGCATGTGTGTGTATTTATATAGGCATAATAAATATACACAGTACACATACATATATTATGTAAACATAAACTTTTATTTTGGATGCAATTAATCGCGATTAATCATTTGACAGCACTAAAAAACCTTATAAATTAAATAAAAAATATTATACAAAAATGTAAAATTATTCCTTGACAAATAACTAAAGATTAATTTGAAGTACTAAAATTACTCAAACTTTATTAAATACACTAAATAAAACTAATAAAAATTGAAAAATCTGTAAAACTTAAACTACAATTCAAAAGAAAACCAAAAATATAAAGGAAAGCTTGTTCAAAATATTAATCAAATATATAATAGTACATAAAAATACCAAAACAGCACCATTTTGTTTTTCATGGGCAGTTTTATTTGTCAATAACCCACACCTTCAAATATGGTGTGTCAACATGTGGCATCATTGACAAATCACACAAGAACCATTTGAAGTCATTGATATCATAGCCTAAATACATATTTTGGCATGCCATATGTGAATGTACGTGAACACTTAAATTTGAGATTCGAGAGCTAAATTGACAGGAAAGATCTTCAATGAACAATTACATTTCACTCAGGATGAATTCAGAAGATACAGAAGTCATATGAGTGACTTTCATGTCATTTCTGGACCTCAACAACTGACTTCACTTACTGTTTACTTTCATTGCATGGAAAAGAACAGCTTGGACATTTTGATAAACATCTTCTTTTGTGTTCCATGAGAAGAATAAAGAGGGTGAGTAATTTATTTGAGGCTGAGTCTAATTAAATAATATTAAACAGCCATGTTTGGTCGGCAGGGCTGTGGGATTGTTTACTGTCGCACCAGAGAGAGTTGTGAGGAAGTGGCACATAAGCTGACTAAACTAGGAATCGCAGCCAAGCCCTACCATGCAGGTGATCCTGTCACTGCTGCCTGTTCACACTTTTTGGATGTTTGTGTCATTGTGTGTGGTGTTGTTATGCAAGTTTGCAAGGGAAAGATCATTCTGGTTAATGTTTCATCTCTGCAGGGCTGAAGGTGGGCGATCGTACAGAGAGTCAGGCTGATTGGATGGCCGATAAAGTGCCTGTTATTGTGGCCACCATCAGTTTTGGTATGGGAGTGGACAAGGCCAATGTCAGGTCAGTCTCGTATACACTACAAGTATACACTACAGTTCAAAAACAGAAATATTATTACAATTTAAAGTAACTGTTTGAATAGGTTATAAAATGTAATTAATTCCTGTGATGCAAAGGCTGTAACTGGTGTTAAACAAGCGTAATAAAAGTCATGGCCAGTCGTTGACTAAACAGAGTAAACAATAATATATTTGCTTGTTTGTTGCAAAAATAATTATGGTGCCTAATAGGACTGCCACTAACGATTATTTTGATAATCGATTAATCTAGCTAGTATTAGAACGATTAATCGATTAATCGACGATTATTTCACTGGATAATCAGTAGACTTTGATTATTCAGCTTTTGCAATTAGTTAAATATTGAGTTATACATATTTGAACAAATAAATAAAAGTAATCACTTCAGCTTTTGAAAATCATATTATGCAATTACAATTATTATACAATTAATTTATTAAAATAAATATATTTGGCACACAAAATGAGATGACAGACAGAGAACTCTCTCATTCACTATGTAATTAGCTATATGAAAAAATAACTGAATGACACATCATTCTGCCTGACATCTCCTTTTGTAAGTCATATAGATAAGAAACAAAATAAGACGTTTTATTTTTGCATAAACTATTTTATTCACAACATAATCTCGCTTAAAATGCCTTATAGGGTTATGATAATCAAAACAGTCCTGAGCTAGATCAAGCTTTGATCTCTGCAAACCAAACCATCATTTTAATGAAATAATGTTTTGTTAATATTTTATTATCAACAGAAAATCAAGTTGTAATTCTAACTGAAAGCAACACCGACATGTTTAATACTGTAAAGCAAGCTGCTTGATTTAAGGCTGTCTATTACATGAAGTACTATTTAAATAAATGTGACTGGACATTACTGGAGTACTGAACTGCAGAGCTTGCGCAAACATC
Organism: Acrossocheilus fasciatus; assembly: GCA_036784905.1. NCBI lineage: Eukaryota > Metazoa > Chordata > Actinopteri > Cypriniformes > Cyprinidae > Acrossocheilus > Acrossocheilus fasciatus. The sequence goes on along the minus strand of JAXUIB010000026.1, from coordinate 2,803,555 downwards.
CATATCGCTGTAATCAGATGCGTTCTTAACTGCTGCTTTCGCACCGCTGTCATTTTTTGTTGTGTGTATTTCGTTATTGAGAGGAAAGCGCGCAGCATATATTTACATATTCACCACTCAGCAGCTTGACGGTGTGTTTCCACTAGCAAGCAGCGAGCGCAGCATGCGTTTTCAATTCATTCCTATGGAAGTTGAGCTTAAACACTCGTGCGGTGCATTATGGGATTGAAAGCGGCACAGAGAAAGCGTTGAGAGTGGCCTAAAGTGTCAAAAAGTTTGGGCATTCCTTGACTTTATGCAAATAAAAAAGTGGGTCACACTTTATAATAGGTGGCCTTAACTACTATGTACTTACATCAAAAAATAAGTACAATGTACTTATTGTGTTCATACTGTATTGCAAAACACTATTCCTGCTATTGAGGGGGATACGGGAACGGTTAGGGACAGGTTTGGTGGTCTGGGTAGGTTTAAGGGTGGGTTAAGGTGTAAGGGATGGGTCAACAGTGTAATTATAAATGTAATTACAGAAATTAATTACAGATGTAATTACATATAGGTATTTTTAAAAATATAAGTACAATGTAAAAACATGTATGTACACAATAAGTGCATTGTACCAAATTATTAATTCAAATGTAAGTACATAGTACTTAAGGCCACCTAATATAAAGTGGGACCAAAAAGTGAAAGTGACGTGACATACAGCCAAGTATGGTGACCATACTCGGAATTCGTGCTCTGCATTTAACCCATCCAACGTGCACACACACAGCAGTGAACACACACACACACACCGTGAACACACACCCGGAGCAGTGGGCAGCCATTTATGCTGCGGCGCCTGGGGAGCAGTTGGGGGTTCGGTGCCTTGCTCAAGGACACCTCAGTCGTGATATTGAAGTGGAGAGAGCGCTGTACTTTCACTCCCCCCACCTTCAATTCCTGCCAGCCCGAGACTCGAACTCGCAACCTTTGGATTATGAGCCTGACTCTTTAACCATCGAGCAAAAAAACAAAAAATGCCGGATGACAACCAATCGCTGTTAAAAGAAATAGATGAAACACAAACGTGCTCTGCCCTAAATTTGACACACCCTAAAGCAGTGGCGTTGTAGCGTTGCCAGCGGCACTGAGCGCAGATTTGACGCTGTAGTGGAAACACACCGTCAGGTTCGGCTGCGTTTGCTCTGAAGCGCTGTGTCCTCTTCTCTTGAATTGCATCCAGGAGAGCTGAAATACAGTCTTGCGCTACAGCGCCACACTGTTCAAACCGCATTATTGCAGACTCTTACATGAGGTCATATGAGATCAAACAACTAATCGATAGGGCTGGACAATTAATCGAAAAGGTATCGAAACCGAAATTCAGAACCTCTAACCAACTTAATTTTCCCATGTCGGTTATTTTGTTGTTTTAATCCTATTAATACTTTCCCCTTAAAAACATACTACTGTAGTATGCGTTATATGGACGTGACCTTTGCCTTTGCGTCTTTTTGCAGCATCTCGCACGTGAGTGCGTCAATGTCAGTTCCAAAACAGTGGACTAATCAAAAACCCTGGAGGTGGGGAAAAAGTTGCGAGCTTACAGTAATAGGTTAGCACGGCAACTTTTGTATTTGACGGCATGGCAAGAGTAGGGATTCTGTGCTGTGCTTTAAAAAATAAAAACTCCTGAGTGCTGCGTCTCGCGGATTTAGACGCAAAGATGTGTTCTGTGTGATTGGCCAGTAAGAACCTAGAGTAAAAGACTTAAACATATAGAGGACAAATCACTGAGACGGTGCCTTGCTCTTTCTATTAATCAGCAGGGTTCTATTTACATTCATTATTTAAAACATTTGTTTACAGGAGATGCAAGTTATTCTTTTCTACTTTTCACTTCACATGATTTAAAATAATGTTCTTATTTTCTACTTTTGACATGGCAAATTCCTGTTTGCAAAAAATTAAAGATAAGAAATGCACTCTTTCATTAGAAAATATACCTTATCTTTACAGTACAACCCCCCCCAAAAAAGTAATTCAATAATCGTAATCAAGGTAAAATGTTTAATTAATCGAGGTTTTGATTTGAGGTCATATCGCCCTAAATAAAATATTTGTAGACAATTTTTTATTGTCAATGTTGTTCATAATGTCGACTAATCATTTCATCCCTAGTGCCTAAACGCTATATCTTGAGTCTTTTAGTAGATCTGTAGACGTATCAGTGCTGTGTTTGACATTGCATGTAAGTGTCTGTCTGTTTTCAGGTTTGTCGTTCACTGGAATCTGGCGAAGTCTTTGGCCAGTTACTATCAGGAGTCGGGACGAGCTGGACGTGACGGACTGCCGTCGTCTTGCAGGATATACTACTCCCCCAAAGACAGAGACCAGCTCAACTTCCTCATCCGCAAAGAAATTGCCCGCAAACAGGTTGGGAAGGACATCCAATCTCAATATCTTCATGCTTTTGACTAGTTAAACTGTCATTGTGTTTGATATACTGTGTGTTTTGAATTCAGGGGAAGCGAGGATCAGAGAAAGAGCAGGATAAAGCACCCATCCTGGACTTTGAGGCAATGGTTGCTTTTTGTGAACAAGAAGGGTGAGCTCAAACACAGACACTTTAAATTCTGGATTAAGGGTGTGATAAATGTTTAATAAAACAGAATAGTGTGGTTCAAAAACAAACATGCAAGAATACTTAGTTCACTTTATATCCATTAAATACATATCATTTTAAACAAAATAAAAGGTTTTTTTTTTGTATATTTGATCACTTCCATTTTATTTTACCAAGATTCAGCTCCATTTTCCTCCTTATTATAGAACATAACCTTAATTCAACACGATAGTAGAATTAAGTCAACAATATTACATTTAATTCTTGAATAATACACTATTGATCAAAAGTTGTTGATCGTTAAAGTCAAAAGTTTCTTATGCTCACCAAGGCTGCATTTATTTAATTAAAAATACAGTAAAAACGGTAATATTTACAAATATTATTACAATATAGAATAACTGTTGTCTATAGTAATATGTTTTAAAATGTAATTTATTTCTGTGATGCAAAGCTGAATTTTTACTCCAGTCTTCAGTGCCACATGATCATTCAGAAATCAGTCTAATATGCTGAAGAAACATTTATTATTATTATAAATGTTGAAAACAGTTGTGCTGCTTAATATTTCTGTGGACACCGCGATACAGTTTTTTCAGGATTCTTTGATGAACAGCATTTGATGAACACACACAACTGTCCCCCTCTTGTTTCCTCATCTCTGCTGTGGTGTAAGCAAACCCCAGAGGGCAGTATTTGGCACTGGTTTCATAGTGGTTGCATTCCCATAATGAGAGAGGTTGGGAATTTGGTGTTTATTTGTGACATTTGTAATTAAGGGGAGCATTTTTCTCAGCCAAACACTTGTCTCTGCATTTAAAGCTCTTCTGATTTGCTTCACGACTGTCGCTGATGAGTGCTGTTTTCATTCAGCTTTACAGTGTGTGCCACTTTCACTGGCTGAATTTAATCATTGTAATGTGTGATTTCATAGCAGTCGCAATCCACACCATCAGTCACCACCAAATTTTATTTTAGCCCATTGTGGTCTGCTCCCATCTTCCTCTTTATTGTGGAGCCCATGTTTCAGACGGCCGAGACTCTGTTTTTGGTCCCTGTCGTACAGCAGCCACAGCGGCCATAAACGCATCCAGTCACGATCAGAGCCATGAATGTCACTGCAGGAAGAAGAAAACATGGAGTTAGTCACATGTTTTGATACAACTGACTAAACTAACTTAAAGTGATAGTTCACCCAAAAATGAAAATTCTGTCATTAATAACTCACCCTCATGTCGTTCAAAACCCGTAAGACCTTCATTCATCTTCTGAACACAAATTAAGATATTTTTTATTCATTCCGAGAGCTTTCTGACGCTCCATAGACAGCAAGGATCCGAACACAATCAAGGCTCAGAAACGTTGCAAGGAGATCGTTAAAATAATCCATGTGACATCAGGGGTTCAACCGTAATTTTACGAAGCTACGAGAATACTTTTTGTGCGCAAAGAAAACAAAAACAAGAAGTTTATTCAACGATTCGCTTCCTGTAGCTCCATTTTGGAGAGTATCACATACGTAAACAACGTATGAAACGTATTTACACGGATATGTTGTTTACGTATTGATCTGAACGTAAGCAGCGTATCCGTGTGGTGCAGCTGACACAGAGCAGCATACGTTGTTTACATATGTGATACTCTCCAAAATGGTGCTATAGGGTGACGCAGAGGAGACGAATTGTTGAATAAAGTTATTTTTGTTTTCTTTGCGCACAAAAAGTATTCTCGTAGGTTTGTAAAATTATGGTTGAACCATTGATGTCACATAGATTATTTTAATGATCTCCTTGCTACATTTCTGAGCCTTGATCGTGTTTGGATCCTTGCTCTTTTGAGATCATTATAAAGTAAAAGTGACGTGACTGGACTGGAAGTAAAACTCTAACGTTCAGAACTCAAGACATCCTTTCCAGTCCAGAAAGTGCATTGAGTCCGATCTGCGGAACGACTCGAATCCTTGGATTTGTGACATTAGAAACCTGAAACTCTAACATATGTCCACCCACATTTACAGTCAACTGCTTGTTAAGAGTTTTTAATGTCAGTTCAAGTGCCGTACCCTCTCTAAAATAGCAAGCTAAGTATGGATGTGCCCTTGGTGCAAGCCTTTAATCGCAGTAGAAGCTCTCATAAGCTCTCCGCCTTGTGTTCAAATAAAACTCTTCCAAAATTACACCAGATGTGGCCACAGCGCAGAGATGTAATGATAGTGTAGTGATAGGGAGCTTACAGAAGAACAGCAGGATGATGAGAAACGCCGTCTGCGTGAGCGGGTGGGCTTGAGGAAGAGCCTGCAGTTTGGTCCAGACGTTCTGGAGAATCCCCATTATTTCCTCTGAAGCGCTCATTCTGACTGCGGCAAGTCTGGTCTAAATACAAACAAAGAATAGTCAGGAATTCAGAATTCACACAGGAAAACTGATTTTATAATTATATTGATTATTATATGATTGTATAATCTGAAATCAAGCAGTATATGTGGCAGTGGTTCTCAACCAGGAGGCCTCAGACAAGTTCCATGGGGGCTTAAAGTGTATTAAAATAAGACTTTTTGCACAGCACAAATGTGTAAATGTGGTGGATTTATTTAAAAAATCTTGCAGATATGCTGTGATTATAATAAAACACGCGACAGGGACATTTCCAGTCTCTTAAAAGGGCTGTTTTAGATTAGCGCTTCATTGTTGTAATATATTAGTGTTGGTAGACTGGCGTTTTTCTCAGGCATCATGCGTTCACAAATGGCTCATTTAATTATATAAGCATTTAAGAATGATGTTTAATAGAATAATTTGTCTTATTGTGTTGTCAGTTTGTGTTGGCAGTTATTCAGTTTAATGGCAGTATTTCGGCACTGAGTCTGTGCACAATGTTTCCTGTGAGGAAGCCTTATCTTCCTCTTGACTGTTGTGTTCACTGAATGTGAAATGGTGTTTCAAGCAACTAGAGAGGAAAAAAAAAACAGAACCTGCTAGTTGAGCTAGTCATTAAATTTCTGCTGTGGTGGGTGTTTCCAACAGGACAGATGCCTGTGGGTGTGCCATCACAGTATAAAATTAACCCTGCTGATGAAAGAATCATTTCTTACTTTGGAATTTCTTTTTAAAATGAGTTTCGATTGTCCAATAATTTTCATAAGAATCTTACCACAGTGTGCAGTTTTGTCTGATCTCTTTATAACATCACTAAAAGTTCATCAGAACACCGTGATGTTATTCTGTTGAATCTGTTGTTCCTACTTTTTTATATACAGTATGTTTGTATATGGGTCAATGACAAAACATGCCATTTTGGTGTTTGTTCAAATTAAATGATTTTATATACATGGAGAGCGTATTTAAATGCAAGTAAAGTGTCCACTTTAACCATTTAAATAACTTTTGAAAAAAATAAAATGTTAAAAAATGGGTGAAATAATGTTCCATCTTCATTCAGCATAACACACACACATATATATATATATATATATATATATATATAACATATTTATAACATATATGTGTAAAAAATATACTTCTATAATTCTGACCTGTACTTATTAAAATATATAAAAGAATAATTGATCATACTATATTCATAAAAAGTAGGTCTGTCAGTTTAACGCGGTAACTTAATTAGTTATGAAAATATAACGATATTAAAATATTTGAAGGCAGTTAACGTATCTTACATTTCATACTTAACTGTAGTCATTATGACAAATATGATGCAGGGTAACAACTCCATTCATAAAATTATGCCCTAAAATTTAATATTGGGGTAATAAAAGCCTCTGTATGAGTTTTTGTCTCATATTTATATCACATGATAAGCGATATCACACGAGTGTAGCTTTTGTCCCGAATAGCGAGTGCAAATGTGATTTTTAAACAACAGTTCAGTAAATAAATTAATGCTGTGTTATATTTTAAACAGAATATTGTCTGTTTTTGCTCAGTTTTGCTAACGCAAATATTACCTATAACTATAAGCAGAATTGTTGTGCGTCTCCAAGCAACACAGCAGTGTTTAGATTCCGAATGAATCCGCGTTTTGAACGAATCGTGTGAATGAATCAATGATTCAAAGTCCCATTCATAAAGTGAGCCGTTTACTGAATTCCTGAATGAATCAGCCGTTCGAACGAATCAAATGAATGACTCGTAAAGACATTTACCGCCACCTGCTGGCAGTCATTTCATGCCGTTTCAAACCTGTATGACTAACTTTCTTCTGTGGAACATAAAAGAAGTTATTTTGAAGACTGTTGGTAACAAAAAGCTTGTTTTGATTACCAATGACTTTCATTGCAACAATAAATTCTGATATGTTTCTCAAATTATCTTCTTTCATGTTCCATAGTTTATGTTAGGCTGTTGTATCTTAAATGTTTATGTGTAATAAATTTTATGTTGAAGCAAATAAAATATTTATTTTTAAAGCTACTATTTAATGTCTACTTTATATTTTCCTTGTTTAACACAGTAAAAGCTTCAAATTGTCGTTTGTGGGTATTTTCAAAGCCAAATAGTTTGCGATGATTTAGATTAATTAATCACCACATCACAATTAATTAGATTAAAAAAAAAATATTGACTGAAAGCCCAAATTTTAAGCACTTAAAACGTCTTGCTGACGAATGGGTAAAACTTAGTGGTTTGAAGGACAGAGGAAAAGATTTAAAATGACAACTTATTATATTTTGTTACTGCACCATGATCCTTAAATAGCGTCTTTTAATGATTCTTTTCTGAATATGCCTGACAATATTATTTTTTTTGGCATATGATTACACTAAATGAGCTTTTTGTTGGTGTCTTTTGTAAGTCTTGGTAAAAATGTAAAAAATTTTGCTCAGAAATAATACAATTAAAAAAACATGACACATTCTAATCTATGGAGGAAAAAATAAAGCTGTATTAAACTTTTATGCATGAAACCCTATTCACAAAATATTTTTTGCAGATGCACAACCAAATTTACATTCGCAAAATAAGATCCATAAATGCAAAAAGTTCATAAATATACACAATGCAATGTTTTTGTGAATTTGCAAACTGCCTTGTGTGAGAATCGCTATGTATTTTGAGAATTTCCTGCCAGGGCCTAATTTACATATTGCAGTTTTATTAAACTTGCATTCTCTTTAACCAGTCAGATGTGAGTGTCAGCCCAGCAGGTCATTAATGCAGCAGCTTACTCATGCTATGACTCAGGAAGCACAGCTTTGCATAGCGCTGTGTGATTAGTTTTGTCTTTCAGACAACCAAATGCCACATGCATGCAGTTTTTGATAACAATATCTAGCCTTGCAAATAGCAAATTGTATTATGTCCACTAATCAAGGCATTGAAGCATTGAGCAAGGCTGTGTATGATTGGCTAGATTGAAAACAGCGCATTCGTTTGAAAAGCACTAATTTGGCAAGAAAAAACTTGCAAATGTGGATTCAACAATTCATACACACAGAAACATTGAGAAATGTGCTGGCATGCTTCTAAATTATGCTTTGCATTCGTGAAAATTGTTTAGTGAATGTACTATACGTTTGGTTGTGCATTTGGAAACTGTATTTTGTGAATATTAATTAGGTTTTGGGAATGAATTTTGCCACTTTTTTCGCCCCATATTAGACATCTAAATATGCCAATTGCAATTTTCTTCATCATTTTTGTTGTTTTGGTGATTTTTATTGGATGTATGAAGCCAGTTCTTCTCAAGTTCACACAGGTGTGGAGAATGACGTTAACATCATGATCCACTAATGTTTCACAAACACAGTGTTATAGTACTTTTTGAACATCAAGTGGAATAATTTTGTGTAGTAAACAATGAAATGTTTTATTTGAAATGTATCAGTAAAATCATGGCATGTTCTCCACAGTTCAATGAAGAATTGCATTACAGTTTTTTCTTTGTGTGCATCTATATGACGATACGTGGTTATATTACAGCAGTATTTTCATGCACATTGTTACTAATGTTAATAGTTTTTTTTTTTTTTTTTTTTTAAACACATTTTTTGGCAATGACACACATTATTTGCTGGAAATGAGTTAGCCATTGTTCCTATGAATTATGAGTCAAGGGCAGTTTGAGAAATGGTCAATGTTAACACTGCTAGTATTAAATCGGCAGCAAAATTACGGTTATATTTGATAGCCCAGCCTTCGTGTGTTATCTCTGTTTGCCACTTTTTAATGTTTTGTTATCTAATGGTTTCAAACCCTGTATGCGCTTTGAGTGTTCAGATTCTTTTGTGGGCTGCTGTGCAGTTGAACCTTTCCCCTCCCGTTCCTGCTTTGTAAATGGCTCTCATGTGTTTGAAAATTGTAGATGTTCCTAGTACACTCTTGAGTTCTGCTGACCAAGTCAATATTTTCATGCTCACAGTTATTCAAGGACATTAACTCACATACACACAGTTGTACACGTATGTTTCTGCTCTCACCTTAGTTTCCAGTTGTGTTCCCCTGTAACACTCCTCACATGAACTTGTGTAAAGTTTTGAGCGCTCTGTCCCGTCACATAGTTGTTGAGAGCTGCTGAGTGTCTAGCCGCTGTGCAGTCATGCTGTGTTTGGCCTCCAGTGTTTGAGATTTCCAGTATGACGAGTCTTTTGGGATGGGCTGTGTCGCTCCTACAGTACACACCACAAGTTCTGTCAGTCTGGATCTCTCTCTCTCTCTCTCTCTCTCTCTCTCTCTCTCACTCACTCTCTCTTTCTCTCTGTGTTACCGTGTCCATCCCCACCCCCTTTTTTTGTCTGGCTCCGTCTTTTCTCCTCCCCTCAAATCACTGTGGAAACAGTTTTTTCTTCTCCTTTTGTCAAACAAATTCTGGAGGTCCTTTTGAAAGTGACTGTTTTGTGTTATAATACTTGTGTGTGTGTGTGTGTGTGTGTGTGTGTCTGTACACTGGATTTGGAAAACAAATTCCTGGCCCTAAAAAGTTGGAATTTTTTTTTTTTCAACATCACACGTTTTATATAGTGTATATAGTGTTAAACATCTTTCTGAGGTTACAGTTTACCTCAAAATCAAAAAGGCAAGCAAGCAGTAAATCAATGAAAAATAAATTAATAAATAAATACATACATAAAGTAGTGCTGTCAAACAATTAATCGCATCCAAAATAAACATTTTTGTTTACATAATATATATGTGTGTGTGTACTGTTTATTTATTATCTATATATAAATACAAACACATACAGTGTATATATTGAAAATATTTACATTTATATATTTATAATGTTATATTATATATAAATATATTTGTTTAAATTATATATTTTCTCAAATATATACATAATAAATATACACAGCACACACATGTAAACAAAAACGTTTATTTTGGATGGAATTAATCGCGATTAATCGTTTCACAGCACTATCATATAATAAAAGTATTGTAACATTAAATGTAGTATAAAAGTGTTTTTACTGTAAAAAAATGCTAAATATAATAAAAGTGTACAATTGTATAGTGTATTTTTTTTTTTTTAAATAATGACAGAATAAATTAAACGACAAATTTAAAATAATGTTTTAGACGTTAGTATTAGATTGATTCTATTTTTTTTTTTTTTCCTTTTGAAAATTTAGGCAAAATATCAAAAATGCAAAAAATATTCATGTTCCTAAAAAACAGGTTTCGTTTCCTTATTTCTATTTTTTTATTTTGGAATAAAAGGTGATCTTTACATGTTAAACCTATTTACAGTCAGTTTATTTGCTCTCTCTGTCATACAGCCGAGGAAACTTTCACGCAACTTTAACTTTCTCACACATTTTTTTTATGTTTTCTGCTCCATCTCAGTTTTTTTCTGCCTTTGATTTCCATTTGTTTACCATGAAGTTCCATATGACCTAAGACATCTTGTGTTTGGATTCAAAAAGGCGGAAAGCATTGCTCTGTATGAGCCCTTAGAGGAAATCACTGATGAGAAAGTGTAGAGCAGGGAATGGGGTTCTGGTCATGGTTACCAGTGTTGGCACAGAGGGTCTTTGTGTGTCAGACCATGTAAATGTGTTTTGGGAGTGTTTCTGCCAGTACCAGCTATTTCAGACTCTGAAACCTGAAACCCAGCAGTCTGTGAAGTGAGAAGCACACGTCTCTTTTAGAGTTCACACTACACAGGATGTGTGAGTGCACAAACATTTGTAGAAACTTGTAGAAACCCTCTCTGTTCTTCATTAAAAGGGTAGTTCACCAAAACATTAGTATTGTAGACAAAAAGTCAGTCATATGAGTAAATGACAACTTCTAACATGGAACACAAAATGAGACATACAGTATACCATACCATTTCATACAGTAAAATCATACAGTGACCAGCAGGGGCATTTCTCTCGCAATATGAAACAAAATGCACATGAAAATTATAAGATCTACTGTAACGATCAACACCATCATGGTAACACACAACATTCAAATAATACAACATTGTTTTAACAAAATAAGATCAAACATAAAACCTTAATGTACATGACTGAACAAAAAATAAATAAATAAATAAAATAAATTTTTAATTAAAATGTGTGAAGTGTCACAGAATTCTGGGAATGTCAATGTACAATTTTTCCATTGTAAATTAAGAGGACTTTTTCACTTTCAAAAACTCAGTTTAACAGAATTTTTCTGTAAATTCACATGAAATTTCTCTTTATATCTACTTTCTCTTTTACTGTTAAAATTAGAGTCATGAGAGTTTGGATTTATTTGTTACTCCTGTTAATCGTTTCATCAATCTTCATTTCCAGGTGCAGACATGCCACCATCTCACAGTTTTTTGGCAATCAGAAGCCCAACTGTGCGGGCGCGTGTGACTTCTGCCGTGACCCCAAACTCGTGCGCACTCAGCTGGCGAGAGCAGCTGCCCTCAGCACCAGAACCGGCCCGGCACAGAGCGCAGAGCCCAGGGGGCCGTTCGGCTTCGACCCTGAACTCTACGCGGGAGGCAGGAAGGGTTACGGCTTTGAGAGGTCAGCCTGACCTCTTACTGAAGCAGCTGTAGTGTATGATCAGAGCTGTTAGTCTGTGGAGACTAAGAGCTTGTGTGTGTGTTCAGATGTGATGAGGAATGGGGCGATGAGGAAGATGACTCCGAGAAGAGGAAGAAAGTTTTCGGAGATCTCTACAAGAAACAGATGAGCTTGAGAAAGGTGAGCGCACGGACAGGGCACTCGCTAGCAAAAGGACAAATGGTGAATCTCATGAAAACATGTCCAGGTCACTTTTCTACCAAAAATGTTACGAAAGCCCAAACAAAAAAAGGTAATTGTTACCTTTAAACTCCCAATTCGGATTTATTTTTCTTAGAATTTTGGGATATAAATTGCGAGTTAAAGGGATAGTTCACCCAAAAATGAAAATTCGGTCTTTACTCACTCTCATGTTGTTCCAAACCCGCAAGACCTTCGTTCATCTTCAGAACACAAATTAAGATATTTTTGATGAAATACAACAGCTTTCTGACCCTGCATAGACAGCAACGGTATTACCACGATCAAGGCCCAGAAAGGTAGTAAAGACATTGTTAAAATAGTCCATGTGACACCAGTAGTTCAACCTTAATGTTATGAAGCTCAAAATTTTGAGAAAGTCCAGTTATTTTGGAAATTCCCAGGATTCCCAGTAGTGATTACTGTAATACAGCAAATACAGAAGTACACAACTCTTCCAAAGTTTGGGGTTGGTAAGATTTCTTAAGTGTTTTTGAAAGGAGTCTCTTATGCTCACCAAGGCTGCATTTATTTGGTAAAAATACACTATTGATATACTATTGATATTATTACTACAATTATAATAACTGTTTTCAATTATACTACATTTTATAATGTAATTCATTCCAAAGCTACATTTTCAGCATCATTAATCCAGTCTTCACTCTTCAGTGTCTCATGATCCTTCAGAAATCACTGTAATATGCGGATTTGCTGCTCAAGAAACATTATTTATTATTATCAATGCTGAAAACAGTTATGCCGCTTTATATTTTAGTGGAAATCGCGATACGTTTTTTCAGGATTCTTTGAAGAATAGAAAGTTTAAAAGAAGAGCATTTATTTGAAACAAATCATTTATAACAATTTAAAATAATGTCTTCACTGTCACTTTTGATAATTTAATGCATCCTTGCTGAATAAAAGTACTAATTTCTTTCAAGAATCCAATAAACCCCTATAAACAGTAAAATTACTGTAATACAGTTTATTCCAATAGTAGTAATTGTAGTAAATACTAACATTATGCATAAATACTTTGGAATTTGAAAGATATATTCTTCTCACATCTATGGAAGCCCGTTTCCGCCACTGAATAATTTTTTTTTAAAAAGGTTATTGTGACTTCATCTCACAATTCTGACTTTTTTTTTCTTAGAATTGAGGAATAAAAACTCGCAAGAGATAAAAACTCGTAATTCTGACTTTTTTTTTCGCAATTATGAATTTTTTTCTCAGAATTGAGGAATAAAAACTCGCAAGAGATAAAAACTCGTAATTCTGACTTTTTTTCTCGCAATTATGACTTTTTCTCAGAATTGAGGAATAAAAACTCGCAAGAGATAAAAACTCAGAATTGCGTGATCTAAACTCACAATTGCGAGTTATAAAGTCAGAATTACGATTTATAAAATCACAATTGCGAGATAAAAACTCACAATTTTGACTTTTTCTAAACTTGCAGTTATCCTTTTTATTTTTTATTCGGGGGTGGAAACGGGCTTCCATACACATCACAAAAATGAGAATTGGATTTTTTTTTTTTTTGCATTACAATAATAATAGTTAGGGAAAATGTGTTCACATTTAATGACATGCAGTCACACAAGTACAGTGATACATTCACATGAAAAACAACTCAACTACAATCCTCCTCCTCTTCACCCTCACAGTCTGAGTCTGTGCCAGAACATTCCTCCATATCTCTCTCTCGTTTCTCTCTCTCATCCACATGTGTTTTCCAGCTGTGTGTTTGAGGCCGCCCCCATAAAGCTGAGCTGTACGGAAGAGAGTTCTACATGACCTTCGGTTTTCTTTCTTTAGAAAACAAGAAATCAAAACAATATTTACTTTCTCGATACAAGTTGCATATTACAAAATCATAGACTTTGAGTTTTGCACAGGTTTTGAGTTTTGAAATTTCTATTCCAAAAATATTGTTGTTTATTATTAATTTAAAGTACAAGCTGTTACTTATGTATTTTGGCAGAAACGGTTGTTGCTTATGAAAATACAGATATTTGAGCATATTAAACCAATGATGCTGTTATCAACGTCTCTTTTGTTTTCTTATTTATAGAGTTCAGATGTGGCTAAAGAGACGTTTGTTCCACCAGGTCAGTTCCAGAGTTGTTACATATGTAATTGTCCGTGCTCAGGACATTTGATGCAATAAATGCGACAATGTGTCAGTTTACAGCAGGAGTGTCCAATCCTGCTGATGAAGGCCAACATCCTGCAGAGTTTAGCTCCAGCCAGCTCCAACACACTTGTCTGGAAGTTTCTAGCGATTCTGAAGACCTTCATAACCTTGGTTCAGGTGTGAACTCTGCAGGACAGTGGCCCTCAAGGAACAGGTTTGGTGTAAAGCTTCACGTTGTTCATGTTTTCTCAGATGCTGACTGCATGTTGAAGGACGCCAGCAGTCAGAGAATCCCCAGACTCACGGTGAAGGTAAAACACCATCCTCAAGACTCATTTGAAATGCTTAATAAGAGGATAGCTTTTTAAACTGCATAAAACAGTTCATTTGTCCATAAGCCTGTAACTTCAGTTGTTCACATTCAAAAACACAGTGTTCATTTCAAACCATGTTGTTTTCCAAAAAATGATAACATGGTATTTAGAGATTTAGCATTAATAAACTGTCTTAAATACAGCATTATATTAGTCACCCTGTTCTCTAGATATCAGTTTTGTCATTCGTCATTGAAAAATCTATATCAGTCAACTAATATTACTCAGGTAGTACTCACATTTTATTTATTGTGTGCTAAATCTTTAGTTTTAATATAGTAGTGGACATTAATTGTCTGTAGAAAAATCTATATGCCACACTGTGTCCCATTCAAACAACAACAACAAAAAAAATCTGAGATTTCCAGCATTCTTTGTTCTGCGTATGACAGTGTGACATGAACAGTGCTGTCCTCAGCTGGAGCCTCAAACTGTGTCTGAAACCTCTGCATATTCAAAGTCTAAACTGTGATCAGAATATGATTGGATGAGCTGAAGACTCTGTTGTTTTGTGTGTGTTTTAGAGCAGAGAGCACTGCCTGTCTCTCCTGCAGGAGTGTCTGAGCAACCACAGGGGGGCAGCAGAGCTTTCACACAGGTAATGCAGACATCAAACACCAACAATGAATGCATCATCCCTGTCTTATTGTTGCAATGCTATATCTTTTTGCATTTCAATATCCTCTTGAGATGCAGCAGTTTTTGTCCGTTGGTGGTAGTGGTGGGTGTTTTTATCAAGGATAATACTCGGGCTGCAAAACGAGATTAATCAATTCAAAATAAAAGTTTGTTAACATACTATATGTGTGTGTACTGTGTATATTTATTATGAATATATAAATACACACATATACATGTGTATATTAAGGAAAAATGTTTTAGATTTACATGTTAAATATTTATATTTATAGTGTTTACATACAAATACAATATATATATGCAGTGCACAGCATAAGTGAGTACACCCCCTCTAAAACTTAACAAATTCAGCAATTACTCTACTTATATGACATTTTGGGGTTCTTTGGAGATATAATGTTCTGTCAAGGCCTGCTTGATCAGTTACCAAAGAAGAATGTCAAAATTATTCAGCAAAATAAGATTTTCTTATCAAAGTGATAAAATGTTGCGTTGCAAAAATGAGTACACCCTCCTGAAAGTTACTAAATAAAAAAGTATATAGGTTTTAGGCTATTTTTGATCTACAGGTAAGTTTATTGAACCAAAACTTTTAAAGACAAGTAATTTCCTGACAATTAAAAGTGTTATATAGCCCACTGAATCACACTTGGGAGAGAACTGCCAGGAGATTTATTTCTTAGCATAAAAGAGGACAATGGTACAAGAGGAGTACCAAATTATTGTTTTAAGTGTGAAAATATAGCAGAAGTAGCACTGGCATTCAAAAACAATGTGACAAGGGTCCTGAAATAATCAGGGGTGTATTCCAGAAAGCATGGTTAACTTGCCGTCAGATAAACCCTGAACTCTGTTGATTAACCCCAAACCTTGCTTACTCGAGGTATGTGGTTCCAAAAACACGTCCGGGAGTAAGTTCATTCAACTCAGAGTATGTTCTGGTTAAGACTCAAGACATTCTCAACAGAGCGACGAATCGACGAGTCACTATGGAAATGGACGCTAAGAATAAGCGCGCCATGCTGCTGCTTTCTTCTTCTGTTCAAAGGTCATGTAGGCCTTATGCTTAGTGCATATTGTCACCTAATTGATGGTTTTGCAATCATTTTTATTTTTTTCCGTTTAATCTTTAAACCTTGAGAATAAGAATTATATTGTTTGTTTGATGTTAATTATATATGAAGTCATATCAGATATGTATTTTTATTATAGAAATACATTATAGAAAATGCCTATACATGTGTGAGATGATATAAAATGTAATAAAAAAAAAAATATATATATATATATATATATATATATATATATAGGCTAATATAATAAATTAAACATTACCTTGTCACATAAGTGTTTTATAATTTATACAGATAACTCTTATATAAGCCAATAAAATATAATAAACATATTAGAGCAATATATAGGCTAACCTTAAAATAGCATACAACTAATATATATATATATATATATATATATATATGTATATGTATATAGTAGGCTATATACATAACTGTATTGTAGTAATATATAATATATCAGTCACGCCCACTGAGGCTCGTCAGTAGATCATACATGCTCTGATAGCGCTGAAGTGAACTAACCCTGGAACATAACCTGCTCCGGAGCAGGTTATCTTCAGAGAGCAAGTTGCTATGGTTACTTACATACCCTGAAAGTAACCTCTGATTTTTGGAACCGAAAGCTGAGGTTATTCGCTCATTTATCCTCAAACATACCCGGGTATGTCACACAACCTGCTTTCTGGAATACACCCCAGGCCTTCACTTGAAGTTTTCATTTAGTGGTGAGTGAATTTTTGCTAGAAAAAGAGCAGGAGAAATAACATGCAAGTGTCTCAGAGCTGGCAAAAGCTATGAAAAGAGTGACACTTTATCTCACAGAGTATGACGCAGCCTGCAGAAGTGACATGCATGGTTGTTGTCACCACTAGAGTTAGCCAAAGCAAAATAAACTCGTTTAACCTCTTCCAAGGCCTCTATTTACAAAATAGAGACTTCTGGACTCTGGACTCTGGACTCAAGAGACCAAGTCAATGATTTAGGATCCAAAATGTTCTGGTGTTGCTAGAGGAGCAGTACAGTGACGTTCAGTGGTAGTGAAGCTCTTATATAGGGATGAATGAGTGCTGAAGGTGTGAGGGAGTTGTGCTTTATCAACGCTGTCATGAATTCACACACTACTGTTTGATGGAATACAAAAACTTGAAACAGAAGATGCTACCCTCCCCTCATTCCCTGCATTATTGGGCATTTTTTCAGCATGACAATAAAGATATTGAAAATCCTTCAGTGGACATGTATTTCACTCAATCTTAACTCACTCAATCAGCTGCGGGGGATTCTGTAGAGACGAGCCGAGCAAAACTCCCTATTAAAGACCAGAGCATTCAAGGAGGTCGTCCTCCACGAGTTAAACAGGACAGATGTGACAATTTGTCATGTACTTGCACACTCAGTGTCAAGAAGAGTCAGAGCAGTATATTTAAAGTTGTGGAGGACATATTAAGTACTAGAATATTATACATTTGCTGAATTAAACTAGGGTGTACTCATTTCTGCAGTCCTTCATTTAAACAAAATTGGCTAATTTACTTATCTTACAGAAAATATTGGCCTATATTTTATTGTTTTTAAGTATGTTTAATAGTTACATTTTGCCATCTTTCCATTAATTATATTAGTAGTCATTAAGAAAATAAATCTTTTAAATTTATTCAGAGGGGGTGTACTCATTTATGCTGTATATATATATATATATATATATATGTATATGTATATGTATATGTATATGTATATGTATATAATGTGGGTGTGTGGGTGTTTTTATATATAAATGTATAGATAATAAATATACAGGGTATTTTGAATCAATTAATTGCGACTAATAGTTTTGCAGCCCTAGATAATACATGCACTTATACAGTTCAAAAGTTTGGGGACTGTACTATTTTTTTTAAATGTTTTAAAATGTCTCTTCTGCTCACCGCTTTATTTATTTGATTAAAAATACAATGAAAATGGGTATATTATGAAATTGTATTACTTTTTAAAATAATTTTCTATTTGAATTTCCAGCATCATTACTCCAGTCTTCAGAGTCACATGATCCTTTAGAAATCATTCTAATATGCTGATCTGATGCTCAAGAAACATTTCTTAGTATTTTTTTCAGAATTCTTTGAATATAATTCAAAAGAACAGCATTTATTTGAAATAAAAATATTCAAGTGCCGTCATACGATTAATCACATCCAAAATAAAGTTTTTGTTTACGTAATATGTGTCTGTACTGTGTATATTTATTATGTATATATAAATACCCACACATTCAGTATATATTTTGAAAATATTTACATGTATGTGTGTATATATATATATATATATATATATATATATATATATATATATATATATTTATGTTTTATATTATATATAAATATATTTACTATATAAACATAACATATTTTTCTGAAATATATACATGCATGTGTTTGTGTTTTTATATATATATATATATATATATATATATATATATATATATATATATATATATATATATATATATATATATATATATATATACATAATAAATATACACAGTACACACACATAATTACGTAAACTTATTTTGGATACTATTAATCGTTTGACAGCACTAATTATTTCATACTGAGTAGTTTGTTTACTAGTGCTGTCAAACTATTAATCGCGATTAATAGCATCCAAAGTAAAGGTTTTTGTTTACATAATATATGTACGTGTACTGTGTATATTTCTTATGTATATATATATATATATATATATATATATATATAATACATGCATGTATATATTTAAGAAAAATGTTATGTTTATATATATGATATAATTTAGATGAATATAAATATATACATGTAAATGCATATAAATATTTTAGTACTTGGTACACACACACATTATGTAAACACAAACTTTTATTTTGTATGCAATTAATCGTGATTAATAGTTTGACAGCAGTAACATATTCTGTAGAAATATAAAAGTCTTTACTGTCAATTTTGAACAGTGTAATGCATCCTGAATAAAATTATTAATTTCAATCAATCAATCAATCAATGTCATTGATCCCAAAGCTTTGAACAGTTGTGTATGTCAGTTTCTCAGATCGCTTATATAGTTTCTTGATGTGTCTTGTGAAGAACATCCTGGGACTTTCTGTTGTCATAAATGTTTGGGGACATGTCCTTATTATATATAATTTATAATATAATATTTATAGAAGAATATATTATTAATATATCTGTATTAAAGGTTAAATAATGTCATATTTAATTTGATCTCATTTGTAATGCTTATTTTGATTTATATTTTTTCCATCACACATGTTTTCTCCTCGTGTAGCTCTGACACGCTTGATCAGGCTGTAGAAATAGAGCACGAGATCTTCAGAGCCAGTAAATCAGCAAACCTGTACAAGGCTTCAGTTCTCAAGAGAGTGAGTGTTACTAATGCTCATCTCATTTAAAACTAATTATCTGTAATGTGCATTTATCAGTTACAATAAATTCACATATAACACTCTCCAGGTGTCAGAGATGAAGAAAAGTACAGCTGCAAGTGTTGCTGAAGAGAAACAGTCTGAATCGAATGAAGAGACGGCGAGCTGCTCTTCATCATCTCAACCTCTAGACGGCTTCACTTCAGCCTCTGAAGTCTACTCAGTGAGCCAAGCACAGTTTGTCCTTAAAGATCGGTGGAAATGCAAACTTAAAATGTGTTTAAAGTAGTGCTGTCAAACGATTAATCGCGATTAATCGCATCCAAAATAAAAGTTTTTGTTTACATAATATATGTGTGTGTACTGTGTATTTTTATTATGTGTGTATATAATATATATATATAAGACACACACATACAGCATATAATTTGAAAATATTTACATGTATATATTTATAATAATCTAAATTATATCATATATAAATATATTTAATATATAAACGTATAAACATTTTTCTTAAATATATACATGCACGTGTGTGTATTTATATATACATAATAAATATACACAGTACACACACATATATTATGTAAACAAAAACTTTTATTTTGGATGCGATTAATCGCGATTAATCGTTTGACAGCAGTAGTTAAACAAACTATTTGGTATGAAATTAATGCTGTCAAACGATTAATCGCATCCAAAATAAAGGTTTTGTTTACATAATATATGTGTGTATACTGTGTATATTTATTACGTGTATAATAAATACACACATGCGCATGTATATATTTAAGAAAAATGTTATATTTATATATCAAATATATTTATATATAATATAAGAATATAAATGTATTATACATGTAAATATTTTCAAAATATATACTGTATGTGTGTGTCTTTATATATACATAATAAATATACACAGAACACACACATATATTACGTAAACAAAAACGTTTATTTTGGATGCGATTAATCGTTTGACAGCACTATAAATAATATATTGCTGGACTTGCGATTGTACACTGGGATTCAGTTGGACCATGAAACTTAATTATAGAAATTGAAGTTTAATACTGTTCTATCCACAGTGAAAGCAGACAACTGATAAATACTCGTCATCTTTTTCATCACATTCTAGCTGAAGAGGAAGCGTATAGGAGCGGGATTTCGTGGCTCATCCAGCCTGTTTCAGACAGCTGGAGATCTTCTGAAGAACTCTCAGAAGGAGACGCTTGCCACGGACAAAACACCTGGAGACCCCATCTGTGAGGAAGAGGAGGAGGTGGGAACAGGAAAAACACAGAAGATGAAAAGCAGTGAAACAACTCCTGCTGACTCGTCTCCCATCAAAGCCAAAACCAGCACGACTTCCTCCCTGAGCAGCCCCAGTAAAAGACTCACTAAGAAACAGCAGAAACTAGCAGAAGCGGCCAAAGACATGCGCCGTATATCACAGTATTTCAGAAAAAAGCAAGTGGACACAGTTATATCAGAGCCTGAGGAAGAAGGATCTCAGAATCACTCTCTTTTACCAAATGATACTGACTTAATAACAAAGACTAGCACGTCTACAGATGCAGAAAGCATCTCAGAGAATGTCACTGCTGCTCTTCTGCAAATGAGTCCATCTGCAGAAGAGACGCCCAACCGAGACGAGACGCCCATGAACTCTGAGATCACAGCAGATCAAGCGGTTCAGGGGTATGATGGTGGAAGACGCTCTCTGAGAGCAGTTTGATATTTATTTAACATGACTTGAATGTTTCCACTGTGATCTGAACTGTTGTTTCTTTGTCCAAACAGAGAGAATCACGAATCTGATGCCCAACCAAAATCACCAAAACAAGTAACACCTCAATTACTCTTCATCAAAGGGGTCATATCATGAGAAACATTGTGTAAAGGGACCTCAGGGAAACATTTAATTATTTAAAAAAATAAATAAAAAAAAAAGTATGATATGACCCCTTTAACACTTTTTAGGAGCTGTTTGTCATGTCAGGAGTTTTTATCCGTACTTTTTTAAAAATCTATTTCTTTTCCACAGTCGCATGAGGACGGATCACCGTCTCCTCCTGCAAAGCGCAGCCGTGTGATGAAGGACACTAAGAGAGTGACCTTTGACCCGGTGGTGCAGGAGACGCAGTTTGACGCAGTGAATGGAGACGGCGCTGAGAAAAAGCCTGTGACACTCAAGGAAGCTGCTGATATCGTGGTGCGATGCCTGGATCCGTTCTACAAAAAGGGCAAATTTGCAACAAAGGTGATTCTTCTCAACTGTTGGGTCGCTCGTTGTTCTGAATGACGATGCTAACAACAAATGTAAAAAAATAATAATGCTAACTTATAAAATAATAAGACAAATTTAAAATTTAACTATACGCTAATGTTCATAAGTTTGGGGTCGGTAAGAATTTTGAAAATATTTTTGACTGCATTAATTTGATCAAAAATACAGTAAAATCAGTAATAATATTGTGAAATATTATTACAATTTAAAAGGGATGTTGTCTGTTTGAATACATTTTAAATTGTAATTTATTCCTCTGATGCAAAGTTGTATTTTCAGCATCATTGCTCCAGTCTTCAGTGTCACATGATCCTTCAGAAATCATTCTAATATGCTGATCTGATGCTCAAGAAACATTTCTGATTATAATCAATGTTGAAAACAGTTGAGCTGCTTCATATTTTTGTAGAAACTGTGATGCATTTTATACTCATTGATGTATTGAAATCTCGAAAGAACAGCGTTTATTTGAAATCGAAATCCTTTGTAATAATGTAAAAGTCTTTACTGTCTGTTTTTATCAATTTATTGTGTCCTTGCTGAATAAAAAATATTGATTTCTTTCAAGAAAATTATATGTCTTACAAACCCCAAACATTTTAAACTTGTGAACGGTGGTATATGTTTTTGTGCACAGGTATAATATTTATTTCTTGCTCAGGTATAATATTTTTTATTTAATATTATATTTAGTGCTGTCAAACGATTAATCGCGATTAAATCGCATCCAAAATAAAAGTTTTTATTTACATAATACATCTGTGTGTACTGTGTATATTTATTATGTGTATATATAAATACACACACATACAAGTGTATATTTTGAAAATATTTACGTGTTTACATTCAGTGTTTATATTCATATAATTAATATTATATATAAATATGTTTAATTTATAAACATATATTTTTTCTTAAATATATACATGCATGTGTGTGTATTTATATATACTTAATAAAGATACATAGTATACACACACATACTATGTGAACAAAAACTTTTATTTTGGATGCGATTAATCGTTTGACAGCACTAGTTTAACATTAGTACATTTCAGTGTTTGATTGTTGTTCGTTTGGTACAGTGTCAATGTAAAAAATGAGTCCGTGGGATGGTAGACTTTTATTAGACTGAGTTTCATTTTTAATCATTTCCCTCAGGATTTGTTCAAATCCTTTGCCCGTTTCCTCTCCCATCTTCTCACGGAGGGAAAAACTGCAAATCGAGGCCAAGGTGAGACTCTCCTTAACCTCATAAAAATCCAACAACAACATCACACATTTTTCAAGTGCTGATTCAGCATGTTAAGATTGCTCATTTTTGCCCACAGTGAAGATGGAAGCTAAGAGGCTCATCAAGGGCTTCTTCAGCAGGATTCAGCGCTGCGAGAGCGAGACTGACTGGAGACACTTGAAAGTGGAGGACAGATAGCCATCTTTGTCATTATGTCCCTTCATCCAAACCTCTGGAGCTCCACCGATCCCTTTATTGTCAGAGATGCGTGTGTTTAGCAGCATGCTGCTGTATATCTCAGGTGTATGGTGACGGCCTAAGCGTACATTGCACATTATTATGAACTGCTGAAAAATGCTGTTTTATTTTTGAAGTCAAGCAACAGACCGCAATAGCTGTTATGTAGCATTAGTTGCTTATAATGCACTCAGTGTAGTATGAACTGTAATGAAAACTACATTAAAAAGCAAATGTGCACAAATGGAAGAATTCATGCTGAATTATTTATGGGGTATAATTGTTTGCTTGTCTTGTCTGGTCTGGTTTTTCCAGCAGCCTTGTTTGCCTAAATATGTTCTGCATTAATTTTCTCCACAGGGATTACAAAAGATTTCTACATGTTTAGGCCATGAACCAAACCAGCCAACTCCCAGATGAATCATAACAGATATGTCCCAGTTTGCATACTTACAGTGGGGAAAAAAATATTTGATCCCTTGCTGATTTTGTACGTTTGCTCACTGGCAAAGAAATGATCAGTCTATAATTTTAATGGTAGGTTTATTTGAACAGTGAGAGACAGAATAACAACAACAAAATCCAGAAAAACGCATTTCAAAAAAGTTTTGATTTGCATTTTAGTGACTCAAGTAAGTATTTGACCCCTTCGCAAAACATGATTTAGTACTTGGTGGCAAAACCCTTGTTGGCAATCACAGAGGTCAGACGTTTCTTGTAGTTGGCCACCATGTTTGCACACATCTCGAGAGGGATTTTGTCCCACTCCTCTTTGCAGATCCTCTCCAAGTCATTAAGGTTTCAAGGCTGACGTTTGGCAACTCGAACCTTCAGCTCCCTCCACAGATTTTCTATGAGAGACTGGCTAGGCCACTCCAGGACCTTAATGTGCTTCTTCTTGAGCCACTTCTTTGTTGCCTTGGCCGTGTGTTTTGGGTCATTGTCATGCTGGGATACCGATCCACGACCCGTTTTCAGTACCCTGGCCCTGACAGTACATGGCCTCGTTCATCGTCCCTTTGATGCGGTGCAGTTGTCCTGTCCCCTTCGCAGAAAAACACCCCCAAAGCATAATGTTTCCACCTCCATGTTTGACGGTGGAGATGGTGTTCTTGGGGTCAAAGGCAGCATTCCTCCTCCTCCAAACATGTCGAGTTGAGTTGATGTCAAAGATTTTGGTCTTATCTGACCACAACTCTTTCACCCAGTTCTCCTTTGATTCATTGGCAAACTTCAGACGGGTCTGTACATGTGCTTTCTTGAGCAGGGGACCTTGCAGGTGCTGCAGGATTTCAGTCCTTCACGGTGTAGTGTGTTGCCAATTGTTTTCTTGGTGACTATGGTCCCAGCTGCCTTGAGATCATTGACAAGATCCTCCCGTGTAGTTCTGGGCTGATTCCTCACCGTTCTCGTGATTATTGAAACTCCACGAGGTGAGATCTTGCATGGAGCCCCAGACCGAGGGAGACTGACAGTTATTTTGTGTTTCTTCCATCTGCGAATAATCGCACCAACTGCTGTCACCTTCTCACCAAGCTGCTTGGCGATGGTCTTGTAGCCCATTCCAGCCTTGTGTAGGTCTACAATCTTGTCCCTGACATCCTTGGACAGCTCTTTGGTCTCGGCCATGGTGGAGAATTTGGAAACTGATTGATTGATTGTTTCTGTGGACAGGTGTCTTTTATACAGCTGAGATTACTCCCTTTAAGAGAGTGCTCCTAATCTCAGCTCCTTACCTGTATAAAAGACACCTGGGAGCCAGAAATCTTGCTGATTGATAGGGGATCAAATACTTATTTCACTCATTAAAATGCAAATCAATTTATAACATTTTTTAAATGTTTTTCTGGATTTTGTTGTTGTTATTCTGTCTCTCACTGTTCAAATAAACCTACCATTAAAATTATAGACTGATCGTTTCTTTGTCAGTGGGCAAACTTACAAAATCAGCAGGGGATCAAATCATTATTTCCCCCACTATTCTATATCATTCTGTAGTATAAATAGTGAGATTAGTTTAAAATTTCAAAACAAAAAAGTGCACACAAATACCAGGATAATGCACTAAATTTGATGAAAAAATGAAGGGCCTCCTCCAATCAATCAGATGTTGGATGACAAAAGATCCTTATAACATTCATACACTAGACGGTAAAGTCCATAGTGTACAGTGTGTCATTTGGAAAGCAAACTATTGTAATCTTGCACTTTTGACATCTTTTATGAGTGCAAGAACTGCACATCAGCATTGCAAATTGATAATAATGGACCCTTTTCACGAGACTGTGATGATGCTTTTCAACGGCCATCAGCATCGTCAATCCTCGAAAGTGTTTTATATTTATATTTATTATATTGATTTAAAAAAAAAAAAAATTGTATTACACCACCTTTGCATCAAATTACAAAAACAAAAAAACTAGTTAACACTAATGCGAGGGTGTTTCTAATAGGAGGGACGGTAATTCAGACATAGCTCTCTCTTCTGACTACTTTCATCAGCCTCTCTCAATTTTTTTTTCCTTTTATTGAAAGCCATGAAAACTATTGGTACTCTCCTGAAGTTTACCCAACTATGATGACTTCCGCTGCTGAGAAACCCGGAAATGTGAAAAAGGTCCATTGGATCTGAAACAGCTGTGTTTTACAGTGGCTTTTGTTTCTGTAGTAACAGCAGCTTCTGTAATTGGTGGATCTCTCTTCAGGATTATGGGTAGTTCACACTGCCTTCTACAGATGGATAAATCATCACTTACCTTTGAGGTCTGTCTTGAAATGTGTATGTTATTGTTAAATATCACTCCTTTATGAAGCAAATTAATGTTTTGTTTTGTTTTTACTGGGAGGTAGGAACCCGACTGTTTTTTGTTTCATTTCTGAGATATTTATGCTACATTATTGGTTGCCAACATCTCTTTATTTTTCATGTGTTTTTTTTGTTTTTCCTTTGCACCTAAGAAATACCCAAGTCTCATTTCTCATTAAATCTGGTTTTGTGCTATTATTAGGCACTTCTAAAATTACACCTTCATCATGCCATTGTCTTCTCCGCTGCGGGAAACCTGCTCGAAATAAACGAGTTTAACGCTTCGCTGACGCTCCAGTCACTGCTGAATGGAGACCCCCTAATTATGCCTCTTCAGGGTAAAAGCAGCCCTCAGATTCCCGGACAAACGGATTATTGTGTTTGGCAGCTTCTCTCAGCAGAAGAGCAGCAGCGCTGGCGGGAGAAATTACCATTCCCACTATGACAGAGGTTCAGCGTGGTAAATTGAGTCATGAATATTAATAACCTCGGGCGACGTGTCAGTTCATTTCTCAGTGGCAAAGTTTTTTTTTCTCGTACGTAACAAATAGAGCATGTGTTTGCATGCGTCTATAAAAGTTGGGTCCTATGGCCAATTTTACTAGGATGTCAAAATATATTCTGGTATTTAATTTTGAAATCAAAAGTAGTAGTTAAAATAAATATAGTATGTTTATTTCCCACTCTTAATTTCGAGGTAAAATATTTTTAAAAAGCTATTTTTGACACACTTCGACTCACTCGGCTATGATTTAACTATTGAATATTAACTACGTCGCAAGGGCGTGGCTTGAAAGCCCCACCAATGGCGAACGCGTGTTTTGTGAATATTTAAAGAGTATGTTGACGTGGCTCCGTAACCGTCCAATGGCGAAAGGTTTGCTCATGAATATTAATAGAATGCCTTCCCAATAGTATGATCTGTCGGGCGAAACCAACGGGATGTTGTTGGGAACTGGGATGAGGAGCGATATCAGCGCTTAGCACGGCAGTGGGAGGGGTTGAGTGTGACACAACTAAATGGCAACAGCGTGATATATTTTTTGTATGTCATAGGAAATTTCTCCTGGCATGCCGGAAACATTTCCCGCGAACGGAGCGTGTTTTTGCAGTAAGTCAAGCGCGCTGTCATTGTTGCCTTGCTGCTGCGTTGAGCGGGTCCCTCAATGCCTCTCCAGCGGACATTTATTTAGCAAGAAACCGTTAAAATAGGTGGATAAAAAGTGTTTTAACGCTGCTTTTCCCTATTCGTCTGTTTAAAAAGTCTGTGTTTTCCGCAATTGTAAGTGTGCGGCATAAGCGCCTGGAAAAGTCAGATGTTGCAGCCTCATCATGTGTTATTTTTATCGCTTTGATAGATCACCGCATCTTTGAGCTTCCGGCGTTCACCGCGAGACACTGATGCTCCGAGCCGGCAGGATGGACGAGTTTGTGACGGAAGAAGATGAGCCGTGGTACGACCAGAGAGACCTGGAGCAAGGTGAGAGAAAGACACCACAAACCGCATCAGTTTGACAACAAAGACTGGTGCTTGCTGGTGTGTGTGTGTGGTCGTATGACAAAGAAAGTGCTCATTGTGTGTAGAAACAATGCTTTCCTCTGTCTTCACAGAGGGATTTGTCTTGGTCGTGTCATATTTGGATGTACAGTCAGTAATAAGGGATGAGGTTGAAGGTTAAAGATGCATCTGGTGACTGTAAATGGATGCCGTCTTCCTCTGTATCTGTGTCGGTCCAGATGCTCAACATTAGCTCAGACTGGTTTAATCTCCTCATCATAAACTGGGTCTGCAGTGTCAAAGCATTAGTGTGTTGTTTTCATAGTAAAGATGCATCAGCCAGACAAGGATATTTGTGATCCTGGACCACAAAACGAGTCATAATGCTCAATTTGATGAAATAAATAAGCTTTCCCTTGATGTATGGTTTGTTAGAATCGGTCAATATTTGGTTGAGATACAGCTATTTGAAAATCTGGAATCTGAGGGTGCAAAAAAATCAAAATATTGAGAAAATCACCTTTAAAGATGTCCAAATGAAGTGCTTAGCAATGCATATTACTAAACAAAAATTAAGTTTTGATATATTTACAGTAGGAAATTTACTAAATCTCTTAATGGAACATGATCTTTACTTAATATCCTAATGATTTTTGGCATAAAAGAAAAATGGATAATTTTGAGACATACAATGTATTGTTGGCTATTGCTACAAATATACCCCAGCGACTTAAGACTGGTTTTGTGGTCCAGGGTCACGTATGGGCTTGTTCTGTTTGGATAATATATGGTGCATTGTTCTGAATTTCTAAGTGTTATTTAGTGATCGATTTCATCCAGCTCAAACATTTCATCAGCTAGTAGAAAAGAGTTGTTTTTAAATGTATTTTTTAAGTCATTAGGAACAACTGGAAAAGTACTGTGAACTCAGTGGTCAAATGGGAGCCGTGCACATTTGATTTCTGGACCGAATGCTGATCATAAAAGGCAACAGCTGTTTCATATTTCAGACTGGATTATTTTACAGTAGTCCGATCATACTCGAAGTCCAATTACTTCAGTGTCATCATGTTGTGTTTGAATGAGGAGAGGATGGACGGCACAAACGCACCTCTCTCTGTGGGTTTAGGATGATGTCATTGCCCTCCCTCTGCCCTCTGGATTGAATCACCGTAAAATGCTGATCCATAGAACAGTCCGTGACCGTTCTCTATGATTTTCAGGACACGCTGTTGTGCTGTACTCTAGAAGTGATGAGCCAGTAACTGTATGTTAAATCTGAGAGAGCTGTCCTGTGGTTGTGCAGTCAGTGGGACTGGAAAGCAGGGCAAATGGAGAATTCTGAGTATTTGAGGAATTTGGTGGAAAGGGAATCAGGAGAAGTGATCTTTTGGCTGAGGAGGATTGCAGAGGCGTTTCGTTGAGAACGAGTCTAGTTATTCCTCTCTGGAAGTAATGAAATAACAGCGATCTTTGACTTTGACACATTCCAGATTAGATTCAAGCAAAGATTTTATGTCGCTATGTAGATTTGTTTCTTTCTAAAAATGAATTTTCTGACTCTAAATGTGCCCTGCAGGTATAAAACACACCTGTGATATAAATGAATGCGTCTTGACATTGTCTAAGAACACTGCTTATCTGTAGCAAAATCAGCATCTTCAAAGCTTACCAGTGTTGTTTTAGTATCATTGATACTATTATAGTTTGTATTAATATTTGAGTTTTTATTGGTGCTGTCAAACGATTAATCGCGATTAATCGCATCCAAAATAAGTTTTTTGTTTACATAATATATGTGTGTGTACTGTGTATATTTATGTATATATAAATACAAACACGCATGTATATATTTATGAAAAAATGTTTTGTATATGATGCATTTATTTAGATATAATATAAGAATATAAATATATGCATGTAAATATTTGAAAAATATTTACTGTATGTGTGTGTATTTATATATACATAATAAATATACACAGTACTACACATACATATTATGTAAACAAAACTTTTATTTTGGATGCGATTTAATCGTTTGACAGCAGTAGTTTTTATAGTTCCTGTTTTAATTTTAATTAAAGCTTTAATAATTTTGTTGTATTTTTTTTTAATGAAACATTATATCAACAACAAAATCATTTAAAAACTAAAAATGATCATTTATAATTTTTAAATTTCTATTTTTTTCTCATTCATTTTATTCTAGCTTTAATTTTAGTTAAGTGCATGAAGTTAAACTAAATTAAAATGAAATGTTGCTTTTTTGTTTTATTTGCTTTTTTATGATTTTTTTTAATTTCTTTAGTTTGTATAACTCTGTGACTTACTGCTTAAACCCATTTTAGCTTATAATAATGCTTAATTTCTCTATACTTATTTTAGTATGTTATCGTATGTCGTCTTATCAACTGCATTTGCACCATTAATGTAATATGCTTTGTTTGCTTGTAAGACACGCTTCAGAAATGCATCGCCAGCTACAGGAAGGCCTCTAACAACCATGTTTAGAGGCATATTTTTTCACAATCAAATTAGCTTAGTAATATTCATGCACTTGTGCTAATGGTCTAATGGAGGCCTAACACACAACCTTTTGCAGAGACACCATATTGATCTGTTTCAGACTCTCTCAATGGACAAAGCAATCCATCATGAGAGGAAATGCTGTTTCAGAAAGTGCAAAGTGAAATATCACCATTGCTCAGTTAGTGGCGTTTTGATAAATATCACAATGACACTCTAGTTTTGGAGTGGATTGGTGGTGTTCACCCTAGGGGCGGACAGTATGACCGCAGTTTTATATCACTTCACCCTAAAGAGTGATTTAGCCTGCTGACCCAACAGCACTTGGCTTTAGTGTGGATTCACTCTGCCGCAGCCGTGGAGGAAAGAGAGAGATCATGCGGTGGGCAGGATTCAATATTTGACTGAGGGGAATTAAAGCTGGATGATCTGATTAGGACTCCAGACACCATTGTCTCTTTTGAAGGGATGATACAGATGGTCAGAATAAAGGTGAAAGATGACATACTTAGCCAAGAGACACTTCAGATGCAAAGAGCACTAAGCACACAATAGATGGAGATAATCAGCCTTTATGGCAGATGACACATCTTGTACAATATGAGTTTTGTCTCAGCACATTTTCATTTTATCATGACATGTTTTTAGTCTATTATAGATACATTTGGTTATATAACACATAATTATGTGTGATAAGCTGGTTACTTAAACAGCGGTGTTTGCTGAGGCAAGCGCTGTATTGCTCATACAAAAGGAATTTAAACAAACCTCTAACCATAGCCATTATTACACTTTGGCTCGTAACTCGTCCTGCACATTTGTGCTATAGATACGTATGACGTACAATCATTTGAGTGGTTGAGGAGAAAGGTGTGTTGTTACTAAGCAGTCAGTCTCATGAAATATATTCATCTTATTTTTCCTAAATTCTGTGTTTTCCTTTTTTTTTTTTTATTCCATTTGAATTAATTCAATTTGAATGATTTAATTACATTCATAAAAACCTTAAAGCTGCAGTCCGTAAGTTTTTGCCTCTTTGTCGCCATCTCTGTTTGAAAACCTGGAATTGCAGCTCTGTGCAGAATTATCTTCCTTGAGTGGGCTGTGATCCGGCGTGGCTCCAGTGTGGATGAATCTAATGTTTTGAGGTGAATGTCTGGCTGTCAGTCATCGCACCGGTGTAAATCCTGTACTTAGTAATCACAGGTTCTCGCCTACGTCTTGGAATATATGACCAAAATTAGAATTTTCGTATATTGCCATCTGAACAAGTAAGCAGTGTTAATTTTGACAAGAAATTTTAATTTAGTTTTAGTCTTAGTCTTTTGACTATAATTCTTTTTAGTTTTAGTCAAGTTTTAGTCATCTGATTTGTTTTAATTTTAGTCTTATTTTAGTCGACTAAAATTGCTTGGTATTTTAGTCGACTAAAATAAGACTAAAATCAATAACAGATTTACTAGACAATTTTTTACCGCTGGTATAGGAAACAAACTTAACCAAAATATATAAGACACAAATAAAACACAAATGTAACTTTATTTCAACACAACTGTCTTTATTTCAACACAACTGAACGTCCGATCCATTTTTCTATAGCCTCCTCTTTTACTTGCTGTTCTCTGGCATTGCTGTTGTACTTTGTAGTACCTAACAGTGCTTCTGCAATGTTTTGATTGGATATTTTTGCCTTTTTTGCGCTTGGTTCACCACCTTCATCAGGAGACTTCTGTAGCTGTGACATAAAAAAGGAAAATAGTTTAAATACATTTATATTATTTATTCATTGCAATCACTTTATTTGCACAAGCAGTAAATATTAAAGCACTAAACGCAAATAAAAGAGTGAAAAAAGTAAATATAATAAGTTGGCAGCTAGCTAGGTGGATAAAAAAAAATGTAACAAGATTTTATAAGGTATTCCTTTGTCTAGCAATATTGTACATGTATGTTTTAAATACCACAATATTGCTAGATTAGTATGTATAATGATATGATGTGAACAGTCACGTTTCACATGACTAATCTATAAATATTTGTGATATTGTCAACAAGTAGCCTAGAACATTATGAAATATACTAAACATTAGTATTAATCAAATGTATGTAGCATAATTTTATATATTTGTATGTTGCTCTCATCTAACCTGAAGGGTCTATTTTACAGTACTTTTCAGTTCATAATATTTAATGTTACAACATCTACTAGAAATCGTTGTGAATTTACCTTTGAGAAAATGTCCGGGTGGCTCGTCTGTAAATGTCTTTTCAAATTGGTTGTGTTCCTGCCACTAATGACCGTTCCGCATGCTTTACACTTTGTTTTGTTTTGTTCGTCGTCAAACGTGAAGTGTGCCCACAAGTCTCCCCTTCTTTTTCTCCCGGCTGTGGACATGTTGTCGCTTTTTTAGACATCGTCTCTTCGAATGCCGTCTTCCCGGGAGCTCGGTCAAAGATTGGCTCTGATTGGTTCTCTTCTCATGCAGTCTCGCCTGTTCCGTTTTGCCGATTGGTTCTTTTGTTCATTCCTCACATCTCTCCCGTCAGCTGATTGTATTTTCGTCACCGTCTATTTTCGTCTCGTCCTTTTTTCGTTGACGATAATGTCAATCAATTTAGTCATAGTTTTAGTCTCCATCAGTGACTTTTTTTTTTTAGTTTTCGTTTCGTTTTTGTCCGCAAAAATATATTCGTGACGAAAATAATGACGAAAATATTTAGTCAACGAAATTAACACTGCAAGTAAGTAACAAGTCTGCCACATTTGTTCTGACCAACTGAGGAAAAAAGCATTACAATAAATCGCGCTTCCAATGGTGATTAAATCTAAAGATCAGTTAGCTCATATCACATCTAATACTCTGCAAAGTATTATTATTATTATTATTATTGTTATACTTTATTCTCAAATTATTAATTTTAACAACATCAGCATTGCATGACTATGAGTATAGTGTGTATTAGCGTGTAGAATTTAATTTCTGTACAGTCTAATATCTAATTGTCATACCATTCGAATTTCATGTTAAGAAATTCTTTCAACCCAAAAAGCAAACTATGCTCCCTTTGAACTGGTTTTCTTTAAAATACAAATCTTGTGTAATCCCAGGCTATCTGTAATCAGAAGCACATTTAAAACTGGAATATAATTCAATTTCATTCACATGTGTTTCATAAACTCAAATCCTTTCTGGATTACAATCCGCCATCAAAATGATACATTTAATTATTCCAGCTGCTGTGGAAAAAAAAAAAAGGCTATAAATGATCCGCCACCGACAGGATCGTCACATGTGATAGAGTAGCCAGGAAGACTTCTTTATGTTTACAGACGTAATGATGCAGTGCCATGGTCGAATTTCCCGCAAAAACCTACGTACCACTCAAATTAGAAAACATTATTATAAGCTAACCGTTGTGAATGGGGCTAAAGTAAGGTGATAGTTTTGAACACTGGCTGGTTATGTACTTGCTCAAATATTGATTTTGGATTATTTTTAACCAAAAACAGTTATGGACTGCAGCTTTAACAATTGAATAATTTATTACAATTTAACATTAATAGTGCCCTATGAATCTTTTTTTTTTTCTGGGATTCTATGATGTATGATTTAATACAAAATATTGCGGAAACAATGGTATCCAAATAAGTGCATAAAACTTAAACAAAAATGTAATCCTTTTAAAATGCAAGTTTGAAAAATTCCTTTCTTTTTTGGCAAACAAAATACTGCATTAAAACATGGATGAAAAATAGTTAATATTGTGTTAAATTCCTTAAAAAAGGGTTTTATTAAACTGCATTATTGATATTATTTTGTAATTATTGATATTATGTAATATGTTTCTGTCATTTCTTAAAGTTAAACCAAACTTTTATTTTGACGTTTGTAGTGAAGACCTTTGAGTTACTGTGTAGCTGAAGATTGTTTTATCAAATGAAATGGTGAAATGCTCTATAAGAGTCACTTTAAGAACAACTCTGGAGATGAATGGGAGCTCATCAAATGTTCATGTGGTGTATCAGTGTTGGGTGTAATACTAAGTAATAAATTACTTTTCCCTTGAAAAAGTAAAGTAAATAACAGAAAAATCCCTTAATAACAGTTACTTCTGATGTAATTGCATTAAAAGACTACGTAGAACAATTCTGTGTAAAACAATAGTGGTTTTCACATCAAAATGTAATCTAATGTTAAAATGTATGTTTTAATGTAACCTTTTCCCTTTAAATACTTTGGTCAGTTCAAAAATAATTTCTGCAATTTTTGTATTATTTATTTAAAAGAATCAAAAGAGCAGTTTCATATTTGTATTTAAGCAGCACAGATACTATTCCATATTGCCCTTTGATTAAATGTAAAACCCTCCTTTTGATTTGTTCATCCAATTTTTTTTCCGTGAAATTCTATGTTAAATAGTAAATTGCATTTTACTGACTGGATTACGTAATTCTATCCACATTTTCCACACTGCGTGAATCATAGAGACCTATAAGAAAACACACACTTATTTGCGTTTTACTTTTTTTTTTTAAAGGGACCCCCTAGAACACGTTATCATGATGGTGTTTCATGCAGGTAGAGGCTGTAACAATGCAGCTTGAGCAGTTGTTGTGAATGGCTCTTCTCTTGTTTTGGGTTTGCTGTCATATGATGTGTGTTGATATGAAACCACACGTGCAGAAATGTTGAGTGCACATGAGGCCTATATATGTCCTCCAGCCGCAGGCGAGTGAGGCCGTGCTGAGCTCGTGTGCCTGGTAACGTGCATGTTAGCCTGAAAATACTCTTTAGAAGAGCACATCCTCATTGGGAAAGTTAATTAAGAAAAAATCCTTAATTGGGATGTGGGTCCTCAGAGATCACAGCTGACCTTGTTTCACGGCTGTTACTAAAAATGTCCCTCACTGTACTGAATATCAGATTGTGCTGTTATTATGAGTGATGAGAATTCACTGCTCTGACATGAGACCAATAGTAACGTGTCAGTAAAAGAGTAAGGATCCACAATAATCATAACCATTGCTGTCTGTATTTTCTTTTTAGAAATTATAAAAATGTTCTATTTCAAAATATTTTTGCCTCGGTTATCATGAAAATCATGTTATGGCTAATATCAGGAATTATTTTGTCCCCAGTATAAAATAATGATTTTTCTGATTGTTTTTACTAATGTCTGATATCTAGAGAGCAGAGATGATATGCACAACATTGCTGAATTAACATGTATTTAAAATATTTAGTTAAAATCACTAAAATTGCTTTTGGCAAATTTTGACAGTCAGGATGACCACTTACGTTAATTGACACTTTTATTGGCGTACATGTTGACAATCTCAAAACTGGCCACTATGTCACTCTGGGCATTGTTTCCCAGTTTTGTTTGCCAACTATGGTCAAGTTCCATAGATAGAAACATAGTTTAAAGGGGTCATATGATGTTGCTAAAAAGAACATTATTTTGTGTATTTGGTGTAATGCAATGTGTTTATGTGGTTTAAGGTTAAAAAAACACATCATTTTCCACATACTGTACATTATTGTTGCTCCTCTATGGTCCGCCTTTCTGAAACGCATCGATTTTTACAAAGCTCATTGTTCTGAGAAGTGAGGTGTGCTCTGATTGGTCAGCTATCCAGTGCCATTACCATGTCTGCATTTGTGATCGGAGAAATGACAAACAACAAGCGCTGCTCAACACAGCTCAAAACTCGTGTTTGAATCATCAGTGGCAAATTCTTTAAATATGAAAACATACTTACAGGCTGTGAGTCAGAAGCGCCAGACTGTCCTTGCAAAGTTGGAATTGCCCCACTTTATAGAAACAGTCTTTGTGCACAGCTGGCATTGTAGGCTACTCTCCCAGATTCAGGAAACAGTCCTCAGTAAAATGCGCTGCACACACTCGAATATTTGTGTTGTACTGTTCTGGAACAGTGTTGTAAATAAAACTTAACCACTGATTTCTAGTTGTGTCCTCTTTTGGAAGCCCAAACAAAGTAGTTTCTGTATATTCTGTATATTTTATTTCACATATACACATTTCATTCTACGTCTTTTAGTTTGTCAAGAGAATGAAAGCACCATTATTGAAGAGTGCATGTGTGAATGTGCTGTAGTATCCTGGAGTATGACATAACCAACCCAGGCTCATAAGAAATATGTGCCTCTAAACACATTTATTATATACCTTACTGCACGTTTCGTGACAGTTTCAAAGAGAGCTGTCCAGTGAGTGGTGCTAAAACGTGTGTTCAATACGTGATCCTGGCACATTTTTGTTACGATGATATAGATGCATGTTGTTGTGTTCGTATTACGTTGCTTCAGGTACGTATTGTGATAGTTCATAATTCAAATATCCGGGGAGTGTCGCTAAAACTCTGTCATATTGGAAATATCCCCTTCACCAAGCCCAACCCTAAACCTACCTGAAAGTGTTAACAAATGCAAAACTAGTATAAAAATGCATTTGTTGATGCAACCGTGCCATTTGAACTTCCTTATATGCAGGTTTGAACTGTTTTGTGGAACTGTAGTTTCACGGGATTCGTACCAGAGCTCTTTACCTCTCAAGTTGAACTCTGCGTGAGTTACTGAATATAAAAACCCATACATATGAAGCTGGATATGTGACGCGAACGTTCAAAAGTATCAGTTTTCAAATGCCGAAGCATGTCAAAATTGTTTTGAATTCGTAACATGATAATCCTCAAGTAATTGTGCGAAAATTGGGCTTTATTAATCGAAACTGTGGACCTACAAATCACACTTTGTGTGAAAAGGAATAAAAGTTGTTGGAGTTTTACTGCCTCTAGTGTTTATTTCAACTGGAAACTGCAGCAATTCGCATGTATAAGTACGTTTTTTCAGCTTTGCAGAAATGTATTTAAAGGCATGCATTTCCAATGAGCCTATGTTGGACAAAACAGGGAATTAAACTGGAAATAAAGAGAAATAATCAAACAAATTTTATCGCAAATCGTTTGCATGACATTAACAACAGTCCTATATTTTTGAACCAACTTGGTTTAATGACAGATATGCAGTTTGAACCATTCTCTATGGAAGCCCATTTCCACCACTGAATAATAATAATAATAATAATAATAATAATTTAAAAAAAATGTAATTGCGACTTTTTCATCTCACAATTCTGACATTTTTTCTCGCAATTCCGATTTTTAAAAAAAAAATTTTTTCTCAGAACTGCATGATATAAACTCGCAATTGCGAGTTATAAAGTCAAAATTGTGAGAGATAAACGCAATTCTGACAACGTATTAGTCTTTTTTTCAGTTGTAACTTAAAAGTATCTGCCGATATCAGTATCAGTCAATTGGTGCATAATCTACTGCACTTAAGCCACATGCAAAGAAATAGCTTTTTTAATGTAGTATATGTGTCCTCAGCTCTGTGTTTTGTGCACTATTATCTATGTTTCTCTCCAGCAGGCTCTCATGAGATCAGTTTACACACACACACACACACACACACACACACGGAGGAAAGTGTGTTACACTGGCACCAAGCGCTCTTGTATGATTTATGCGTGTGGTGCTCTTGTGTTTCCTTACTATAGTATGCTTGCTTTGTCTCTGACACCGTCTCATCTCATGATAAATCTCTGCATTCATATCAGTGTAATGGAGGTCAATGATTCTGAGCTCAATACTTCACCACCTCCCACGATGTCACTTCCTCCCTGTGTGTGACACTGTCTCTGTTAGCATGTTCCCTGGGTATTAAAACGCCATCTGAGTGGACTGGAGGACTGTATCTGTCTCCGGATGGGGGGTTTAGTGTCAAATCACACTGAGCTATATGGAGATATGGAAAAAAACAAGGGATGCGAGACGTTTCCTGACAGGAACACATCTGTTGTCATGAACGAATCATAAGGACAATGGCCTTAATATAAAAAAAAAAAAAAATTACATTCCGAGCCAGTGTTCACAAATGTGAAGTGACATTTGATGTTAAAATATTTTATCACAGTTATACGTGCAACTGTAAGCCTTTCATTAGAGATTCTGGTCTTTACGTATTCAAGTAGACAGTATCTTGAGTTTCAATCCAGATTGTGTCATTTTTAATTTTGCTTTTTTAATAAAAAAGTGTCAGAAGGCCAAAATCCAGCAGAATTGTTTGACTGTATTGACCTAATTACACGCACTTCACTTCACCGTGAGCTGATGCCGCTCTCTTTCTCTTCATCTTTGATTTCTTCAGTCGTATCTTGGCTGACGTCATTCTGGCTCATGTTCATTAGAAAACACGGAGGATTAAATAAAAATCACCTCCTTTAGGCTGAATTAACAGCAGGATTTTCTCTGGCCTCGTTTCGCTCCTTTCTCAGGTTTCTACACACTGAAGCCACTAATTCCAGCTACAGCAGAGAAACACACTCTGCTTTTATGAGATAAAGCTGCTAAAACATAACAAGAGCTGCGTAAGACGTCGCTACACACGAAATCCCTATGTTTTATTTTTACAGTAACGTAATGAGTCCATGTTATGTTGTGAAAGTTCATGAACTGCACTTTCGAGTTTGTCAGGTGTTAGCTGTATTGTTCTCTGGCGTTATATTGTAAACATAATTTTATATTTATCTGTTCTCACTTAGGCTATATTAATTAATTTTGCTTACATTCATATGTATACAGTCAGCGTTACATCATATACTGGTGTGGAAAAAAACTCTCTCTATTGAAAAACAATCCTGTAATGAAATATGCTAAATAACATCTGAATGTTAAGATGTAGATTACAGTTCACTACAGTTCTGGGGTCGGTAAGGCTTTCGTATTTTTGAACGAAGTCTCTTCTGCTCACCAAGGCTGCATTTATTTGATCAAAAATACAGCAAAAAGAGTGATATTGTGAAATAGTTTAAATAACTGGTTTTTATTTGAATGCATCTTAAAATGTAATTTATTCCTGTGATCAAAGCTGAATTTTCAGCATCATTACTCCAGTCTTCAGTGTCACATGATCCTCCAGAAATCATTCAAATATTCAATGACTACTGTGATCAATTTAATGCATCCTTGAGGAATAAAAAAAACAAACAACACTCTTAACATTATGATTCCACGTTTCTTTTGTCGCTGCATTGCATATCTTTTTTTTTAAATCAGCTGCTGTATTTGAAGTTCAAAAAGGTACAGTCAGAATTGTGGTGGGTTCTGTTTAATTTCCCCATAGAAATGAATGGGTAGCTATGGTAACCAGGATTTGTTTTGTTTTGATATTGTACTGTTTTTTTTGTCCCAGATCTGCACTTGGCAGCTGAGCTGGGGAAAACCCTGCTGGAGCGCAATAAGGAGCTGGAGGACTCGCTGCAGCAGATGTACATCAACAATGAGGAGCAGGTGCAGGAAATCGAGGTACAGACCAGCCGGACATCTGCATGAGCGCCAGCATCAAGAGCTGTTTGTGGCTGTGAATGCATCATTTCCTGATCCAAAACATTCACATAATTATGCGTATTTATGAACTAATTAGGCTAAACGTGTTTCTCAAAACTAAGTTCAGTACTGTTAAAACGGTTAATAACAAAACAAAAATGTACAAATTTGCAAAAAAACCCTCATATTGAAAAATAGAATTTAGTATTAAAAGCAGTTAATTGAAATGTATTCCATTTTATTTCTGCGTCCTTCAATACAATTCGAATTCTGCATCTTGTTTGCTGCCTAAATTCAAATTTAGAAAGAAAATGATTCTCAATTACATTCTTAATTGCGTTCAACCCTGTCGTGACCTCTGACCTGCATGTCTCCGTGAAGAATCATTTCTCCTGATTTCCTGTCAGTGCTTGTCTCTCGATGAGCCAATTACACATCAGCATGATGCTAATGGAGTGCATGAAGCGTGTTTGTAGATGAGACTGTTAGCTGAGCGCATGCGGCGGGAGGCGGCCGTCGCCTGTCTGTGTGCCAGATCCTCTGAACAAAGACGCTATTACTTATCTGAGAACAATGAGGTGCTGTTTCTCACATCTATCTGAATACTGGTCTCATTCTGTATGGATTGCACAACATTTCGATATTTCAGACCGGTAATGCTGGAGCTGTTATGTTTTGGCTGCCGCCGTATGAATACAAGCACTGAGAAAAAATGAAATGTAAGGGGTTTATGGTCTTAATCTTGAACATATCGAATACTGAACACAAAAACACATTTCACAAGAGATTATCAAGCTTTCCACAAGAATGTCATTTCATAATGGCTTGAACACAGGTGCTAGTTTTGTTTAACACTGACTACATCATATGAGGAAAAAAACTAGTGCTGTCAAACAAATAATCGCATCCAAAATAAGGTTTTATATAATTATTTATATAAATACAAACACGGGCATGTGTATATATATTTAAGAAAAATGTTATGTTTATATGTTCTATATATAATATAAAATATAAGAATATAA
Organism: Acrossocheilus fasciatus; assembly: GCA_036784905.1. NCBI lineage: Eukaryota > Metazoa > Chordata > Actinopteri > Cypriniformes > Cyprinidae > Acrossocheilus > Acrossocheilus fasciatus. The sequence continues at coordinate 2,763,049 of JAXUIB010000026.1, read as the reverse complement.
ATGTAAATATTTTCAAAATATTTACTGTATGCGTGTGTATTTATATATTTATATATATATATATATATATATATATATATACATAATAAATATATTATGTAAACAAAAACCTTTGTTTTGGATGCGATTAATCATTTGACAGCACTTTAAAAAACCCAAAGATATTGTAGTATTTCTCTATCAAAATATTGTGATTAAGAGACGCATTCCATTTACCAGTTTTTCATGAACATTTTTGATTAGGTTTAAATAATATCAGCATTTTGAATCAATTTACTAATACAGGTGGATTCACTAGCAATGTTTCCATCCACCAATGTTCATGCACATTTTAGGATATCGCGCAAAAAAATAAAAAAACGCTGGATGGAAACGCCAAGATGCGAATAAATTCTAAAAATGCGCATAAAAAATCGTATATGCTCAACTAAGTAGGATAAATCTCTCATCCGGTAAGAAAACATGCGCATAAACTATGATGGAAGCCTTTTACCTAATAAATTCCTTAATGCGCATCTTAAAAAGTTTGTGTGATGGGACAGCATACTTGGACCAACCAACAGATTGAGCTCATTGCACAGCATCTGAAATACTAGTTATGTCATTCTAAAATACTTGAGTAAAGTCTCGTCAAAGTGCTTCGTTACAATTAACTCCCGGAACGACCGCGTTTTTGTCTGCATGCCCTGAAACTCGTAATCTATTGTATACAAAAATTATTATATACATTGCCTTCTCCTACTGCAGCAAATTAAATTTAAAAGTTCAAGTTAATCAGGAAGTGATGATTTTGTTCTCTTCAACTCACTGGATGGAAATGGTGCTTTATTCGCACCATTATTCGTTTTATGTGTCGTTCCAATTTTGCCCATAAGTTTAATTCGTAACTTTGGATGGAAACATAGCTACTGATTCATTCAACTACTGAAGTTCAACTCTATTAAAACATCTTCTATATAATAATGAACAAACACAAAACTAGTCTGACGCACCCTTTAGAAAATGTAATAACCAAAAAAAAAAAAAAAAAGCGTATTCGCTAATATTTACAGTGCTGCTTAATTTTATAGCATATTTTGCATATATAGCATGGCGAGCTTATGCATGTGTCTCTTTGTGTCAGTATTTGACCAAGCAGATGGAGATGTTGCGCGAGATGAACGAGCAGCACGCTAAAGTGTACGAGCAGTTGGATGTGACGGCTCGAGAGCTGGAGATAAACAATGAAAAACTAGTGCTGGAGAGCAAAGCTTCTCAGCAGAAGATTGACAGGTGAGCCATACGTTATCAGAGCATCATGGGAAACACTACACAATGAGGATTACAGAAGCACTGCTACTTCAGTGCCGAAAATACCAGCTCATCTATTGCATCTCTCTACCACTCACAGGCTCCTTAAATCAAAGTCCTACTCTGGCAAAGGCTCAGCTCATGAATATTAATTTGGTCATGCTGACTCTGCATTATAACCTTCCTGGAGCTTCAAACAATTAATATGCATGAACTAAACCTTTGCTATGGGAGGAATCATTCATTATCTGACTAGTTCTCACTTAGCATTTCTTGCCTTCAGGAAAAAGTAGTGATGCTGTGACATAACAGTCCAACACTACAGCCTTTTCAGTTATTAAAATTATATCAGAGCAGTTGCATTATTTAAAGGTTGATAGTATATTGTGTTTATGCAACTGGCCCAGAGTTACGGTGGCTGGCTGATTGCAAATCTATTCACACAGATTGACGAGTACTATGGAGATGCTGCAGGGGCAGGTGGACACGCTAACTGCTCGTGTGGAGGAATTGCGCACTTTGGAAGAGCTCCGAGTTCGCAGAGAGAAGAAAGAGAGGAGGAAGACTGTGCACTCGTTCCCCTGCCTCAAAGAACTCTGCACCGCTCCCAGGTACGTCTTATTACGTCTGCAGTGGAGTAATGTTGTGTCATTAAAAAATGTGTCCACAGGGAAGAATGACACAGGAGACAATATTTCACCGTGGATAAACAGTCATTTCAAGAAGGAAAGAACAGAATGAAAAAGACCTTAGTCAGGGTAGCACCATATTTACTTTCTGACAGGAACAAAAACGCGGCTGTGAGGGATAGAAGTACAGCGTGTTCAATGGACTGGACTTTTTAACACAGAGATTTATTTGATTAGTCTTTTTGAAAAAAAAAAAAAACTTTCTGAAAGGGAAAAACTCCACAAAACAGTTTGGAAAATTTCATGTAATATAGGACCTTTGTACAATGCCTGCCGTTGTGAAGACTTTAAGTCTGTCCTTCACAGCCTTGTTTTTATCATAAAATTCATCAAATTAAGGTTTATTATATATTTTATCATAAAATTCAACATGGCATCTAACCTTTCAAGGGCCAAATTCAACTCACATTTACTTGCAATATCTTTTGAATAATTATGTGCATTTTTTCCCAAGTAAGATATTAATTAATTGATTTTTTTTTAAAAAGGTCCTGTAGTAATGGATAACCAGGAATCCAGGAAATTAAAGATTATTTTAGGCAATTTTAGACTATACAAATTTTTGTTTCAGCCCTAAAATATTTATTTTATTTTTTAGAAATTGCTGTTTGTGAGTGCACTCTAAATAAAATGCCTTTAAAAAATTTTGTGAACCCTGAAAATTGTGAATTTTAATGGGATCATGAACTGCCTGTTTTTTATTTATATTTTTTCTTATTTTATACAGTTCTCTGAGGTCCACTTATAATGTTATCAATATTTTCACATCAAAAAACAATTTAGAAGTAATTAAGTTCTTTTCAGACCTTATTGTGAATTATTCATCCATGCATGTTTTTTTTTTAACCTTCAATTTATCAAAATTTACTTATTTATCAATAATAAATCTTCTCTCTGGTGACACCTGCCAGACTTCTCCAGTCATTTAGTCTTATTAAAGTTTCCCCAACAAGCTTACGTTCACCTTCTATCTTGCTCACGTTCATCTTCCTTCCTTCCAGTTGACAGCCAATGCACACAACCAGGTTCTGCCCAACATTTTTCTTTTTTAGAAATATTTTATACTCTGATGTCGAAATACAGAAGATCTGTCGCCACATCCATTACATTGTGACGTCAATAACGTCTAACCGTGCAACATTATTGTTGTCTCTAAACCTGAAGTTCCTGTTCTTTGGATCTATCTTTGTGTGGTCTTTGTGCCTATGGTTTGGTGTTTCTTTTCCAGGTACGAGGATGGTTTCATGGTGTCTGACCCAGGCAGCGGTGACCTACAGGAGTGTCAGCCCGCCGATGAAGAGAACGAACATCTGCGTGTGATGGTGTCATCTTTGCGCGCCGCTGTGGCGGCCGAACGCGGACGGCGTGAGGCCGCTGAGCGGGAATGTGGCGCGGTGCTACAGGAGTTTGAGCGGCTGGAACAGCGCCTCATGGGGGCCGAGAATTGCCAGCGGCGTGTGCACGAGCTGGAGGCGGAGCTCCAGGAGATGCAGCAGCTCCGCAAGTCCCGAGCCTGCCTCCTGAGCGGAGACGAGGGCCTGGAGCAGACGCTGCTCAACTGCGCTCCTGAGACAGACACGCCGGATGATGCAGTCATGGCTGGAACGCAGAACGGGGATGGAGCGGCTCCCGTCCGGAAGAGTTGCAGTGATACGGCTCTAGATGCCATCTCTGCGGTCGATGCCTCAGGGAGACGCAAAGGCAGCTACGCGCTTCACGCCAACGGCGTCCGGAAGAGGGGCATGTCCATCCTCCGAGAGGTGGATGAGCAGTATCACGCCCTGCTGGAGAAGTACGAGGAGCTGCTCGGGAAGTGCCGGCGCCACGAGGAGAGTATGTGCCATGCTGGGGTGCAGACCTCCCGGCCCGTGTCCAGAGACCCGTCCATGAAGGAGTGCCGGGCCGCAGAGTCCCAGCAGCTGCCCACTCCCCCGCAGACGCCCTCGACTCCAGAGGCCCTGGAGGGCATCAGCCGGCAAGTGGAGGCTGTGGACAAGCGGCTGAGCCAAAACACTCCGGAGTATAAAGCCCTCTTCAAGGAGATCTTTTCCCGCTTACAGAGGACCAAGAGCGACATAAACTCCACCAAAGGGAGGAAAAGCGGAAAATAGCACATCTTGCTCTTAACATTTGTGCCACTGATTTCTTTCCCGTAATGTCTTACTTTTTTTTTGAAACTACAGTCAGAAAGATGTTTAGATGCATCTGTTATTTAGTACAGCTCATCCATGAATTATTTGGCGCCACATATCAAGAGACAAATGGTGGTTTTCGGGTCGTTTTGAGTCTAAAGTGCTTTTGCCGGGTTGGCCTTTTAGGATAGACCATATTACTCACTATCAGTTTAACTGTAACCATAATCACCCAAAAGTTGATCAAGCACAGGAAAACGTGATGCTTATCATTGCTGACTATTTCCTTTCTCACATGTATCACATGTTATGAATAACCACAGCATTGTGTAACCACTTTTGTTCAATATTAAATCACACTTTGCTTTATAAGGTTGTTTGATGCATTTATTACCTTGAACATGGATGAACGAGTGAATGAGTGGAGTGATCAGGATGGATCTGCTGTAGGGTTGTGTCTAGATGGAAACCCTTGTTCTGTGAAAAATCTCACATGCAACATTTGAAGACTCCTTGTCTTCATGTACCGCCCACAGACTGACCACATGACACAGATTTCACACAAAACTGGCCCGCAATACCAGAAAATCACTAGTTCTAATCTTGCTGACTTTATGTAATGTCTGGGAGTTTGGGTGAATCCACAGAAGGTGCTCACAAGGTACTAGATTGCTACAATGAGGAAGCACTCGTCACTGGACTTGCTAAAGTTTACCAGGTTAGTTCCATCAGGTCTTATTCAGAGTGTTGTTGTAGGCACTTTCAGTTTATAGCAACTGGTACTTTTACTACCAGATATACTGATCACAAAGTCTCCACAGAGTAACCTCATCCCTCATAAAGCTGAAAGTATACTTCCCTTGTCTGCTTGCAGCCCAATTTTTGCATCTGCATGGACAACCAGTCCAGTAGGTCAGGGATGGGCAACTCCGGGCCTGGGGGCTCCAGTATCACTGCTGTGTTTAGTTACATCCCTCCATTGACAACGAGTGCCAATGAACCCATTCAGTGCAAGCGTGCTACCTAGTGCAGGGATGGGCAGCTCCAGAGTTTAGCTCTACACCTACTTTAAACAGTTCAGGGATCAGAACTACACTCTGCAGGACACTGAACCTCCACAATCAAAGTTGCCCATTTCTGCACTAGGTAGTATGCTTGCACTGAATGGGCCCATCCATGCTCATTGTCAAGAACATATTTTGAATGTCTGGTGTGCTCAAAGAAGCAAACGCAGATTAACCAGACCTTATGCCAATTATCAGGAGTCTAAGGTCGGTGGCACCAAGTTCTAATAGTAAAGTTTTGCAGAACAAGGCTTACCATCTTCTAGACCTCACCCTGAAGTAAAAAAACAAAAAACAATGGTACAGCATTCATGTTGGTAAATGGAAGACAAAAGAAACTGTCTGTTCTGAACACTTTAATGTTGACACAGGTGAACAGTAATCTCCAGCTATAATAGAGATAAAGTACAAACAGATGAAGACAGAAGCAGCATTCTGGACCAGCACAACAAGCTACTACTTTGCAGGCAATGTCGGCAAAGGAAAAAAAAAAAAAGCGTGTATAAAATAGTACAATTATGCATGAGCACATCCTCTCTTGTTTGAACATTGAGGTTAGATTACACCTGGACTAGAGCTGAGAGTTTAGATTTAGGTTCACTCCAGATTTGTCCCACTACAAATGCACCTCCTTTAGAGTCCTAACTTTCTTTCCATTAGGTTTACATGCCGAGAGCAGCTCGTAGTTGTCAATACTGGAGGCACAGTCTATGGTGTTGGTAATTTTTCAGCTGAGTTGTTCAATACTTGAGACCTGTTAGTGAAAACAGCCCTTTTCTGCTTTTTAAAACCTGGCAACTCGCGTTAAATCACAAGCAAAGGGCACATTCTGCAAATGAAGCACCAGTTGTCTTTGGAAAGCGGGAGGTGATAACTGGAGTGGGGAAAATGTTCGCTCTGCATCAAGGCTTACCAACTTCTACCGTCCTACAAGTTTGGTCCATCTCGAATCGAGCCAATTAAACAAGGCAGCAGGTGTGACTGCCGGTCCCTCGAGGGAGCACCTTAGCCTCTTAAGGACAAAACATCTGATGGGATTTAAACCTAGACTCTAAAAGGCAGCTCCTCAATGTCTTGCTACAGGAATCGTTTTTAAGGCCACATGGCGATGAAACGGTTAAACAAAAACCCTATGCCGTCACAGCAGGGCAAGGCTGATTCTTAGTACGGCTCCCCTAGTGGACAGGATGTTCAGATCCTGCGAACCCTACATAGCTAAAACCATATTTGGACACGGATTCATACCGAGAGCCAAGTAAAGACCTCCTCCGCCATATTAACACTAACATTTCTACAGTTACCCATGCTACGCTAACCCTAGGCTCATCTCAAAGGCATCGGACACGTTCCCTCTGGGCAAAGGCAAACTTTTTGAGTTCTCCTATTTCACTCATAAAGGCAGATCATGGTTAAAAAGAAAACAAGGAATGTCAGAGAAAGGAATGACGCGGGATCAACGGGGGAAGGGTTTAGGACACAAGAGGAAGACGGGGGGCAGTGAAGATTACTCATAACAACCATGTCAAAAGTATCCATGAGGTTTTTTGAATATTTTTTTTCCTCTGTTTTTACTTTTATATACAAACAAACCAAAACACAAAATATGGATTGTGCACGTTTTTGTTTGTTTTCACATATATATTTCATGAAAAGCCTCAATACTCATTGGGAGGGAAAGGGATAGGAATATGGAGGGAGGCAAGGATGGAGGAAAACTGGAGGAAAGTGGACGGAGTGAGAAAGATCCTTTTCCTTAAAATCGGTTAAGCAGTTAATCCAGGATTATGATGTTGATGATGATGAAAATGATGACGATGATGGAGGCAACTGGAAGAGGTTGGAGAGGAAGAAAGGGAGGGAAGAAATAGGAGGATGGCAAGAAGGAAAATGGGGGTTTGGAAACAGCTCAATCTTTCCAGTCCTTCTTGATGTTGAGGTTCCATTCCCAGGACAGGTGGTCGTGCTTGTCGTCGTCGGTGAACTTGGATTTAATGTTGTAAGTGCCGCGGGCCAGCATGCCTTTGGGTGCCTCCTCCAAGGGCGTCAGGAACTCGTATTCGTTCGGTCGAGGCCCATAGCTGCCCACCATGTAGTCAGACTTGTCAACTGAACACAAGAAACAGGTGAAGAGGTTTAAACGAATCGGAGTAGACTATTTGTGAATATATAAATTCATTGCGTTTTTGCTTAATTTGGCAATGGAAATAAATGTTCCAAGCAGTCAAGGCAGAACCATTCCATGTCTCTAAGCAACACAGCGATGCTTTGTTACTACATGTATCCATGATTGTGAAAGAATCGGGCGAGTCAATGATTCAATGACCTAGTAAAATATTGTATACTTGTCATGGGAAATTTTTTTTTGGCAATGTCACAAACCATTAATCATAATGTAATCAGTGTAAAAAACAAAACAAAAAGTCAATATTCTCTATTAGAGTGTATTGTTATTAGGGCCGTCAAAAAAACAAATCGAATTTCGAATATTCGTCGAATTTAAAATACAAATTCGCATTCGAATTTCAGGTTTGCGTTAAGGATCGATGACAATTTAATTGTCATTGCATTATAATGCTTTTGTTAGCCTATCCTATTGAAGCAACTAAATGCGGCGCTGCTGCGTTGTTCATTAAAAATATTGCGTCAAAACTGAAACCAAGCAGTTCACACAGAACGCATATTTTGCGCATTTGCTAGAGGGACATCCATCACCGTTGCACTTGTGTCTCGCACAAAAGAGCCGCATGTTTAGAAAGCCATGTCAAATTAATGCAAGTTCAACTTTGAAAAAACCAATCACGGGATTTCCCCCCCCATCCCACTGCATCTCATGTTTTTAAATGAAAAAAAAAAAAGATTGGCTCTTGGCCCTTTGTATTAAACTATGCATATATATGATGCTGTTTTGCTTATAGTTAATCAACTTAATCATAATTGGTTTATAAACATTATGCTCTTTTTTTCCCCAGATAGTCATGCTATTTTATTGCTTTGAATAAACAGTCATTTGTAATATGCACCCTCTTGTGGCCTCAGGAGAGAAGCCAAAAACTGAAATTATGCATTTTAAATTCGATTTAAGATTTAAGTACAAAATTCGAATTTAGTTTCTCAGCCATTTTGACAGTCCTAATTGTTATATTGGTGCATATAAATGGACAAGAAAGAATAATATTTGATCATCTTCAGTTAGTGATTAACTGTGGAAAACGTTGATTTAAAGCAGATTTTATTTCTTACATTAAATGGAATATTACTATTAGCCTTTTAAACAATTTAACAGCAAATACTATTATTGAGAAATACTTTTTTTAATGCCCATTCCTACTTGTTCATTTGTGCATAATACACACACAATCTAAACATGTTGAAGGTAGATTGCAAAATACGTTCAAGCATTAATGGGAAGCTTTGGTGAACAGAGGGCAGGTAGATTTTCACATCCAGTTCCTCAAAGAACTGGAGCCTTTTGTTTTTAAATCAATCAAAATCCCACCAGACACAGCACAGGATTTGCATAACGGCATTTCAACAATGATAGAAGCTGCTCTAAAGAGCGGCCCTATCCAATAACTCCTTTATATCGATTCATCTAAACAAACCAATATAATGCAGAAAATATCTGGGTCATTTAACTAATTTCACTCCAAAATTAAAAGAAAATTGAAGTAATAAGAACAGCTTGGCTTACAAATCCTGGAAAGCAACACATTCATCTCTTTTCCTTTGATTTTGGGATGAAATGTACTGTGTAATGTGAATGTTGTATTGTGATTTTTAAAAAACACTTACTCTTCACCCCTTTCCTGTAGGTTTGCTGTACGTACTTCAACCCCGAGACGATCTCTTTGTTTACCTGTAAACCGATAAATATATAGGACCAGTCAGGCGTGATGCCACATTATGTAATTGATAAACAGGTACATATTCAAGCAACATGTTTGCATAAGTTGTTTACATGCAGGGCAAATATACAATGTGCGACCATTTATAGCACAGCAGATATATTCACACAGCGACTGCTTAACACATGACTGGAAGAAACATGGAGTAATGTGGAAATACAGAGAGTCCAAGCTTCAAATAAGTGGATATACTCAACAAATGTGGAAGTGAAGTACCTTTCCTTTACTGGATTATCCACTAACATGCACTAATCCGTGGTTATGAAAAATAAACTATCACTGTATTTCTAGTAGAAATAACTTATACGGTTAAGTGGCTGTGAAATTCTCACGCAATGACAAAAGTTGTGAGACACCATCAATTCCTAGCAATTACTGCATCTAAATGTTTCCAGTTGTGGTCATCTAACCTTGAAGCTGATCTTTATCCTGTACTCCACTCCCTCCTTCAGCACAAACGACTGCTTCTTATAGGACTCCAGATCACCTGAGAGTGGAACAAACACACACAAACACAAGTTAGTCCAGCTTTCAAAACACACCAGAGTGCATTGTTCTGAACTCATTAAACTCGTTCTCAGTCTTCTTTAGTTCACCATCTTTGTTTAACAGTTCTGTAGTGTCTACCAATAAAGCCAAAACAGTATTTTAATATACTGCTGGCATTCATATCATTTTAACAAATCTTTGAATAGCCGTTAAACATTTAATTTCAACCTCTGACAAATCCAGTTTATATGGAATCCCGTTTCCGCCACTGAATAAAAAAAAAAAAAAAAGGTTATTGCGACAATTCTGACTTCTTTTCACAGAATTGTGAGATATAAAGTCAGAATAGTGAGATATAAACTCGCAATTCTGACTTTTTTTTTCCAGAAATGCATGATATAAACTCGCAATTGCGATCGCAATTCTGACTCTCTCGCAATTGTGAGTTTCTCTTGACTTTTTTTCTCTCAGAGTTATGAGACAAACTCGCAATTGCGAGTTAAAGTTCAGTTTTGAGGGGGGAAAAAAGACTATGTTCTCAGAATTGTGAGTTTATATCTCACAGTTCTGACTTTATTTCTCAGAATTGTCAGAATGACTTTTTAACTTGCAATTGCGAGTTTATATCACAATTATGAGAAAAAAAAGTCAGAATTGTGAGATAAAAATTCTCAATAACCTTTTTTATTTTTTATTCAGTGGCGGAAACAAGCTTCCATAAGTTTAAGACCACATTGTATACAGTTTAAAAAACAAAACAAAACAACATGTACTCGAGTATGAGAGTCCATCTGTGTGAATGATCCAAGCTGTGTGATTTGGATGTGGACATGAGAGTTTGGCTGTCTCAAGACAAGTACGAGCGAGCAACTTCACACTATCCAGCTTCCTGCAGTGTTTTATGCTGCCTGGTCTTTATTTGAGAAATTTAAATTTCCTGAATGATTTTCATTTTAATTATATTTCAACATTTTAGTGAATAAATATGACAAAATGATTTGCTATAATTAATGCTTGTGTTATTTGCTATCTTTATCATTCTTTCAGCCATTGGCCAACCTGTTCACTAAGATATTGGCATCGGACATCAAAAAAATCTGTCATGTACAAACACTAACATTGACCTGCACAAGTGGGGAAAAAAATTAAATATGTAAAATTTCCATGGTTGATAAGAATAAAAAAAAAAAAAAAAAACGTATGGCCAATAAAATCCTAGTCAGGTATATGGTAGAGGTTTCATGTGTGAATGACCGACTGCAGTTGAATGATGTTCCCAGCAGATGGCTGCAGGACACACATACTCTCCGTCTGCTCATCATCATCATCATCTCTCTCTCTCTCTCTCTCTGTCTCTCTGTGCCAGCGCTGAGCTCTTGCTTTCAGGCTGCTGTGCTTTATCTGGGTCATGTGACAGTAAGATTTCATCGCACCACAGGTCTGGCTTTGTGAAAACGTAAATAGCATTTCCTAATAACGGAATGAATGTATGCAAGAGAAAAGACCTCAGGTTGTGAAATCACAACATATGCAATGTGATGAGACTATATATAAAAGGGGTATTTTAAATGTATGCATACTATAATTTTTTTTTCTGTCAGATTTCATGCTAACCGATCAATGTAGAAGTCTTATTTTCAAAAACAATATTTATAACGTTCATTACTGAAGCTGAAGCATGCAGGATCCAAAGAGGTTTGTGCTGCCGCGTCAAACAAGTACGGTGCACTGATTAATGTTTATAGGTGAATAAAAGTTTATAGGGATTAAGCCGCTCTATTGATATGGATTACTTTTATAATGCCTTTATGAACTTTTTGAAGCTTGAAAATGTTGATTTCCTTTCGATAACTGGACAACAATAATGAAAATATGAAAAATAGCTTTATTTATAGTCCGAAGATGGACAAAAGTCTTAGGGCCAGATTTACTAACAGCTTGCGTCTGCGCAAACCGTCTTTTGGCGTTAAAATAGTACTGTCAAGATTCACTAAAGATGCGCAGTGACGAATTAGCGCTGAAAAGGCGTAGACGCAGTTGTTTTTGCGCCTGACCTTATTAAATATGCATTTGTAGGAGTTTCCCTTTCAGATGCTACATTTATAAGAGGGGAGTATTAAAATGAATCACGCGACGCGATTTACTAACATCAAATTACTGGCAGTTGCGCCATTATTTAATGCCCAAAAAAAGCATGTCTTAAACTATTTTGCGATTGAAATGTTGTATTAATTTATATGGAATGACAGAAGAACACGTTATCCGAATCCAAACATATCCTTGCGCTAATTTGCGCTGCTCTTGGTAGATTGCGTTGGTCGATATGTAAATGAGATGTGTCTTTGTTCTTTAATTTGCGCTTTGTCAGTAAATCACCCACAGAAACGTCCCCTGCCACTGGCGCCGTTTTGGAATTGCGCTCTTCCCTGTTTAGTAAATCTGGCCCTTAAGAGTTTGGGTGAGTAAATGACAATTTTCATTTTTGGGTGAACTAACCAGTCAACAAAACAGGTAATCTCTACTCACCTAGCAAGTCGAGGGTCAGCGGGGCGGGAGCTGTCTCGCACATAAGAGTTAGCCGTGTCACTTGAACGTTGGCAACACTGGGATCTGCTAAAATAACGAAAACAAGCACATAAGAAAAGCCACACACACTGACATTTGTTTATCTAGAACCTGAAATTAATTTTGGAAAATGCAAGAAATTTCCCCTTCGGTTATATCATTTAATCTGTGTGGATCAGTTTGTTCATTCACAATACGTACATAGTGAATACTAAACCAGAATGAAGTATTTGGAATAAAAACCTCCCTACTTAATGTTAAAATAATTCATCTTATTTCAGTTGATAGACATTGATAGGTTGACTTCCTGAGGAATGTCTGACGACGACTACTTCCAGAAACACTCTGTTTGTTTGAGCAGCTCAACTTCTGGCTCTGTTTGTTCTGCCGGTCGATAAAAGATGGAAAACATGTTTAAAAACACATTTTTGCAAATCTGTTAGATGCTGCTTGTTCTATGAACAACTCGTGTCAACTTTACTATTTGTTTATAGAGTTTGGCCAGCAGTCCCGTCACTGGCGTCCTCTTGAACGCAGGTACTGCGGAAGCACCCCGCTGACGCTTATTGCAGCCCATCCATCATCCGCTCTGACGTCTCTGTGGGAGCTGTTTCATTCACTCTACATTAAATAATGAGATTGATGCACGTGATTAAAGGCCCGTCTCTTGACGCCCGTTCAAACAGCTCTTCGGGTGATGGGATGAGCCATAACACACAGGGGTTTTTTGTAATGGCTGACTGCTGATAAAAACAAAAAGGAGCAGGAACTGGAGATACGTGACCTCGTTTTCCAGCGCTCTTGTGAGGGTGCTGGCAGACGACGCACTCGGACAGCAGCTGGAGGCGTTGAAGCCCCGTCTGAGAAGCGTTACCCAAGAGTCTACGGCTCTAGCCCAGAACAACATGATTTACTCAAGTAGGACACATTCCTGGATCAACATTATCTGATGGTCCTGGAACGACATGCGTATCTGGATGAAGATCACATGCTAATTATTTTGACCAAAATTGCAGTCAGGCTAGATACCGGCAACTAACTCGCAATACAAACTACAGCTCAGTGAATCAACAATGCATCGCAATATCAAACAAACCGTAGTTCGAAACGAGCATCAAGTTCTTAGAAACATAGACTTTGTAATCATGTTGGTTTCATGTGACTCTGAAAGACTTTTTGTTTTTAATTCAGTGGCTCAAAATGTCATATATTATATAAAAGAGTTATCTTTTTTCCTTAAAATTAAAAAATAAATAAATACACTACCAAAAGCATCAAACTTTTTACATACCAAACGTTTGGGGTCAGTAAGATTTTAATGTTTTGAAGTCACTTACGCTCCCCTAAAGTTGTATTTATTTGAAGAAATATACAATATAACAATTCAAAATAATATTAATTAATAATAATATTTTCTTTTTAATATTTATTATTTCATATTTTATTCAGCATCATTACTCTAATCTTCAGTGTCACATGAAACATTTCTTATTATCAATGTTGAAAACAGTCGTGCTGCTTCATATTTTTGTGGAAACCATAATTTTTTTTCTTTTATGAACAAAGTTCAAAGAACAGCAAATAAATTTGAGACATTTATTTTCAGGAATACTATCATTTCAAATGTGTCAAACTTTGGAAAAATATATCAAAAGTCAGTACCTTTAAATCAAATCGTGATATGGACTAGTGTCTGTGAATATTAAACCACAAAAACTATTTAAATACAAATCCTGAATGTTCTACATGTCTCTGTGTTGTTGGCCAAAATAAATTTAATTTCATTATAAATGAATGTTTTGTGCCTTCATTAGATTACCAATAAATAAATGACTCACCTAAATATGTATTTTTTGGTTAAACTTAATAAAATGTTATTAAACTGTATAAGTTTCATGATTTTAATTAAGTAGACATGCTTTCTGATTACCAAAACTGAATTTAACCATTAAAACGGAGGCAAAAATTTAAATAGAAAAGAACAGAATCCTGAAATCTTAAAACTGAAAAAAAACAAGAAAAAGATCAAACAAATTTCATAGAGCCCTACTTTACTGTCACTTTTGATCAATTAAACGCGAGAATAAAACCCCTTTTTTTAGACATTTTTTTTTACTTTTTAAAGAAGTCACACCACTTGACTTTTCAACCTGAACTAATCATCCTTTGAAATGAGAAGGTTATGTATCTAACATGAGGGGCCGCGGGATCCTCTCTCAGTTTAAATATTTCCTGTTTAAGGAAATTCTTGACTTTCAAGAATAGCCAGACCACCCTGGCATTTTGCCCTGAAATAAATATATTCAAACAATTCAGAAATATGAATGTGTTTTTAAATAAATAAGTAAATAATAAAGACGTAGGAAGGAAAGGAGCGTCACATGACTCATAGCAGCCAATGAGGCTGAGACTACAGCTATAAGCCAAGACGTACTAATCAGATGAGCTCAAATCAAAGAGTGTTGAAAGGGGAGCTGGTCCATGGGATGAATTCTGGGAAAAGTACTGTTTGCATAGAAACTTTGATCAAACTAGGTCAGAGCATGTGTACAATAAAGCGACAGATACCTGCAACAACATTGCAGTTGCCCAGCAGTGCCTCCTTGTACTTGCGGAGGCTTTCGTCATCTTTGTCGAGTTCCTGGATTTCTTGAAGGCTCTTCTGGGCCGGCGGCTTGTAGTTGACAGCCTCGCTGTCTTCGTTCTCGGCTGCGATAGCGGCTAGCTGCTCTGGTGTGGGCTCCTGCTCGGCCATGATTGACAGCTGGAGAAAAACATAAACAGACACAGGTCAGAGGAGAGGAAACAAACACGGGCCTTACCAAACGCAGCCAAATATCATTATAGCAATGGAGATCTGACCCACATAAAGTCATGTGATCAGTTCTTCCAGCGTGTTAATTTTTAATAATATTAATGAATTTTGAATGAATTCACCACACACACACAACGCAAACTCCAGCCATCAGCGGAAAAGGACTTGAGAAAGCAGCCTAATGTGGGCATCTGTATTCAGCACTATTGCATTAGTGGTCAAAGCCAATTACTGCAGGGAGTCAAATACACTGCACGGCACTGAGTGAGTGTTCAGGACACACACACACACACACACACACACACACACAGTTTTATAGAAAACAAGCCATGATATACTCTATTGTTAAAAAAAGTTTCTTCAGCTCACCAAGGCTGCAATTATTTAATCAAAAATCCAGTAAAAACAGCAATATTGTGAACCGTTTTCTATTTAAATATAAATCTTAACATATATTAAAACACTGAATTTGGGAAAAAATAAAAAGGATTTAAAATTTCCCAAAATGAAACTTTAAAAAACATAAATACTCAAAATGACTAAATTTATCAATGAAATTAGTTATTAAACTCGATAAACACAATTGTTTAATTTAGATGAAATTGGAAAGCGGGTCCTCTAGAAACATCAACTTCAAACGGTTAGGCTATATTATATTTCAAATAACTCTAGATACTCCACTTTAAGAGACTTTAGGATCTGTAGATTTTGTAATGTTTTAGAAATAATTCTCTTCTGCTCACCAAGACTGTATTAATTTGCTACAAAATACAGAAACATAGTAATATTGTGAAGTATTAGCCTATTAAAAAATAACTATTTCTGTTCAAATGTAATTTATTCCTGTGATGCAAAGCTGAATTTTCAGCATCATTACTCAGTGTTACACGATCCTTTAGAAACATCATCTAATATGCTGATTTGCTGCTCAAAAACATCTATTATTATCAATGTTGAAAACATTCCTATTTTGTGGGAACCATGACACTTTTTGATTTTTGAGGAACAAAGTTCATAACTGCATTTATTTGAAATGGTAATCTTTTGTAACAAATGTTTTTACTGTCACTTTTAATATATTTCATGTCTCCTTGGAGAATTAAAGCATTCATTTCTTGCCAAAATAAAAATCTGACCCCTTTTGAACAGTAGAGTATATGCTCCAGATTTAAACTCTGAACTAACAGTTAATGCAAAAACAAACATACAGCACAGTCAATGCTGTCCATTTCTCAAAAGAATGACGGGCTGAATGTGTCAGAGCGGTTAATTCGCATCTGACTCACTGCTGGATGTTTACATTCATGTCATAAGACTCATCCTTACGTCTTCACCCAGAGTGGCCTTTCAAAGACATGAATGCAGAGGAAGTCTGGGAAACACTTGTGCTGCAATGCAGCAGCCCTGGAACAGAAAGTGCTCGTGTTCTCGCTGCTAGCGCACTAAAGTCCCAACACAGTTTCAGAGTGCTTCACCTTGACAGCAGCTTCTGTAGTTTCCTGTTCTGCAGAACTGCAGCACGCTCGGCTTTAAGAGAGGCACCTCATTGTGGCCACTTTCTTTCCTTACATGGTATTGGCGTGCTAAACGCACAAAATCACACTCATAATAGAACTGAATCACTATCAGCTTGCTTTGACGCATGAAACATGCATCTGCAAAAGACCAACCACGGTTCGTAGCATTTTTTTTTTTCTTTTTGCCAAGCTTTAACAAATTCAGGGTGCAACAAGTTAACTGGCTTTGTAGCAGGTTTTTTGTTTTTGTTTTTAAATCAGAAATACAATTTGCATGGCCCTCTGATTTCCACAGAGCTGAAATGTGGATGGAATTGTGGAACCCAAATTGAGAAAAAATAAATAAAAATAATAAGGAGCCTTATTTATAAGGAACATCACAATATATCAAAATAAAAATCAAAGCGAATCAAAATAAAACAGGCAATAATTTCCGACAAACTAGAGCACATTGAGCACTACTACTGTTAAAATTAATAAATTGTAAAAGTTTCATGAGTTCAGCTGATTAGATATTGTTTTTGATTATTAAACTGAAGTTAAACCATTAAAAAGAACCCAGGACAGATCTCACATGATGGCAGTAATTATGAAGAATTAAAAATGACAAAATTAAATCAAGATCGCTTTAAACATGCTCTTCAGAAATTTTAATTATCAGGAGGATGGATTTTATTAATATTGAATATTATAGACAATACTGTTATAAAGTTGAGGCTCTGCAAGATCTTTTGAGGCTCTGAAAGAAGTCTTATGCTCACCAAAGCTGCATTTATTTGTTTAAAAATACAGTAAAAATAAAAGTTTTATATATAAAAATGTAACATTCCTGTGATGCAAAGCTGTATTTTCAGCATAATTACTACAGTCTTCAGAGTCACATGATCCTTCAGAAATCATAATAATATACTGATTTGCTGCTCAAGAAACATTTCTGTCATACATTTTTCTTTTTGTTTCACTTTTTTTTTTTTTTTTAAAAGTAGCAAATAGTTCTTACATTGTTAAAAAAAAACATTTTTTTCAATTTGATGCATTATTTGCTAAAAGCATTCATTTCTTTTCAACAAAAATGGCTATTTTATATTTTTGGCACATAACTAAACACTTTTTTTTAAAACCTTTGTTATTTTCAAAGCAATAAACAATAAATAATGATAAAAATAAAAATCAGTTACTTGGTTATGTTCCTTTCGGAGCCGCTGCTACATGCATGTGCGAATTACCCTCAAAGTCATCAAGAAGACGAGAAATTCCACTTGGCTGCCAACAGCGTAACTATTTCTATAAATCCAACCACTTGTTGTTTCAAACAAAGTAAAGGTCTGCCAGCTAATCTCATAAACAGTTGTAATGAGGACCACATATGAATGAACAAGATCCGAGCCGAGAGAGCCAGTGAACAACAAGGAAAAAAAAAAAATCCTCCAGCACATGTGTACTAGAACAGCCAGCAGGTCGTGTATATCGAAGGCAGATGTTACTTGCGTAACACTTCGTGAGACTCGCAAACTTCTCCGCTCTTTGAGCAGATTGCAGGACTGGTGAATGACCTTGTCTCATGAAAACCCACAAAGTAGTTTTCTGTGCTATCCCTTATCATTAAACTGACTGTAAACATGAAAATGACACATTGTAATCAATAAAAGAGCCTAACATTCTAGCAAGTCATCCTGGCACTGTGAAAGCTGTCCTCTTATAGTTTTGGCAGGGGATGTTTTTGGCCACGGTCAGACAGGACCTCAGATAACACTGCATGCCTTTTCCCATTCTGGGCCTCTGCGCTCCCCTGACAGCGAGAGAGGCCGTTCTTCATCAGCGAGCTCTGGCGCACTGATCCAGCGGCTGGGGTTTGAAGTTCAGGATCAGAAAGCCTGACAGACACATGATGAGTTGCCATGTTCCTATTAGCACTAAACCAAGCGTGTCCAATCCTGCTCTGGAGGGACACCTTATTGCACAGTCCAGATTCAACCTATCTAACCAGAAGTTTCCAGTGATGCTGAAGACACTAGCTATGTTTCCGTCCACCTATTTTTATGTGCATTTTGGTATAATTGCAAAAAAAAAAAAAAAAAAAAAACACGCTGAATGGTAACGCCAAAATGTACATAAATTCTAAAAATGCGCACAATTGAGTATAGGGCTGCACGATATAGCGCATGTGATTGTCATGCGTATCTAGTCAGTAAAGCCGGTTCTGTGATTAGTAATAAATCTTCATCACCTGTTTTCAAATTGAGTGGCATTTAATACACAGAGCCGTAGATTCTGAGCGCGAATTGCGTAGTTTGTCGGTGAACTACGGCTCTGTGTATTAAATGCCGCTCCATTTGAAAACAGGTGATGAAGATTTATTACTAATCACAGAACCGGCTTTACTGACGAGATGTGCATGACAATCGCATGCAATATATCCTGCAGCCCTAATTGAGTAGGATAAACTTTTTATCTTTTAAGAGAAAATGTGCATAAACTACGCTGGAAACACATTTACCAAATAAATCCCACCATGTGCATTGAAAAAGACTTTGCGCTATGAGACGGGATAACTTGATTAGTAGCGGACCGATCTCGTTCACAGCATCTGTATGTTGTTTTGGACATTCTGAAATGCCTGAGGACAGTCTTTCAAAGTATTTCTGAATAATTACTGTCTTACACGACTGTTCCCCCAAACAGCAGGCATCCACTTCTGGAAGCAATGACTGAATTTATTGTGTTACGCCTGGTCGCTCTGAGGTGCAAGTAATTTATCATATATGAAAATGATTATATTCAGTGGCTTCTCCTAGTTTTCTTAGAGATATTTAGTGCCAGTTTATCAGGAAGTGACGATTTTTGTTCTCTTTAACTCACTGGATGGAAACGGTGCTTTATTCGCAAAAGTTTTATGTGATATTCCAGAAACGTTCTTACTGTTTTTGTAAAGTTTTGCGTACAGACAACGTTATCAAAACAATCCTCATTCACACGGATCTATGAAACCAACCAAAAACGCTGTATTATTCATGCCAGGCCATTAAACGTCTGCGCACATACCTATAGACCAAACACATAATACGCATTTGCATGATGTTACGGTTTCCACAAATTTGCATTTTTGTAGTTTACAATAGATTGTAGTTTTGTAAAGACGATAACGGTTTTAGGCCCCCCAAAAAACAACATTGCCATGTAAATGAACGTCCAAAACTCAAAATATTTATCCATTTTAGTTGTCTTGCAAATGTCCCCACAATCTTTGTATTGTAACTCATTTGTAAAGATATTGCAAGTTTTAGTAAACCCCTATAAAATCCAACAAGCAGTATTTTAACATATCAGTCAGAATTATTTCACTATCAATTTTTTCTGTTGAGCTCCATCTGGTTGCAAGATAATTGGATTCAAAACGCATGTGTGATATAACAATTTATAGATTCGTTGCTCGTAATTTTACATTTTTAATTTGAGGGAAGCAGAACAGAAAAGCACCAGTGTGTAATAAAAAAAAAGAAAAAAAAAAGCAGCTCATGTCCCTTCTGGAACCGGCAAAGTTAATTAAGACCGAGGAAGTACAATCTGTTTCTGCTGAAGAATCAGGAAAACAGGAAAACAAGGTCCTGCAGAAAGTGTAGTTCAGCAAAACGCATTCATGCCCAGATTACATCACTTCAGCTGCCAGAGTAAACCAGTGCAAACACCATTAGCCATTTGGCAGTCGTCTCAATGTTAAAACACACAAGGGAGCGCAGGATAATTTCACACAGCTGAGCGTGATGGACTAGCCATTTAACGTGGTTGTAACAATTACTGCCTAAACATGGGCAGCAGGTACATAACCTAGAGAAACAACAACAGGTCGCTGAAAACAAGGCAGAGCGAGCTGTCCCAGCCAGTTCACGCACTCGACGGTGGAAACGGCGTGAATTTGACACTGGCACCACCCACTTCTCCATTTAGTTCTGTCCAGCTGAGCTAAATTCACTCTAATTAGGGATTATCCAGAACTAATATCAGCAGGAAAGCCTGAGCAAGACTAACATGTTAGTCTAGGGGTTACAAAGCCTGAGATTAGGCTCGTTACTGAGCAACAACGAAACGCAACAAGATTTTGTAGTCAAGATTAGTGCTAATTAACGGGGGGGAAGTGTCGGTAAGAGCTGTGGGATGTCAAACGGCGCCAGGTAAAGAGGATTTACCTGACAAACCTAATCAGCATCCTCAAGAGACCTGGTTATCCTCAGGTTTACACTGAGTACAGCAAAGACCTGTGAAGTGAATATGATTGTGCATTGATAGAGCGACTGGAAATGGACCTGCAGTGTAGATGCTATAATTAATTTGATCAAGAAGAAAGCAAGACTGGTCAATACTATGAGGTCTGTAACAGAAAACTATCCATTAACAGTGCCATTCATCTCAAGTGCAGTAGCTTGGCTAAGCTCCTTCAAGTACAGACACAAAACTGTGTTGGAAAATAGGTATTTTTAGGTGTACAAACAACTGGCAAAAAGTCAAAGGCCTACATGATTAAGTACTGCGGTAACTTTATCCTTATAAGTGTCAAAGTAAACTACTCTAATGCTAAAGCAGAAGCCTTCTGGATATTAATATTGTTATGCAAGGTGATCTTACATCCAGGAAACTGTAGCTAAGGAGAGCACTCGTGTTAATTAAACAGCGGGTCTGATCCGCTGGGAAAGGGAAAGTGAGACTCTCACTAGATGCTGCTTTATTTTCCAGACATGACTATTTTTCACTCTGTTGACAAGGCCCAGACTAAAAAAAATGACTGTGAGAGCCATTGGCTCTTCCTTTGAAACATTAAAGCCACATTTTCATTAACTTGACAGTCCAGAACTTGTTCGTTCCCAATAGAAAGCAGTACAGGAATTGCGTGGAGTTCCAATCATATGCAGAATTTTTAAATCTGATACGTTGAAACATCTGTGTCAATATTGTAGGGCAGGCGAACATCCAACTAGATATGATGTACTGTAATCAAAACTATGAGTGCGAAGAGAATTACCAACATATTTGCATCAATACGTTACTCTTTAAACCCCATTTCCATACAGTGGACAGTTATACATCAGATTAATTGTGTCTAGGAACGCACAATATTGGATTTTTGGCGATATCCAATATGCCGATATTTTGGCCGACAGCCAAAACCATTACCGATATATTTCCTTTTATTTGTAAATAACACCAAGACTCTCCCGTGCAAAGATTATAATATAATATTTATTTTTAATTCTGGTTAGTTTTTAACAAAAACTTACTTGTTAGAATTAAATAAACAATAATGAAGTTTTTATGAGAATACAATCACTGAAAGCAATCACTGCTTGGTGAACTGTTTTTTTTTTCCATGACAAATTACAGAATCACTCGACAAAATCGGTTGTTCTGCGGTTTGCTTTGATGAAAAGACACTTTAATTATGATGCAGATTATGACAGTTTATTAAAAAATAAATAAATTAAAAAAAATAAAAATCACCGAATCGTTCACATTCATTTGAACAATTCATGGATCGATTCAAACTATGAACTCACAAGCGAGTAAATGAAATGCATAATTAACCAACATGACGATTGTATGCAATATGAAAGCACAGAGCAGCATTTATTTAAACTGCTACAGACGAGATGTGCAATCGACTCTGAATGAGCGAGATGGTCTGGCAACATTCAGCAGCTGAATCCACTGATCTGTGGAAAGGTCTTGTTGGCTGAAAACATCCGAAGACACAGTTTTTCAGAGCTCCTCGTAGGTGCACTATTGGGTTGCATGCGTGGCACTGCAAAGAAAATGAGTTCCTGTCCCACTTAACCCCAAATCCGATCACAACAGTTACATATCCTGCAGCCGCCACAAAAATAATTGGAAAAAAATTGAACTGAACTCTGTGCAGCATGCTAACGGACAGATGACAAGACAATATGGGAAGAACATCCAAAGGGACAAACAAACAAAGAAGCTTTTACAGTATTAATGTCAGTCTTAAAGGAAGCTGAAGTGAACCTGAACAGCCACAATGTACAAGAACAACAATTATCTCCACCGTAGGCTTATGTGTGCAGTTCAGCACAATGGAGGAACTGTGGGTAACACAGCACCACACGAGCATTTACTCTGTTTGGCCCGAACCCAAGAAGACTGAACTTAATTAGAGAGTGGATGAGTCAGTAAAGAAACACTCTGACATACACCACAGCACCGCAGGACTGAATGATAATGTTCCCGGGCAGCTGGAACGATCTGAACTTAACATAAAAACACTAAATTATTCTACACTGAACATGGTTAAAGAGGTTGTACAATGGCAGCAGGGTAAGTCGTGCTGCACAGAACTGATCATCTTGTAAATAAAACCCAACGAAATGGCTCCTTTCCTACGCTGATGTATTTCCTATTAAAACAGGAAGCCGGGGTGGGGCATGCCGTTAGCAGCCAGTAGCCTCATTACAGCCACAGTCAAACCATTATTTGCTACATTTTATTGCCAGTCTGTGTCAGGTGGTGTTAGATGGTGGTACATTCCCATTATAGGGAACATTTGATAGGATACGCCCATAAATGCAACATGACTCATCAATATCTTCAGTTTTCCCAGAAGAGACAGACAGTTTAATGGTAAATATGATCCACCAAAGGTTGTTTATTGTTAAGTTTCAGGAAGCACTTAAAGCCACCCAAACTCTCATTTTGGATTTCACAGGGTCTTAACATGTCCAAAATGACGTATTCTGAGGATAGTCAACAGAGGAACTTTGTTCATATCCTTGCCTCTCCCTGGAACTCAGGGAATACTGCTGTAAACATCCCATTCTTCTTCAACTGGCCTTGCTCACTCTTCCTATGTAGGCAGCTGCCTTCCGAGACAACATTGACCTCTTATTGAATGTTTAGCTACATGACAACTTTACATGACAAGTCTATCGTTAAGAAAATTTTCACTTTGAAACCAATTTTCCAAAATTTACATTTTGAGATCCCTAAAACACCGCTGTCATGTAAAAGAGTGGCCAAAACGAATTCAAAGTTTTTGTTTTTAGTTGAAAACAGTGTCATGTAAACACCCTGTTAGGGCAGCCAATTTCAGAGAGGCTAGCAATAGCAAGCTAGCTTTGAAAGCATAAGATCCCACCCTCCCTGCAAATCACTTTCCAAAGCCACGCCTCCTCCGAAACACATGAACGCGCACAGACAGACCAGAGGCTGACAAGCGACACAATGAGAGACGATGTTGGTAGAGGGTTGAATGCAATGGTGTCAGATTACCTCATGTCTCATTCACCGCTGAGAACATAGATATATATACGTAGATGCCTTATTAGTGACTATTTCTATGAGCCACGATACATAAGCCATCCGCCATTTTTGGAACGGTCTGCGAACCCTTGAGCACAAGTTGACTGTGTGCGTCTACAACATTTGATGGTCCTGTGCCTTCCACAGATGACCTAAATTCATTTAGACCACTTAACGTCAAGTCAAGTCACTATTATTTGTATAGCACTTTTAACAATGCAAATTGTGTCAAAGCAGCTGTACATCAGCTTGATATAAAGGCACTTTCAACCAGCGTAATAAAAAACGTTTTTGAACCAAATCCCCTACCCTGCCTTTAAGTTACCTCAAAAGAGACACAATTTTAAGGTAGCTTCCCTACTAACAGTATCTCGGTTTCAATCCCTCCCCTCCAGCAACCTGAAACAATCACAGCAATTAACAACAAATCAATGATCCAATCAATGGACAAAATCAAGTCCCACCAAACGTTTTCTTCTTTGTTTTGAGAAACTGTTTAATTCAGCTATACATCACAGTAAGGAAGTTAAGATGTTCGCAATTTCCGTTTAACGCCGATTTGAAAGAAAAAGACATGCTGACAATTTGATGAGGTAGAACTCCAGAAATCCAAATTATGTTTGAATAAAAGCTATTAAAGGATGCGGTGAGAAGTGTAGAGTACCAGGCAGTGGAAGAAAGTGAAACCAGGTCAATGCTGAGTTGGGCAGGTGCCTTCAGATCCATCAGCCTCACTCAGGGGGGAGATTACGGTTTGGCCAGATTGTGACGAGACTTCCCTAGCAACAGCCGTGAGCCTCATACTCCACAATCAATACCACAGCCTGCTTCAGAGGAGGGTCAGCAGTGCTGACTTTCAGTTCGGGATTGGCTCTACTGAAAACAAACACGGAGCAAGACATGGATTTAAAGTGGGTGGAGGGGGATGTTGAAAGTTGAGATCCCTAAGAGCCGTCTTTTGTTCAGGCGAAGGTCAGACGTGTCGGGCAGAGCAGTGGGATCCAAACACTGGGCTGCATTTGTGTCCAAATACCTAATGCTGCAGAAAGCTTGAGAAAAGACAGAGGTCCTTGAAGAAATGAGAAGAGGGGAGACAAGAATAGATCACACTTCAAGAAGCCTCTCCCAGCTCTGGCTCTTGTCATGAACATACTCGGACAAACACAGCAGCGGTGGTAACCCCGCTTAACATACAAAACTACAATAACTGTGACATGAACTACGGCATCAAGCAAAAGTGTGCTAGGGGGGATGCTTCTTTGTCTTCCTGTTTCTTCAACTTCCTGTGCTAGATCTCTTCCAAATAACTTAGGTTAGCATTTATTACCATTACATGTCAAGATCATGTGACCAGAATACTACTCACTGTGATCAAATTAAACTTCACATTTGCGAATTGAAAAGGCTTTGAAAGACAATGTTAGGGACAGGCCATATGTCCTTAGTTATGTAATATATTTGTAATATATGAATGTCATTTTATTTTATAGTAACAACACATTATGATGTGGCTTGAAATAAAGTTGTTACAAATACAAAATTTTAGATAACCGCAAAAAAATTCTCAAAATCACAGTAAAAATTACTATGTATTACTAAGTAGAAAGACAAGTTAAAAGTCAGTAATAAAACAATGTTAAAGCAGATTACGAATGTAAAATTTATTTTACAAACAGTGGTTTAAAGTTGCCATAAAATCAATATATTATATTTTCTAAATGAATTTAAAACAGTTTATACTTTCACAATTATTTTCTTTATCTTAATTCTTTCACAGCTCAATGTGCTTTTATTAACTTTTTAATATTAAGCACATCCTGCAGTTTAGAAATTGGAGCCTAACTTTTAACACAGTCTCATTAAATATATGCAAACTCGTATGAATGAGATGGTTGAAAATGTTGTACTGGTTTCCCATTTAAACCGGTATACCACCCTCCCCTAACAAATGTACAGAGGTATAAATATATGCAAGTATACAAACATGAATGTAATTTCCAGGAAAAAGCACTGCAAAACACTTTCCCGGTCCACATGCTTAACATTATACAACAAACTTGCTTTTCAAGATTTTCCTCAAACTGTTGCTATGACGATAGCTCACCAGGACGAGAAAACTTAATTAAAACTGCTTACGCTAATGCCCACTATACAACCCCTTACAGCACGTGCAACACATATTCGCATTAGCATTATGAATTTCACACATTTTACAGTGCTAAGTGACTTTTCACAAAGTTTCAGCTTTTTAAATATTAAAATGACTCAGCAGAAGGATATGCGGGTAAATATTGCAGTTTAGTACTGCGTACTGTGATACTGGTCCATAACAAATATGACTAAATATTTTTACTTAAGCTGATTCAGTGAACAACAGTGTTATTTTTTAACAATTAGAGGCCAAACATTAAACATTTTTTAATCTATTAGGCTAGAATGTTTTGTTGTTGTTGACATGATGGTTTCTCTGATTGAAGAAATAAAAGCACCATTTCAAGCCGTTTCAGGGCAAACAGAAATAGATTTAGGCCTGTCTGTACTAAAAAAAATCATCAAAAGGCTAAAAATAAAATCCTAAAACAACTTTTCATTGCCCAGCCGTAGGGTCTACCTTGACTGGGGTCAATAAAAGCCACGAGCGCCCGCGGGAGCACTTTCAGAGGTGGTCATATCAGTGATGGCCCATCAGGCCTGACCTTTATGTGGCTTCTCATCACAGCTCTTTGATGTCCGTCTCACTGCTGCTGTATCAGCCTGAAAGACTACATAAAGGAAATCTAAATCTATTATTCATTCAATCGGTTGAAGTACACAATTGAGAATATGACATGAACAAAACACACTAAGAAATCATGTTTGTTTTTGCTTTACATATTTATCAAAAACACTGCAGTTCTTACAGGACTAATTTTGGACGTAAGCCAAGCAAATGCACACACACAGATGTTCTCGAAGTGTTCAACATAAATTCACAGGCC
The DNA here is from genome assembly GCA_036784905.1 of Acrossocheilus fasciatus. NCBI lineage: Eukaryota > Metazoa > Chordata > Actinopteri > Cypriniformes > Cyprinidae > Acrossocheilus > Acrossocheilus fasciatus. Next base: position 2,736,300 of record JAXUIB010000026.1, on the reverse strand, counting down.
ACCTGTTTCCTCTAAATGAGCTGAAATATTGAATCGTGGTCAAGTAACGTTATATAGGACAGAGCCACCACCCTCCCGCTTTAGTTGCGAAGAAACACATCACTGCAGTATTTCACACTCCTCTTACTTTTATAACAATAAAAAAACAGGTGGACAGGTGCACGCGTTAAAAATCGACCCAGTCTTTGATAAAACCATATTTTTTTTTCAACTCAAACTTGAATAAAATAAAATACATTTCAGTACAGACAACACATATTGTTATTATAGCAACATGTGCAGTACTACCAAATATCATTTTAACTTTAAATACTGTATGTGAAGCAAACTTTGAACAAACTACATATTCACGATGTAACCTTTAAAACAAATTTTGTAGAATAATAATACAAATGGCTGCTCAGCACACTTAAGGACAAAGTTTAAACACTGCAGACACCGCCCTGACAAACTCACCATACCCGAAATTAAGATACTATGGCGACGGCTTAGCTCATGAATATTAATTACGTCCTGCCGACGTATCTTTGAAACCTTACGGATGCGGTCAATCACGTGACCTAATTAACATACGCAAGCCAAGCCTTCAGATCAGTACACTTCACTCATTCGCTAACCGTTTCCGCTTTCAGCCAATCAGCTAGACTTACCGAGCGAACGTCAGCTTACGTAGTTAATATTCATGAGCCAATTCTCCCTCGTAGTAGGAATCGTAAATTCGCCTCAGAAAGAAGGAACTAGAAAATACACCGCGCCACTCACACACCACACAGGAAGGAAATTAGCCTTGATTTTTTTTTTTCCCCTTCGGGGGCCAGTTTCAGCAGTGGGCTTCTTTTGTTAATCAAGTCAGGACGCTCTTCGAAAACACGAGAAATGGTTATATAAATACTTCCTAACGTTCAATCTGTGCTCAGGCAAACATTGCGTTAATCTCCGCCTCGCTCTCCGTTAAGGTAGATTTAACAGCCGGTGCCAGGCAAGATTAAATTAACCGGGATTTACACAGGAAAGCAAAAAAGAAAATCATGATGATGGGTGATTAACGTTACCCCACATAACCCGCATCAAGACAGCTTTTTTTTTCTACCGTTATGAATATGTTTTACAACCAACGCGTTAATGCCCAAGAAATATATAACGTTATATAGAGAGAGATACAGCAAATTATCAAAAAAATAAAAATAAAATAATAAAAATAAAAAAATAGGAATTATTATATTCATCCCGAATCTAAATGAACTTGCAGCTTTGATCCAGGAAGTTCCTCCTCATGCTAGCAAGCTAATGCTGCTAATCGAACATCATTTCCAGCAGCAGGAAGTTTAATAATAATAAAAAAAAAATTAAGTACAATATGCTTTCAGTTAGACTGATTAAATTCACAAATCACGAATTCATGCAATGAATCAGTCGATTGTGTGAACGACAGAAAATACAAGTTTAGGAATTGCTTCCGACTTCTTGGCCCTTTCTTCTCAGGTCAAGATCTAAAGTCACAACACAGCTTCAGCGTATGACCTGCTATACATAAGATGCATATGATATACATGACCCGTTTAAGATCGGTTCACTGGTTATTTTAGGGGACACGTCGGGTCTAAATCGCAACTTTCCCCATGCACCGAGATCAGAAAACATGCTGTCAAAATATGCACTCTTTCATGAAACTCAATCTCATAGTTTAATCTCTAGAAGACTCTGTTTGGTAGAAAAAAGGCAGAATCCCACACTTAGAAATGAACGTTAACTTTGATGTTCCGCCGCTGGCAACAAGACAACGCCTGATGATCAATTCAGACAAACCTGGGCTGGCCAGGACGAGATCAAATTAATACTGGGGACGCGATGCCCTCCAGTCCGAGCCATAAAATTACACCCATCCATCATTTTTCATTGATCATCTTTATAAAAGGACTGAACGCGGTTGGCGGAGCAGGCAGGAAATGCATGTATCAACTTGCTGTCTCGTGTCAACCTGCCGTAGCCACCGAGCTACAAAAGATGCAAAACTACCGGGAAAAAATGTCAGCGCTGGAGAAAACGCGGTAGGGTCGTTTCTGCACGCGTTGTATGAGATCTTCGTGGTGTTTCTGTTGTGAAAACTTACCGTGGACCTGCGGCTACTGCGAGTCGATAGGTTAGAGAAAGCTTCCCTGACTTCTCAATGGCGCGATGAGGGAGCGGCGGCGATGCCAGAGAGCGACACACTTCCGGGAATACCGTCGAGCGCGTGAGTCACGCGGTCTGCGCATGCGCAACAGCTAAACCAACCCGCTTTCAAAATTCCGCAAACAGCTTTTGTACTGTTGGAAAATTATATTCACCCAAAAAATGTTCTACTTTGTGGAGTAACAGAACAGAATCATTACAATGAATAGAAAAGACAGTATTCAAACAAGAGTGGTATGAAAAAATATCGTAGATCTGTTAGATGAAACTGGTCAAATTATTCAGCATAATTCATTCATGGAGAAATTTGAGATAAAATTCAATTTAATACTTAACACTTAATAAGTTAAAAATAAAAATAAAAACCAGATCTGAAGACGTATAAACTGACGGAGGTAGCACATCTGAGCGGGCAGCACACAACATGAACTCCGACAGCATATGGATATACAACGTATGAAACATATCAAGCTCAATATTCATATTTATATGAACTCCAGATAGACTACACAACTTATTCATTAGTCCGTCCAGTTCTGATGGGCTTTACAGCAACCCTCCTTCACATCAAATAAATGTCACTCACCGATATTTTGTGATGTAAATGTCATTTTAAAACATTTATTTCATATTATTATATACAATCCCTTACGAAAATGAACAATGTTATTACTATAGTAAATGTAGGCTGGGCTAACCGTGTTTTTTGGGCGTTTTTATTACCAGTTGTAGCCTATAACCACAGTTTTACTACAAATACCATGGTTAAACTGTGGTTAGTGTAGCAAAACATGTTTCATTTGTGTTTACCTATAATAACCATGTTTTTTTTGGTTGTAACCACGGTTAATTTTCGTAAGGGATATTTTCATGTTATTTTATATCTTTTTATTTCACGGCGTGTATTTTTGAGTGTGATTGAGCTGTATGCTTAGCACACACCACATAATGCTGTGCATTTCAAGGCACTTCAGTAGAGTTACCTATGTTTTATCAATGTTAAAATTATTTTTAATATATAAATAAAGTATGACAGGCTTTTACTCTCAGGTCTTTATCACTTTATTAAGATTAAGCAAAACAAAACGACTAGTGTTTACTTTCACAAGCCGTCAGGTATAGGCTTGTAGTAAGCCGTCTCTTGCTGGAGACTCGATCAGATAACAGAAAGAATCGGGAAACGACAGCTCTGGCCATTTCGTTGGGTCGTCTGTCCAGTCACAGATACCGTACGGACAGTCCGACACAATACGGCTCAGTTTTTCGACGTATCGTGCTCTGTCGAGCAGCAGAAATGATTTTATGTACACCATTCTGGGTCAACACCATGCTTTTCCAATGAACTGACTCCGCCCACACAGCTATGACACGACACCGACACGACCTTTTTTGGGGACAAAAAAAAGGTAATAACAAAGTAATAGAAAAAGTATTACAATTGAAGTTATTTTTAGATTTCAATACACCTGTAAAAATAAAACATTTTGAAAAACTAATGTGAATGTACAATTCTGTGTATTTTGTTTAGAACAGTCTGAAACCATTGAACATTTTTTTTCTTTTCCAGTCACAGCTGGCCAAATATTGATATCAATATTACTGATATTCCGTCAATAAATTTGTTTCAGGTTTTGGTTTATCCAGATGGTCTTTTGAAAAAGATGTCACTGATGTTAAACATTACAGTGGATAAATATCATATACACAAAAGAGGAATAACAATAAACCCTCTTTAAGTTGTTATAAAAATTAATGCAAAAAAATACTTCTTTAAAACACTTATCCAAAGACAACCCCTTGGGGAATTGTATAAAACCTATGCATGAGTCTTTTAAGACTATTAAGATTTTGTACCTTTTTGTCCCCCTTGCAACGATTAAAGAATGTTTTTGCTTTCTTTAATGTATGTACAGGTGTGTGTATATATATTATATATAACAGCCTACACGCAGCTAATTGGAAAAGTGTATATTCTTTCATGTGCATTTATCACTCCCCACTTGATTAGTAAATTTGAATCTTTGAAAGTACAAATTGAGACTTGGAGACCAAAAACACAGCTTTTTAGAAACAGGATTTATAGATCAAAAAAAAGAAAAGTTCTAACACCCATTTAGACTTACAGAAGTATTGTAGCAACCCATTAATAAAAATAAGAGCAAAACACAGTTGCAGACACCTAGTGTCTGACATGAGTAGTGCACTTACTGATTATAAGAGCATTACACACTGAAATACTACATGAACTTAAGACTGGCTCGAGTTGGCAGTTCTCCAGTGTAATAGAGGCAATGTGTACACAATGAGAAAGCGGAGACATCATGTGGTTACTAAATACTGCAGGTTTTTATTTCAATGATCTACACAAGGATGGTTAAGAGAAGACCACCCCTTAAATCCTACAGTCCAACCAGGTTTTTCTCAAAAAGGAAACCAAAATAAAACAAAGTAGGTAAAAAACACGAGCATTTTAAAAGGAGAAAAAGATCGATACACAAATTTAAACCACTTCTGAAGACGAGAGTGTAAAACATCCGGCATGTTCAAAGCTATTACAACGATGACCACTGTCCCACGTCAGAACAGTGTGGAATGCAGCTTGACTCGAAGTGTTTAGCTGGTATCCATCTGTTTGAAAAACAACAGGAAAACTGAGATTACTATCAGCTTTTATAAACACAAAAAGGCACAGTTTAAAAGCATCTCTGAATGGGTTTACACACCCTGGCGTTATAGGCATCTAGCTGGGCGTCCAGCTCTTCAGCAGAGAGCTGCTGTTTGCTGCTTCCGCCGCCGCCTCGACCGCCTCGCCCCCGACCTCTGGCTCCTCCGCCACCACCACGTCCCCCGCGACCTTTCTGAGCACCAAAGCCCCCAATTCTGTTTCTGTTCATGCCACCACCTCCACGATTTAGACTGTCAGGAAAAAGAACAGCGTTCAGTAACGCCAAACATTACCAAAAAAACAAAAACAAACCAGACCCATTCATCCTTACCCCTGCATCGGAGTTCGCCTCTGTGCGTCGATCTGTGATGTAACAAGCTGAATGTTCATTGGGCGACCTGAAAGAGAGAGAGTTTACATGACTGAGAATTGCTGCCAGACCAATTCAACAGGCTTCCCAATGACTTTCAGAATCTGAAAAAGCGGAGGAAAATCTTTTAAAGGACGTACACATACCATCAAGGGGAACACCGTTGTACTGCTTCATGGCTTTCAGGGCGTCTGCTTTCCTCTCGAAGTGAACATCCGCAGTGCCGAGGCTGCGTCCTGACCGATCGTAATGTACTGCTGCTTTCTTCAAAGTGCCAAATTCAGCGAAGAGTTCCTGCAGCACAAACCATACCTTAGCTACAGAATCCAGCAAACACTTAGTTCACCCAAAAGAGAAAATTGTCATGAATTACTCACGTCGCTCCAAACCTGGAAGACCTTCGTTCATCTTCAGAACACAAACCCAAGAAATGTTTTAAATGAAATCCAAGAGCTTTCTGATCCTACATAGACTAATGTTGTAACTAATGTTCCCAGGTCCAGAAACGTAGAAAGGTTTAGCGAAGCTACGAGAACAACTTTGTTGAATGAATTTATTTTTGTTTTCTTTGTGCACCAATGCGCACTTTCCCCAGAACGTAATCAGCATGGTTTACGTTCAGCATGCACGCTTTTCTCATGAATGTAAACAATGCCGATTACATTCCGGGGAAAGCGCGAATGCATCGTGGTACTCGACAAAATACACTATTTAGCAATTCTTTTCCCCTAAGATAAAGTCGTTATTTTTGTTGCGCACCAAAGTATTTGAGTAGCTTCATAAGATTGAAGTTGAGCCACTGATGTATCATCGACGGTTTCATCGATGTCTTTACAGAGTTTCTGGGTCTTGAACGTGTGTGTTGCATTGTGGTCTATGCAGGTTCAGAAAACTCTCGGATGTCAACAAATATCTTATTCTGTGTTCTGAAGATGAATGAGAATCTTGCGGATTTGGTACGACATGAGGGGGAGTAATTAATGACAATTTTCATTTTTGGGTGACCCAACCTTTAAAGACACTTCAACACACACAAGTTACAGTGATGCCAACCTGAATGTCTGCATCGGAGACGCCGAAGTCGAGATTGGACACGAGGAGCTTTCCTCCGGTTTCCACGCCCGCTCCACCGCCGCCGCCGCCTCCACCACCAGCGTTCGTACTGTAGCCGTTGTCAAACAGGTCATGCTGCCACTTGTCTGGGAGCTGCTTGGGCTGCAACAGATGAGAGAGAACGCACCTGCTGACTTCGGGTCCCCAGTCTGTCACTGACAGTCCACTCGGCTGGGTGTTGGGGCAAGCAGGGGGCTCCGCTTCAACAAGGCCAGGGGCACCCAGTGCGCTCACTGTGATTTCCAGCAATCCCTGCCCACCCCATCACTACAAACAAGTAAACCATTGCAGGACACAGCTGGCAGCACAAGTACAGAGTTGTTTTAACTTTACTGGATGTGCAGTTCACTACACCTCAGTGGAGGCAAGCTTAACACTCTGGTGGTTGGTCATTTTAAAAGTTTACATTGATTTTTTTTTTGGCTTTTTTTTTTTTTTTTTACAATTGTACTTCAGCGGAACGGTACAAGACTTAGTGACTTGTGTCACTTGCTACACAGATGAAAATGTGGACATAAGCTAAACGGACTTAAGTCTCACATGATCTTGATGGGAAGTGTGACTTGCACAGGAAATTAATTGGTAATACAGAAAAAAAAACCCACCCCAGATTAACTACTCTTTGATAAACGTCTAAAACACAAAAGCAACTATCAAATACACAACCCTATATGTTTTCCTAAATATAGATTCCACATATTATATACACACCAAATGGATGCTAATTTAGGAATGTGTAGTACCATGAAACACTATCAAAACACAATAAACAGATACAAAACAGTGCACTTTTTTTTCTTTTTCTTTAAAGGGTATGCTATTGGTTTTAACTGCCAAGAATTAAAAGTTAAGGAAACCAGAGGGTTAATTCAAAAGACTATACATGCATTACAAGTATAACGCCAAAATAACCAGTTACAAGAGTAGGGTGAGCTCAATGTAGCCTATTGTAGTAAACACCACTATATTCCCTTAGAAACTGCCCACCCTCTTCGGTAGCACGCTAACTAGCTACCAGAAACCCAAGAGTCTCTTGCCGTTCACTCCAAATGAATCCCAGCAGGCCTCCATAAGGTGGATACAGATGTTCCACTGGTCTCCGGTGAGGAGCAGCACAGCAAAGTCCAAAATAAACGAGGCCATCAATAGTGTCCATGCTTGCCATCTGAAGCCGCTTTGGAGCGTCCATTTTGAGCCCACGCCATTTTGGCGTGCGTATATAAATACTGGCCTCGCTAAACTCAAACTAAAAATAATTAGCAAGGGGATTCTCCATAATCGCTGGACAGAGATGGTCAACGTCCATTTATCCTGTGCGGCTCCATCACTATATCTACATTTCTGCTTTCAAGGATATTATGAGACCATATGAAACCCCTCCCAAACAAAAGCCGAACTCCAGCGAGGAACGGAGGCCTTCTTAAAGCTGGGCTTCAGCGCGCGCACAAAAAGAGGGCAGACTCTTCAAAATCACAAGACGCAGACCGTGTGAGGATGTGCGCTGGACGTCGTCGAAAACAAAGAGAGCTGAGGCTGAATGAAAGGGATCAGCCGTCTCCAAAATGGCGTCGAGGGCCGCAGGATAGGAGATCCACAAGCCGCTCCAGACGCGCCGCTTCACGACGCGCGATGCTTGAAGCTCACACGGATGGCAAGACAATGGGCTTAGGGAGAGAACACATTATGAACAATATATATCTAACGAGCTACACTCCCAGAGAAGCTCCAGGGGCCAGCTAGCCGCCATGTTTGCTGGCAGCCTAGAAAGATAAAAACGGGGCTTCACCCAGGCGTGTGGATGCGCCCGTGATTTTCTCCGCTTTCTCCTACCCTGCTGTACGGCGTAGGTCTGCTTCTTCCGCGGCTCAGGTTCTGGCGGTTCCTCATGGGGCCCGATCCCCCGCCGCGGCCTCCAAAGCCTCCGCCTGTGTTTCCGAGGCGCCCCCCGGCGCCAGCACCGCGGCCTCCGCCTGCGCCTCCGCGGCCGCCGCGGCCTCCTCTCCCGCCGCCGCCGCCGCGCCCGCCGCCCCCGCGCTGCCGGTTTTGCTTGATGATGTCGTCTAAGGACATATCCATCTTGTCTGCCATCGTCAGGCCTTTGTTAACGCTAAACACTGCCGTTAACTAAAAACAAACCCCGCTCGTGTGAAGCACTATACTGCCCCTGTACTACTGCTCACTCACAGAAGAGGAAACGACGATGCTCCGCCTGCGACGCTTTTATAGCGGGACCGCTCGTGACGTACATCGGTGAGACGAGCACTTCCGGTTTAAATTCTTCAAAACTCCCCAAAAGTCCTTAAAAACATTAGCGGTTAACGCTATAGTTTTCTCTCTGGCTTTTGTTTTTCGACCTTTCCAAACTCACAAATGCAAATATACCAAGCCTTACTAAAACTATTTTGTTGTTGTTAATGAATAACCATTATATTTAGGCCTATCTTTGAAAGGCGGACAGCAGTGAAGTAGCTATTTTTACTCGGCTGTAAAAGACAGGTTTTACTTCACAACGTTCCAAAGCATACTATTGTACTTTCTACTGCACTACGTTTCATATTAAATATCATTTAATACTTAATTGCATTAGAAATAATCTAGTACTTTCTTACTTTTACTCAAGTTTTACTTGAGTACAAGGAAGTACTACATTTTAAATGTTCTTAAGTATTAAAGGTAAAAAAAACAACACCATCAACAACTTTTAGTGAAGTAAAAGTTTTCCAAAGAAAAACACTGATAAGCACAGATACTTTTTAAATGTAAAAATTTTAAATATATATAATTTTTGTTGTTGTTGTTGAACCTATTTGTGACCCTGGACCACAAAACCAGTCATAAAGGTCAATTTTTTTAAATTGATGTATGGTTTGTTAGGACAATATTTGGTTGAGATACAACTATTTGAAAATCTGGAATCTGAGGGTGCAAAAAAATCAAAATACTGAGAAAATCACCTTTAAAGTTGTCCAAATGAAGTTCTTAGCAATGCATATTACTAATATAAAATTAAGTTTTGATATATTTACGGTAAGAAATTAACAAAATATCTTCATGGAACATGATCTTTACTTAATATCCTAATGATTTTTGGCATAAAAGAAAAATCAATAATTTTGACCCAATTGTTGGCTATTGCTACAAATATACCCCAGCGACTTAAGACTGGTTTTGTGGGTCACATTTTAATCTGTCTTGTAAGTGTTTTATTTGTACTTGTGAACTATGCTTACATATAACAATGTAAAATGGATATCTATCTCTTCTTTGAATAGTTAAAACTTGAAATTATCCTTTCTATTTAGACCAAGGACAAATGCTAAAGGTGTGAATTATGCATATTTCACAGTATTCAGAATTTTAGAAATTGAACTCTATTGTGTTTGACGCAATGAGATCCAGGCAGACGAGTAATACCTATGACTATTATTAAATAAAAAAAAAAAAACGATTAATACAATAAAATAAAGTAAGCTTAAACAAAATTAAGATCTCTTATTCAGTAATTTATACTAAAGTGCAGAGTATTCCAAATTATTATATCTAAGGGATGAAGTAATGAATATCAGAGGAAAAGCCCAAAAGTAGTAAAATATAAGCAGAATGCAAGGAGATGGGAAAAGCATAAGAAGCAGAAGACAGAGTAAGGAATCATAGGCACAAGGAATATAAATGCAGGGAACTTACATCCTCCCAAACTGGTGTTGGGCAAATAAGAAAAGGTCAAATAGACATATCCATGTTGTTGTAAGGACTATATATAGGTCAGGTTAGGTTCGGTCATCATAACCAGTCAAATGTTGCAGTTAAAAATAGACAAATACTGCAAAATGAGCACTTTTAAGTATCATATCTCACATATTACAAAAACACATTTTCTGGAAAAGAACATCTGGTTCTGTTAATGACTGATTCTGAGAAACAATACTATATATATATACACTATATCTGACAAAACACCAAGACGACATATCATTCAAACATATATGAAATGTGCACAACATACATATTTTTCGAAGAGTACTACAAACATTACATACAAACAAAAAAAGATAAACATAAATGAGTAACGAGTCATAGGAGCAAATACTTGAATATGAATATATGATGAGGATTAATATCAGAAGCATTAAATAATAAATCACAAATGAACAAATCAAGGAAACAACACTAATGATTTGGATACACCAGTGTTTAATTATACGATTACGACTGATTAATAGCCAGCATTCATTTTAAAATCCCTTTAATGCTTTTGACAGTTGATTTATCCTCATCAAGATTCAAATCTGAATCAACTCATGTTATATAATAATATCAGCAAATGAACTAATAGAAATACTGGCAATAAATAGGTACTTACCATAAATACACAGTATTTGTGAAAAATCTAGACATACATCAGGAGCTTGTAATACGTCTAATAAGGGTTTTCTGAGAAAGATTTATGATTATCATATCGTCTCACAAAGACTACGGAGTGGTGTGAGAATGGGATCAAGATACGATCACTTACCTGAACTCTTCTCTAAAATGTAACAATGTTCAGCTTTTCTCACTTTCACAGTTCTCAGTTATAATCAAGATATAATCCAATTACCACACAAAATCTAGAGTCTGTCTTGAATCAGTCTAAATGCAGATTTTGTTGTGGAAGCAAACGATGGTCTTCTCAAATTTGTCAATAAAGCTCAAAAAGCAGACTCCAAATAATCAATAATCATTGACCACAGCAACAAAGCTGAGATGACAGCCGCAGCATCTAATTCTCTGTCTGTTCGCACATCCATTTTATATCTTTCTTTCTTACCGTAATTGGTAGTTCCGGTTTTTTATTGGCTATGCCTATCTGGTTTGCCACAATTTGTTATCAGCCCACCTGGTCAATTATTTAATGGTGGATTTTGGCCAGATCAGCCACTTTTATTCTGCTGCCAATAAGGTGGTCACATGAGTCATACATCAAACTTGTTTACCTCTCATACTCTGGAAATCACCCAAAGCTCATAAGGTTATTGAAGTTCACTGATACAATCCAATGGAAACCACCAGTACTGCCCAATGGATAGACTTACATCCCACATCAGGACACCCAGTATTGGAATAACTCAGCATATCGATTACTTTCATGACCATGTATCATATTTTTGAGTAAAATAATACCATATTGAGTAAATTGCATAATATAAAGTAAAATAACACAATAATTGTAGATACTAAACTGGAATTAAAACATTGTTTCATTTTAGACTTTCCCAGTCCCGTATCATTTCATTCATCCCAAAACGTTGATCCGTTTAAAAAAAAAAAGTGTTTGCTTAGACATACATTTGGATAGGGCTGTTGATTTCAAGATGTGTCATGAGTATTTCCAAAGCATTTCCAGAAAAGAAGCCTTTTAACTTAAAACGCATTTATCCGCTAAACATTCATTTTAGGAGTACACATACAAAAAAGCACACTGATGACCTCAAAGTCAAGAGACAAACTCCATGATAAATACAATGCAGAGAAGCTGAGATAACATAAAAGTAATCTTTATTTTAATTTTATTTTAAAGGCTGGGAACGAAAGATGTGGAAAAAGTCTACTTAAAGTTTTTGAAGGTATCAATTCATAGTTAAAAATGGAGGTACGTTTACTAAAAATATTTGCCGAGCCAAACTTACCTGTCCTATCAGACAAAACTGGCTAAATTCTTCTATGAATCAATCAATCTATGAAACTAACTGAACAGTCAGTCGCTCCCCATCAGGTGATCAACATGTTTTGAAAAAGGAGTAAATTCCAGGACTGCGTCCCATTTTGAGAAAGTTTGTGTAGAGTCTGTCCAACAGTTTAAGCATCACTGTTCTTTGCCTTTCTCATCTCCACATCAAAAAAAAAAAAAAAAAAAAAAAAATGCACATGGAGAAGAACTGAAACCGAAACCCAAGGAGTAAGAAAAAAAAAAAAAAAATCCTGAAACAGGTCTTTGTTATTTTCAAAAAAAAAAAAAAAGAGATCAGAGAGCCCGGATGAGCATGAAAAACAGGGAATGGCCACTCAAACGGCTCTTGAAAATGTAACGCATAAATAGATGTCAGCCTGTAAGTCCAGACCACAGGTCCAAGAGGCAGAGAAGAGAGAAGCTTTCTGGACTAAGGTGGCCAAATCTCCCAGCTTGTGGTTCTTTGTTGGCCGACAGAAGACTGATAAGAGTAAAAAGGTCCCAAATGTAAAAGGGAGGACAAAAACTGCTAGATCAGAAAGAGAAGGAACGATTTAAGACTTCTTGGAGTCTTGTGTGTTCCGCTTCTTAAGGTCACTCAGGTCCACTGGTATAAAAGCTGAAAGATAGAAGGGACAAACAACGAAGCAAACCCATTTAAAAAAACACACACATGGCATGAACTTTGTCCACATAAACTGCTAGAATGAAAGTTAACTTTTATATAAAAGTAAACGTACAATGTAGGTTGGGATTTGGGTTTTTCTCCACATACTCCTGTGGTCCACGATCATTACGTTCACTATTTTGTGGGGATTTAATGTCTCTCAAAACACAAAGCCAAGCTGGAAAAACAAACAGACAAAAAAAAAGCATTACAACAACACTAATGTCTTGAAATCCAGAGTCTTAGTCACAAGGCACTAAGTACACTTTTTGACCAATACATTTACACGATGTTGTTGAACATGTTCATGGAATAAGGATTTTAAAAAATGACTGTATCCATAAAGCATAATTTCTAGCCAATGAAATATTTAAAAGCAGAGCATAACTATAACAAATATGACATTTCCACGCTTTTTATAGATTTGATCAATTTCAGTGATGCTCTAATGCGTGGAAACCACACTTTTCCAAAGTGAGAATGGCGCTCAGCTTAAAAAGGTGCATCTCATGTCTTACTGTCATGGATGAAGCGCACATTTTCTTCATGTGCTGGTGTGAAAAGCTCTCCTGTATTCGTTGGTGATCGAGGGCTGGAAGTCCTCTTGTACGTGTGCATTCTAGGAGTAGAGGAGCTGGAAAAGACACAGAAAACACTGAATAGAATATTTCATCATGACAACAAATACTGAGAAACTATACTTAGGTGCTAAAAAGAATGTAAGCAGAAAGTCCATTTTTGCTACAATTCCAAGAATCTAGCCACAAACATAATTGTGGATTTTTTCCCCCCACTTTCTCTCAATTATTATTATTTTTTTACTTTAGTATTAAAAAGATATTTTCCCCAAGTTTTAGAGCTGTAATGACAAACATGCTCACAATGTAGACACATCAGATGTTAAACTGAAACCTGTTACCCGAAACTGAGAAAACAAACAAACAGAAGGTACTTTTATAGTAGTGTGACATTTGAATATGGACGCTTTTGGCATTTTTGGGGTTCTCAAAAGTTGTGATCGTTAGAGATACAGCAAAAATGTTTGCCTTCTCATCTGCTCCAAAAAAATTCTCTCAGCCATTTTTATTAAAAACACCCTTGCAGCAGTAATTCTAAGCATTATTTAAATGTTTTTGAAATAAAAAAAAAACGTGCTCAATAAATTGCATTTAGAAAAATACAGTAAATGTCGATATTGTGAAACATTATTATATTTTAAAAGAACTAGGCCTATGTTAACATGTTAAAAATATACTTCCAGCATCAATACTCCGGTGTCACATGATCCTTCAGGAATGTAAAGAATTCAGTTTTACCATCAAATGAATTACATATAGGCTATTCTACAATATATTCAAATGGAAAACAGTTATTTTAAACTGTAATAATATTATTTCACAATATTGGTGTTTTTTATTCTGTGATTTTGATCAAATAAATGCAGCATTGGTAAGCAGATATCGCTTCTTTGGAAAACATTAAAACAAACTTTTGACCAATAGTAAATTTAAATAATAAAAAAAAAATAATAGATAAATAGATAGATATACAATTTTACTAACTGTAAAAACACATCACAATCTGTAAGAAGGACCCATTGTTTATAACTCAAGTCTTTTGTTTTTAACAGTGGTTCTGTCTTAAGATTAAAAGACATTCTCTGATGAAGACTTTACCTTGTCATTCTGTTATAGTCTCTTGCCTCACAATCTCAGTATGAGGCTCAACAGGAATGTTTGCCTGTTCTTCAGTGTGTTTTCTAAGGGGAAAGATTCAGGTAATTCAGACAAAAGACACCAATTGTCATAAAACTGCATTTGAATAGAAGATCCAGACAGCAAAGCTGAAAACGAAATCATTGGTACACAGTTTATTAGCTGACACGACCGAATCGATCTGAGATCAGTGCAGAAGCACCATCAATGAATTGAACATATTTACAGTACTATGCTCATCTGTGCATAAGGCTGGCCAGAGACATTAGATGCGCTATAGACACATGCTACTATATTTCAATCACAAGCGAGAGGACAGGATTTAATTTGAGGAAGGTGATTCAGTAAATCGGTGTTTGTTATTGTTTATGAGCTCCTAGCAGCTAGTCTGTTAGCATTGTGTTCATAGTGAGAAACTGATGCTGGCTTCACAAGCAAGCTGAGCGTAAACACAGCGAATGCATCACGAAACATTCAGACTAACGCGCACACACAGTGGAAAACACGTAAATTAGCCGTTTCAAACCTGTCTGTTTGTTTCTCTTTCTTCTGCTATTTCTGTATTCAGGCCTGGATCGGCCGAAACGTTGCTAATGCCAACCAATTATTTCCGGTTCAGCCGAGAGAGGGGCGCATGTGTGGACAGAGGTAATGCATATTTAAATTTAGCCGACGTGCTGTTAAATTAGTTTTCATGAAGACTGTTTGCAAATATGAATTGCGATTTTTCATTTTTGAAGTCAGCTTGATCCACACTATGAATTTAGTCTCCTGCTATCTTATTACAGTTATTAGATATAGTCATCATTTATCTTACCACTTAAAAGTGCGGCAAAGCTGTTTATTTAGACTAGAGGTTCCGCTCACTTACTATTCTGCTCAATTCAACCACACCAATCAACCAACCACATGATATCAAATCAGAATATGCAAAACAATTGACAGGATTTCTGATTGGCTGTAAAACACAGGACTGTCACACGTGATTAAGGAAAAATATTCGTTGGAATAATAAATGTGACACTGGACCACAAAACATCTCGGTTATGTATGTAACCACGGTTCCCTGAATAGGGAAGGAGATGGTGCGGTGACGTCACCGTATGGGAACACCCTTTGGTGTGACGAATGTCTGAAGCCCTGTACGATCCCGCCAATCCTATTGGCCAAATAGCGCTTGGCACCGCCTTATGCATGCGTAAGCATAGTATACCTGCGTGCCGCGCGCTACTTCGCTCAGATTTCATGGACTAAGGAAACACTATCGGGAATGGCCTGAACCGCAGCATCTCGTTCCCTATTCAGGGAACTGTGGTTACATATGTAACCGAGATATAGGTCCCTCTCATAGGTCACTTCAATGCTGCGGTGACGTCACCGTATGGGAACGCTATACCATCACACCTGACGTACCTGAGATGGCTGGGATCCGAGGAAAGCATCTGCTCAAGCGGAAAGAACCCGGGAGCCAGGGGCCGTCCTCACATCCAGGCTGTAGAATTTGACGAAAGTCAAACCCTGCCGCAGCACATATATCATCCATAGAAGATCTACTAAGGAAGGCTTGTGATCAACATAGATCTTCAGCACCCTCACAGGACAGAGGCTTAGATATTCTGACCCCGCCTCCATGGGGGAGAAAGCTTCCAAGACCACCTGCTGGAAGCGAAAACGATTCGAAGGGACTTTAAGAACATAATCAGGCCTTGGTTGCAGCAAAACCTTCGCCAATCCTGGTGCGAAGTCCATGCACGAAGGTGAGATTGAAAGAGCTTGTAAATCCCCAACTCTCTTGAGGGAGGATAAAGCTAACATTAGGACTGTTTTTAGAGTCAGGATTTTTTCAGTCACAGTTTCCAAGGGCTCAAACGGATGTCCTGATAGCCCTTGTAATACAATGGACAGATCCCATGATGGAACTCGCGCAGGGCAGAAAGGCCGCAGCCATCGTGAACCCTGCATAAATCGAGAGACCAAGGGATGACGGCCCACTGAAACGCTGTCTATGTACACGTGGTTAGCGGATATGGCTGCCACGTATACTTTAAGAGTGGCTGGCATTACTCCATCTGAAAAACGGCTTTGAAGAAACTCCAGTACTGAAGCGACGGGGCAGTAAGCTGGATCCATATCACGACGTCTACACCAGGTAGTAAACAGTTTCCATTTGAAGGCATATAAACGTCTCGTAGAAACGTTTATATGCCTCCGCTGAAAGACCGGGATATATTAACTCTTAAGCCCGGTACACACCAAGCCGACGGTCGGCCGACGGGCAGTTTTTGTTCGTCGGCCGACTAAGTTTTCTCAGTGTGTTCTGCGCCGTCGGCTGAAGTTGGTCCTCGTCGGCTTTTTTCGGCTGATTCGAGATGTTGAATTGGCGTCGGAGCTCGTCAGTCAGTCGATATGATCTTTCTGATTGACTGTTCAGCTGGGGAACCAGTGTGCGAGAAAGGCGCAGAACCGACGTGCTACTTGGCCATCGGGTGTCGAGCGTCGGCTTGTTGTGTCAAGGCAAGTTTGGACCCAGATGCTGCCCACGTGAGCCGACCCTGCAGTCTGCTTTCGTCGCCACTAGTTTGTCGGCGTCGGCTTGGTGTGTACCAGGCTTTACGTATTGATATGCTTTGCCCTCTAAAGCGAATCTGAGGAACTTCCTGTGTCTCTTGATGATCTGAATATGAAAGTATGCATCCTTCAGATCGATCCTGACAAACCAGTCGTTTGGTTGAATCTGACACAGAATAGACTTTTTCGTCAACGCCTTGAATTTGCTTGTTCTGAGTGCAAGATTCAAACGGCGTGAATCCAATATTGGTCGTAAGCCACCATCTTTTTTGGGCACAACAAAATATTGGCTGTAAAAACCTGACTCCGTTTGAGAGGGGTGTACTTCTTCTATAGCCCCTTTCCTCAGCAGAGATGACACCTCTTGTCGCAGCACTGTGGTTTATTTTGAACTCACAATCGTGGGAAGAATCCTGCGGAAAGGAGGCGGGCCTTTTCGAAACCGAATGGTGTATCCATAACAAATTGTGCGTAGTACCCTTTGCGGAATGTCAGGCAAGCGTTCCCACGCGGCTCGAAAATCCTTTAATGGCCTCAAGACCTCCGTCTGTGGCTGTGATGTCTCCACATGCGTTAGAATTTCCGAGCACAGAAAGCTCGCAACGTCCGTAAGAACGGGAAATGCATGTGTCAAGGTCGCTGTGTTTTGTTGTATAGGATCCTGAAGCATGTTTACGGCAGGATTCATTCCAACAAGGACTCTCGCCTAAGGACGAGAGGCTTTCGCCGTCAAGCTCAGGTCTAATCTTTTCTGCTGGCGAGCCGGTGGATAAGCCCTAGAACCCTAATCCTTACGAGGGGGTGCCATAGGGGATGGCTCTTCTCGCAGGGCGCCCCGTTGGCGGTGTGAGGACAACGAGTGCGAGCGTGCCGCCGGCGTCTGACGTCCGGGCCTGCGCGGAATTTCGCAGAGTTTGTGATGCGTGCTGAAAACGGCTGCCTCCTGGTTTACAGGGTTGAGCAGGTGCACGACTAGTTAAGAAACGGTCGTCCAGCTTAGATTGGGACTGAGCCTGGGCTGCGTCCGCCTCCCAATCCAGCCCCAGCTTATCCACTGCGCGAGTGACCACGTCTAACAACTCGTTGTAGGACAGGGAGCTGCGTCTCTCCTGTCCGCCAGGAGGGAGAGATCCGCATGTGTCGACCAGCAAATCCTCTGACTCCGAGGCCGCAGTGGACAAAACGTTGTTGTCATACAGCCCGCACCCGAATGAGATTGTACTGCAGGCCTCCGGGGCGGGCCGTAGATCCTTGTTGGCGCAAACAACGGGCTCCACGAAGTTCCTGCCGACCTCTTGCACTCGAATGGGGGAGAGTGGGCGAAATGCAGAAAACTCCAGTGCAGCACTGTCCTCACAGTCCGGGTCGCACATGACCTTGGAGAAAACTTCTGCCCTCGAGCACAGAACTTTCAGTCGCAGACTGACACAGTGGGGAAACGTCGACAGGCCACTAAGTGCCGCCTATGCGTGATGCAGGCCCAGGCACACAGCGCACCTATAATGACTGTCCCCCGCCGTGATAAACCTGCTACATGGCTCCTTACATCTTCGATGACTAATCGCGTCCGCAAAGAGGAGTTAAACACTGCTCTAGAAAAAAAAATATTGCTGAGAGCGTGGGATGCTTTCTAGGGCACAGAAAATTTGTTTTCGCTTTCCTGAAAGAAATGAAATCTGAGTGAAATAGGGCGGGGCACGCAAGTATACTATGCTTACACATGCGTAAGGCGGTGCCAAGTGCTATTTGGCCAAAAGGATTGGCGGGATGGTACAGGGCTTCAGACATGGCTGAGATATTTGAAAATCTAGAATCTGAGGGTGCAAAAAAAATCTAAATACTGAGAAAATCGCCTTTAAAGTTGTCCAAATGAAGTTCTTAGCTATGCATATTACTAATCAAAAATTAAGTTTTGATATACTTACGGTAGGAAGTTTACAAAACCTCTTAATGGAACATGATCTTTACTTAATATCCTAATGATTTTTAGCATAAAAGAAAAATCGATCATTTTGACCCATACTATGTATTGTTGGCTATTGTTACAATATACCCGTGCTACTTATGACTGGTTTTGTGCTCCAGGGTCACATATTGTGACATACACTAGTTATGATGATGCAGCATTTATATCAGGATGTATTGGTAAAATGAGTGTTGATAAATAGCTGACATTTATTAGCATGTCTTATTTTATTGGTGCATAAGCCAAATGAAATATCATTCTTCCTAGCTGAAAAACAACATGATTTGATTATTTTTTTATTTAACTTTAATACATATTTTCACTGTTTTGTTTTCTGAATCTACTTGGCAACATTGAATGTTGCTGAAATGAAGATTCCTCTGATTGAAAACAATAACCTTATAAAGTCTTTTGAGGCACATATATATCAAATATTGCCAGAGAGAAAAATATAAATTAGTAAATCACGTCATCTATACATTACAGTTAGGTATCATTAAGTTTTTAGAATCTTCAAAGGGTTTCACAACTCACAGTAAATCACAACTTAACATTTATATAAAAGCAGCATTTTATTTAAGAAAACATTGTAAAAAATAAGATAAAGATAAGACTTTGACAAGAGACATTCAAAATGTCAGTAGTTCCCTCACTTTTAACAGTAATGCACAAAACCTCTTCATAAGCGAGTCTGACGGCAGGTTGTGGTTCTGTGCTCTCCTGCTGCCCAGCAGACAGACGGCACCACGCTTCATTCTGGGGTGTGCAGTTCTCAGCAAGCATCTCTTTGCATAAACAGGATTGTATCCCTTGTCACATAAAAGATCACTTTTCTGAATTGTGAAAATGATAACAATCAAGAGCATGTCAAAGGGACCCCTGGTACAAAGTATGGTTAACACAGCAGTGAAAAAGAACAATTGCAGATGGCGTACAGAGAAGATCTGTCTGTAAACATTGAGAGATGCTGGTTTGTGCAAATGTATGGTGATGAAGAAAGCGACAGTTTCACATAAACGTTCCTGGTCTTGTTGTGTACGCCATTGTCTTCTTTTTTAAAATCAAAGTTTAATAACTTGCTCCCCCTCTGACACAACTTTTCTTTTTGTCTGACATTAGAAAACCTTCCCTCAAACCATCTGACTGCATTGCAGTATATACACCCACTTTTCATAATCCAATCTGTTCCCAACGGATAAAAGTCCCACCCTTTATTTTTCCTTGTTCAATACTGTGTTTCACTCAGAAATACTTAAATGACTTCAAAAGCAAACAGATATGCAGGGTTTGGTGTCCCTCTGTACTGTATAATAATGTTGTGTCTAGCTAAAATCCCCCCCCCCCCCAAAAAAAGAAGAAAAAAAAAGATAAAGAATATTCAGGAGAACCACACAAAATGCGAAGCTCAGGAGAGTGATCTGAGTGTTTTTTGAAAGCTAGCTTTTTTTTCAAGTTCTTCCGAGGGTCAGCGCTCAAACACAGCCCGTCTCGAAGAGCTTGAGCAGTTCTTTGCAGTCTGGGTCGATGAGGTCTGCTGGTTTCTCTCCATTTTCATTCTCGGCCTCCACACTGGCACCCAGAGAGAGAAGGTACCTAAAGGAGGAATTATATTTTATATTTTAATACAACTAATTTAGCAAACATTAACAATCTGATAATATTACCCTTGTAAAAAACTAGTACACTTCAGCAAAAAAAAAGTACATTATTTTAAAAATAATATGCTTAAGTTCAACTGAACGTTTGGAAATTTAATTGATGTTAACTGCAGTTAAATGAAATGTAATATAGTGTGAATTTAGAGCACTTTAGAGTGCTTATTTGGACCTCTTATAAGCAAGACGTTTTTGCGATTTCATATTCACTTCTATTGTCAACACATAAAAACAAGTGTACTTCATTGTAGTATGACAAAACAATTTGAAAATATTGTGATTTAAAATGTATTTCAAAGTAAAATGTTTAATTTGACGTTATACTTAAAGGGATAGTTCACCCCAAAATGAAAATTCTGTCATTAATTAATGAACGAAAGTTTTACAGGTTTGGAATGAAATGAAGGGGAGTAATTAATGACAGAATTTTCATTTTTGGGTGAACTATCCCTTTAAGTGTGAAACAGTGTCTCTTTTTAAGTACACTTAAGTGGCCTTTTATTTCATAATTATATCCTGTGTCCCAATGTGCATACTATCCACCCTATCTACCCTAAATAGTATTGAAAATGACTAATATCACATAGAATTCAGTACGGATAGTATGCACATTGGGACGCAGGCATAGTATCTGCAAATCCTTTTTTTTTTTTTTTAAATATCCTGTTAAGATTTCAAGTACATTACAAATTTTATTTCAGCTGATGTTGCCTTAAAAGAAAACTGCCTATTTAGACAGTAGTTAATAATTTTATTTGGAAATCCATTATGGTTTTCATGAAAATGAAATGCATTAATTTTTCAAGGTTTTAATTTAATGCAATACTAATTTGTTTTCAGATGTTCACTTTTTTTGTTGATATTGCTTATAGGACTGTGCATGTATGAGTTTGTTCTCACCGTGCAATCTCAGGATAACCGTCGCTGCACGCCATATGCAGTGGAGTCCAGCCATTTTCGTCTCTCTGGTGAACGTCAGCTCCGTACTTTATCAGAAGCTTCACACACTCCAGGTTTCCTGAGAGCACGGCTTCATGGAGTGCTGCCATTCCTGAGAAAAAGCCAGCTTTTGTTAGGGTGGGCTGCTCAGTTTCTCTTTCCAGATAACAGTGAGATTAAACCTTTTCAGAAAATACGTCAGACTCAAACAGAAGCCATAAACTTTAACTGTTTATAGCTAAAAAGACAAATCAAAAACCATTTATCAATTTCCAAAGTTTAGAGTGTAATTTCTGTGCCATACCAAACATAATCCCAAATTAATCCCCCGAATTGTCTATAATTTGGCAAACGCCGCTATCCATTTATGTTCCCGTTCATCTTAATGCCAGTTGCTCAGTTGGCGCATACAGCCGTAGAAATTTGTTATTTGATTTATTTGTTATTTGATATATTTCATTTCTGGAAAACTTTTTAACCAATCACCTGAACCATCATGCGATTGATCACTCTATATTACAACTCCTTGATGCCAACATATAAAAAACAATCTTTAGGGGTACAACCTCTTGTCACTAGGGGAGTACCCTCAAAGGGACATCTTTGTTCCTTATTTACCCCTAAAAAGTTTTAGTAGTACCTTATAGGTGCACACTACTACTCTAATATGCACTTTTTAGGGGTTAAAATTTGTCCCTTTACGGGTACTGCTCTAGTGACAAACTGTTATTCCCCGTAAGGTAAAATATTTGCACATTTTTATCGAATTTTTGTGAAAAACTATTTTTGTAAGAATACTCGACTGCTTTTGAAAAGATATCCAAGGAGTAACATGCTTTTTGTATTTACAGCATCTGCTAAAAGAGGCTAATGGTGTGTTAAAGTCCTGGAAAGTTTGTATTTATGAAATTTTGTAATTACGATGTCATGTGCGTACGAATAACTTTAGTTGGAGCAAAATGGTTATGTAGAAGCTAATGGTGTGTTAAAGACCTCCTGGAAAGTTTGCATTTATGAAATGTCGTAATTACGATGTCAAGTGCATATGAATAACTTTGGTTGGAGCAAAATGTTGATGTACATTTTGTGCATAAAATTCAACAAGATTTTTACAAAACCATAAATTCAAAATGCGCATTGTAAATCGTTATATATTTTAATATATATAATACATTATATATTCATAATTAACAATCGTAATTGTACAATACTATGGTATTTTGTACATGCAACTTATAAAAAAATACTTAGTAAAAAAATACTCATTTGAATAAATTTACCATCAATACAGATACTGCATCGATTGGCATTCTTGAGTTTCCAGCTTGTAAGCTCATAACTTTGTTGTGACGTTCATGTGCAATTAACTCATAAATACGATCTTTCCAACATGACTTAGATGCGTCTTAACTGCCGAAGCTTAACCTCCCATTGGCCCTGCCTCAACTTCCTACAATTGGTTAAACCAGAAGTTGACATGTCACTATGTTTGATCTATGTTTTAAACATGCCATAAAACCAAAGAGTTTACACTCTATAGGAAGTTGACCTACGAATGGTTTACTTAATTTCAACACACTGAAATATGTTAGGATTGGTGATTATAGATTAAACAAGTGAATGAATCCGTTTGCACTGGATGTATGCAAGGTGAGGTTCACTCACCAGAATGAAAGATGGTGTCCAGACGCACTTTCCTCGCCCTCATAAACCGACCGATTTGTTCCAGCTCGCTGTGCCGGACCAAATCCTGGAATACGACATCGTTTGTGAAGCGCACGGCCCGGGCGGGTTTGAGGGCTACGGTAGGAGTAAGCTGTACGCTTGTCCGGGCTGAGCTGCTCTGCCGGGATGCCTTGCTATAGATGGGGGTGTAAGTGGAGGTGGGCTTGTAGGCAGGTGTGTAAGCCGGTGGAGTGTGGTATGATGGCGTGTGGAGTGTAGTAGGGCTGTACTTTGTGGAACTGTAGTATCCGGGCGAGTACGAACTGCTGGAGTAGTGTGACGGTGTGTAATGTGTGGAGGTGTAGTGTGTGCTGGAGCGTGTGTACTGTGACACCGGGTACTGGTAGCTGTACTTCATTCCCGCAGACGCCACGGCTTTGCCTCCCCCCTCGGCTCTAGGCTCAAGAGGAGGACAAAAGACACTCTGAAACTCAAGTCAAGCTCCACGCAAGAGTAAAATCCTGTTTTGGGGGGGGATCTTGAACCTTGACTTTGGGTTCACACTCTCTTCAGTTTTTACAATCCGCTTCAAGTTTGAAATAATGTCACTTTTCCAGAGGAATCTGTTCCTTATTAGGGGAGATTTGTTTTCTCGTCAAGTTTTCTTAGATTATCTGTCCCATCACCACTTGTTTCATCAACTTGGATTGCACGGTCTGTTCACTCTGCTCTTCTGATAGTGAAGGTTAAAGCAGGGTCCTATATACCCTTTGTAGGGTTATTTTGGGGGATGTCATCCCTTGTATCGAGTGACTGTGATGTAACTCCTCCCACCGTACTTTCACATGCACTCATGTTTTGACTCCGCCCCCTCATAAACATCTATGACAGCACCAGTGAATGTTCTCTGAGCAGCCTGCAGGGTCTCTTTCAAAAAACCTGGACAATGTGTGTTTGCCACATAAATGAGCTCATCCTCAATGGCGTGATTGAGCATATGGGCAACAGCTGAAGGGAATGAGCGTTTTACGAGAGGAGCTTCACTCTAAGACCTAAAAGAGACATGTGATCTTTCTATAACATTTCAATGTACTATAAATCATGTTGATCGTAGGTTTTAGATAGACACACAGCTCAGAGAACACTGTGCACTGATTCTTGAACACTGTGACATAACAAGCTACAAGGCTGAAAACATGAAAACTTTTTTGAGAATACAAGACAGCATTCAAACGATTGCCTAATGCTTTATTTGAAGTATCATCAACATGAATGAATGAATGAAAAATATAAAAAACAAATGAAAAGATATTTAGAAGTATATGACTCCAAATGCAGCCCAAGATTACGCTATTGACAAAGTAATCATATTTTGCTTATAACACATTTAAAAAAATAAATATTTTGTTGTTTGCTTTTCAGTGTCTACTTGAACCATTATGCATATAATCAATTAAAATGATTCTCAGTTTAAGCTCACCCATGTGTATCAGGCTAAAACTGGTTTATTATCATTACTTGATATTTTCCACACACAGGAAAAACACAAAGCATGATATGATGTTCCAGAAAGCACACGCAAACGTCACTTTATTGAGACATAAATCTCAAACAAGCATCTAAATACGGGTGCTGTGCTGTGCCAGTGCATTGATGCTGTCTAGTGCTGGGTCACATGGCTGTAAATTAGGCCTGCTAAATTTACCATCGCCCTCAGTATTGAACCAAGTAGGTCATATGGTGCAGGCGCACAAAAAATAGTTCTTTATGATTTCAGACAGATCATTGATTCTATTTCTGCATGTCACGATGGGACATAGAAAGCCCAGACAAGCTGCTTTAGCCAACCTATATGAGGAATTCATTATGTAATGATGTGGTTAAATTAATTTTAAATGAAATGTATTTTTAGTATTAATAAAATGAATACATCAATAATATAGTAAATAAATTATGTATCACTTTAAGTTGTTGTAGTTACATGTTATATGTACTTAACAGTAAGTTATGCATTATTACAAGTGGCCATCCCTGTCCATAACCCAATAGTACATACAGTACAGTAGTTAATTAATTTAATATAATAATTAACTAAGATGTAATGTTTATAATATAAACATTATTTCCCATTTGCTTTTTGGAATAGTTCACCCCAAAATTGATATTTTGTCATTATTAACTGACTTTCATGTTGCCGTATGACTTTATTTCTTCTGTGAAACACAAAAGGAGAAGTTTTGAAGAATATTCACACACGCTCTTTTCCAAAGTGTGAAAGTGTACATTGTGTACACTGCCTGTGAAGTTTCAGAAACAAAAAAACCAACATAAAATTACCATAAAAATACACTACTAATATGTGCTGTGTTGTGTTATATTCTATGTAGTCATACAATATCGTAATAAGGAACAGACCTCTGTTGTTTTAGTACTGTTGAGATACTATGATATATATATATACTTTAAAAATATTTTGAATTAGTTTTCAGCTTTTGTGTCTGTTTTCATTTTAATTTTACTTAATTTTACTTATTTGCCATTTTTTTAAAATAGCGTATGTCTATATAGTTTTATTCATTTTTATTAATTTATTTTTTTATTTTATTTTTACTTTTTGTCCAGCTAGCATTTATATTATTTTAATTAAGGAATATGATTATTTGTTTGTTTATTTATTTATTTTTTATGGGTTTGGTTTTAATTAAGTACGAACCCTTAACAGACTGAAATTTAAGTTGCTATTCACTGCTAAAGTAGCTCTTTAATCTCATCTACATATTCAGTCAACTTATGTGAGAAGCAATGGAGATCGGCATCCACTTGGCACGTCTGTGTACAACAAGTTTGGTTATGGAGAAGTGCAAACTTCGAAGAAGTCGTTGAAGAAGTCGAAGAAGACATTAGGTGCATTTCTATTACAGATTTGCGCAAAACATTTGTGATATTTTATAAATGTCGATAAAAACCTATCGTGAAATGATGCTGTTTCCATTAGCCAATGTTATGCGACAAAAACACAATTTTTTACACTTGCGATTAGTCATGGCGACGGATGTTGGTAGGTTTATGTATATCGTAGCCTCCACACTGGCTATTATTTTTAATCAAAGGAGACGTATGTGTATATCTTTAGCAAAGCAGCACGTAGCGCAGCTGATAGAGTGGCTATGTTGGAGCATAATGTTTCCATTGCAGTTTTTTTTTGCAATATATTCCTTTTTCGAATTGCCTGAAAAAGCACCTCATGCGAGCGTAAAAACTTTTTTGCGATATATGGTAGTTTTATGAAATTGACGTTTTTCCATTAGATGTGTTTCAATTTGTGCAAGTTGAAGAGTAATAGAAACGCAGCTATTGGTACAGCATAGGGCATGATTTTTAACAAAAAGCTATTCTATGGCTTCAAAAGACTTGAATGAACAACATGTTGTTTGTGATGTTTTTTTCTGAAACCCCAGAACAGTGTACTTCCATTGAGCAGCTCAGACCTTCTGCCTAACACCTCCTTTTAATAAATCCCCCACATCCAGTCATATACTGCCATTTCACAGAGATGATATTTTTTTTTTCCTTTTTAATTAAATCCTGATTTCTTCTTCTTGACCTTCAAGGACTTGAAAAGCTCAGACAGTTGTACGTGCCTGCTCTCACATAACTGGTCTGTGTTCTGAACAGTCATTTGTGTGTTTTCACCGTCCTCTGATCCTCAGGTCTGACCCTTACCACTGCAGCTGTCCTCCAGGAGCATCTGAGCTGCTTCCATCCGGATTTAAAAGGCCTTGGTTTCAGGCTGCAGCATTTCACAGGAGGTGTCGTCCAGCCAAGAGAAATAGCAAGGACATAATCCATCTCAGCTCATATTATCAACACTGTTATGACCTGAAAAGGACACGACCAGCACGCACTAATATCAGTTATTGGGACGTTTTTGATGTCAACAACTCTAAGGATGAATTTGAAGATATGATATGATACACATTGCAATTAATATGTCACTCTATACCTCATCATACATTGTATACATTGGAGATCCAGCTTTTGTGTTGTTCAAGTCACCTTTGACTAGTCATTTTATGTCCCTTAGAAACACCAGTTTTGACAGCTTACCATTTCTCAATTTTTTTTTTCTCTTGCACTGATTCAGTTTTATTCCTGTCGATATTCTGAGGGTTTTTACAAAGGAGTTTGCTTATATAACATTTGCCCTATTTATATAACTTTTTTTTCTTCTGGCTGTTGACAGTATATTCTGATTTATGGAGTGATAAAAACCTTTCTCCACCATGTTGACTAAATGAAACAAGAACTTTAAGCCTGGCTTTATAGAGTAGATTTCTGTACTGGAAATGAATGCAAATTAGTGCATACTTAATTAGACAATGCTTGCTTTGCATATTTAAGCATAGCATTTCAGAAAACTTGAAATACAAAACAACGTCATGAAGTGTAATTAATCAACTGGGGAAATTATGGTGACATATGTTGTTTAAAATGTCTTTCCCAATTCACCTGTAGTGTGGAAACACTTTATTTTAAGGACCAATTGACCCTTCACAAGGAGTTGATGATTGACAGGCGATCTGACCAATCATAACCCCAAATCTAGGATTTTTGTCCGACAAACAAATCAGACAGGAGAGTTGAAAAATGGTGTGTATTGATGTCTTTCCGCAGCAGAAACAAGATCCCTTTTGATGTTCATTCTTGTTTATTATGTGCTATAATAACTAGTAAAGAGGAAGAGATTATCGGTTCATGTGCTGCTTGAACTGAGGGGGGCAGGTCTTTACGAAGGGTCAGTTATCACTATTAACTCGTTGCTTATTAGTATGCATATTACTAGCATATTGGCTGTTTATTAGTACTTATAAAGCACACATTAATGCCTTATTCTGCATGACCATATTTTAGGTCTCTTACTAACTATTAATAAGCATCAAATTAGGAGTTTATTGAGGCAAGAGTCATAGTTAATCCTTAGTTAATAGTGATAATTGATCCCCAAACTAAAGTGTGACCTGTAATGTCTGTCCTTAAAGTGCAAAAAGTGCAATATATTGGTATATGAAGTGGCTCAGAGCTGAAGTCTAGACACAGAAATATTATTAAGGTGGAGATAATTGAGTTTTCCCAGTCAGGGTTGGCTGTTTTTACCGTGACTATCATATTGCACACTCTCTTTTATGGCAGTGCCACACAGCTTGGGCCCACAGTTGAGGAGAAAATGAGCACGATTGGCTGGAAGGGATTGTTTCTTGATACACTGCATTATCCTTGGATATGTGCCAGCATGATGTGACCTCTCACGTGATTGGGTCAACGGTGCAAATAAAGCTTGTTAAACATAGTACAGGCAGCCCTACACCACACACTCCCACACGTACACTGCTTCATGGTGTACGTGATACACACTTCACAAACAAACAAAGCAGAGAACTCCTACACTACACCAAGTGCCGAAGATATCACTCCCGTCTTGAGTGTCTTCTGCTCTCTCTCTCTCTCTCTCTCTCTCTGCATGTCTAAAACATTTAAAATATTTAGTAGTGAGCAGGGCCAGGATTTTCTTTGCTTATTTTCAAAAATCTAGCGGATGGATTTGACCGTCACCCATTTTACTTCCCTACACAAGATATCAGTAATATTTAAAAGAAAAAATGAATACTTTTATTCAGCAAGGATGCATTCAAAAGTAACAGTAAATACATTTATAATGTTACAAAAGATATCAGTTTAAAATGACTGTGCAGTCATTATATCAGTGCATCAATGAAAAAAATGTACCACAGTTTCAATAAAAAAATCAGCAAAAACTGTTTTCAACATTGATAATAACAATAAATGTTTCTTAAGCAGCAAATCATCACATTAGAATGATTTCTGAAGGATCATGTGAATATATTACATTATAAAATATATTAAATTAGAAAACAGTGATTTGAAATGGTAATGATATTTCACAATATACATGTTTTTTACTTTATTTTTGATCAAATAAATACAATCTTGATGAGCATAAGAGATTCAAAAACATAAAAAAAGTCACTTCAGCAAGTTAAATTTGTTAAAAGTTATAGACAGACATATTTATTATATCAGTTAATATCAATATAAAGACACAATAAGAGCATGAATGTGCATTAAGGAAATAAACAATTCTGATTTCATGTTCACTTCACGTTAAAATGACACCATTGGTAATTAAAGGGGTGATTGATTGCGATTTCACTTTTTTAACGTTAGTTAGTGTGTAATGTTGCTGTTTGGGCATAAACAATATCTGCAAAGTAGCAGCGCTGAAAGTTCGATGCAAACGGAGATAACGTCTTTTAAAATTCTGGAAGTTTAATGCCTACAAAACCCCCGCCCCCGGAAACATGCAACCAAGGGGGCGAGGCCATGCTGCGCTGATTTTGAGAAGAGGAAGAGAAAACTAGGGTTGCACGTAAAAATCTATTCATATATGAATCGCGATTCTGTCTTCTAATGATTCTAATGGATTCACAAAATCAAAGTTCTGAAGCAGCAGAACAATCCTGTTAAAAACGAAGAATTAACACAAAATTAACAAAAAAAAAACAACAACAAAAAAAACAATCAAATTAACCAAGATAGAAGAGGTGTGGAAATGACTGCATTAATTAAACTCACTCACTATATAATGCCACCAAACATTTATTAAATGAATATGTGCTTACAGTAGCTTGTGTTTTATGGCACACATGTAACCCCATATGAAATGGGTTAAAGCTAGTAATTAGAAGACTGCTAGTTCACCACTGCCTCAGGTTATCAGCTGCTACAGTAACTGATTATTTGCTCGCTCATGATTTTGTTTACCATGTCTTCATGTGGTGAATTTATGTTCTGCTCTAACTCTGAAAAGCTGTCCAATTATGAGAGCTTTGGTATTTGACCTCTCTGCCTCTTTGGCTGCAGTGTCAGTCCTGCTGTCACTACATTAGATTTGCTACATGCTCAATGCTTTACCGTAGAAGGCCTGATGTGGCTGTCAGGTACCGCAGTATTAGGTGTGCTGCTGTAAACCCAGATCTGTGTTCAAGCACAGCTAAGACTACAGGCAATATAACCTGGCAAAATCACTTATCTGTGTTCAGGTGTTTGCTAGTGTCAATTCTTAGAGCTGTTTTCATAAGGTTGTGCTGTATATGTAAAAATGACTTGAAAGTAGCAGACGCTATTTTTAATATAACTTTAAATATAAATATTAATGTAAATAATATTTAAATATTTATTAATTTTGATTGAAAACAGAGTACTGTAAAAGTACTTAATGCTAAATTCAGGCATGTCGAATGTTTCAAAGCAGTCAACCAATCAAATAATGAAAAAGTCGACACTTAAGCCCAAAGTATGCTTCATTTGACTATGATGCACACTGAAAAATATAACGTTGCAATGTCAAATTAAAAATTTTACTTTAAAGTACATTTTGATCATTATTTAAAAAATCTTAAAGAAGTAAACGTAATTTTTGATGTGTTGACTAACTTAAGCTCATGCAAAGTACTTAATTATAATTTTAACTGATATTACATTTAAAGTTATTATATTTGAAATGTACTGTATTGCAACTTCATCATTATAAATGTATAATTACAATATACATCATGCACTATAATGGAACTGACATATTTTAGTTTACCATAAACACTTTCCAGAACATTCAAGCAGTTCACTTTAACCATATTATTTCAAAGAAGCAATTATGAAATTACATGTAAAGATAGGTTACACTTTACTTAAAGGTGTCCTTGTTACAGTGTAATTATACACTTGAGTACTGAGTGATATTAATTAACTACATACTTATTATATGCTTAGGATTAGGGTTTGGCTTAGGGTTACTTGCATGTAATTATGCATAATTTACTCTTATTATAAAAGTAAGTACTTAAATAAAGTGTTACTTAAAGATGTACTTGAGTCCTACTTAAGTTGGTCAAAATGTACTCTAAAGTTTATCTAATTGCATTAATCTGACTACAGTTTTAAATTATACAATACGTTAAAGTACAATACATTTCAGTATCAGAAAACATTACATTCAGTTTGCAGTATATTAATTATATTCTTTTAAAGATTATTAGTTCTGTAAGAAATAAACGTCTTTAGAAAGTATGCTAATGTTTACTTATTCACAAGGCTGTTGCAAATTGCAGAGACAAATCAACCTTAAGACATTTATTTTCAGTGGTGGAATAACAAGCTCAGTAAATATATCCAATATGGCTGAGAGAAATGTTAATATATGATTAGACCTATAAATACAATTTGTTCAGTAAAACAGTTAATGAAACATGGATATTTTACTATAAACTGTGCTATAAATTGCTGTGTATTGTAGTACCATTTTATAATGTTAGTTTAGTAACATACTAACATCAAATTTTCAGTTCCTACGTGTTCCTCACGCGAGTTTCTGCTCATAAAGAACACTTTTCAATCAGTCTCTCATCTGTTTCTATTCAAGATAGGATGCTATGAAAACAGGGTTTGAATTGGATCTGTGGATTTTCACTTTGATCTTTGGACCATAAACACTACAGAGGATGCAAGAGAGGTTTAGATCAGGACCCCACTAAACAGAACCAGGCAGTATATAAAAAAGTATAGCCCATGTCTATATCAGGGTTCAGTAATCCACTGTATAAAAGAAGCGGCTAATCGCCCTGCTGCGAGCGCTGACCACTGTAAAGACACAGGAGACACAGTGCTAGCATGTGGTCTTTAGCAAAAGTCTACTCAGAAAGCCGGCGTTCACCATGTGCCATTTAATGGATTTTTTTTGTTTGTTTGTTTTAGCAGCTGCATTTACGATCTTGATGCTACCATGGGCCTTTAGAGTAGAATGAACCATTCTGAGCAACCAAAATATGCCAAAACTTTCACTTTCTGCAAAATAAATGAAAGTTCTGTCATGATTTGCTTCGTGCGATTCTATTTTTATTAGATTTTTTAAAAACATTTTATCATAGATAAGTAATGTTTACTCCCCTGGTGTGCTGAATGTAAGACTTTAAAGCTTTTAACAGACTGGAGAGCTGACAGATTGTAATGCCCTGGCACTGCCCGCTGTGGCCTGTTATCTGTGAGAAGTTTCCAGGCTTAAACCGAGCTTTGCACTCAGCAAAACAAGACTTTTCCACACCTGGCTCTGGTTGCACGGAATAGACACATGGATGCCATTCTGTACAGTTGCCCTGCTTTTAGTCACCAGCACATGTTTTCCATTGAGCTTCCTGTTGCATGTCAAAAAAATAGAACATAGTTTCTGAAGCGTTAACAAATTTGGGACAAAATGGGTTGGTTGGGCTTGGTTAAGTTGCGCAGACACGGCTATAATTTTCTTTAGATGCTTTCTGCAAAGCTCAGTGGATGTCATTAATTTGCACAAAAGTTAATTATTTAGCTGTACATTTAGATATAAAAATCTGAATATAAATAATCAATTTATAATTGTTTTTGCATTTATATATATATTTTTAATGTATTTCTATTAAAATTCCGAGAGCATAAAAATGCAACATTTGAAAACTCCACACTTTTTAATGCAGATTTAGTGAAATCTGGCAAAAAAAAGTATTGATTTATTTATTTACTGATACTAAATCTTGCTAAATAGCACCTCGTAAAGTGTATTAATTGCTTTATAAATATAAAGTGTATTTTATTGTCATTTGTCTTTGAAAGAGGAGAAATACATCTGCAATAAATGTGCATAATGTGGTTTAAAATGCCATTTTTATCAACTATATCTGTCTATCTGGTGGAGATACATGATGATATAAAGATCATTTTAACACTAGCACTTATTTAAGACACTATGTCATACACAAAATACACAACACGTAAGACAGCAGACATTTAAAGCAGTATGAACAGATGATCTCCTGGAACTGAAAGTCAGTGCAGGTTCTCCAGGGGCTGTTCATAATGGAGCAAAGTTTAGCTCAGATGGCAGATGTGAAGCTTAATGGTGGAGTGTAGCAAAAATAGGCCACAAGACAGTGATTTACCCGTGCTCCTCTCACCCTCCCTTCCCTGTGCGTGAAAGCAAAAGTCCCTTCTTCTCTGACCATTTACACCCTGCTCAGAAGTCCAGCACTAGAATGGGATGTTGTGGTGCTGAAGACCTTATAGGTTTCTTAACTAGTTTAACCAGCAACCATCAACCAGCTTTAACATACAGGTTAAGTTGGTTGACACCATGCCAATAATGGTCCATCAGCATGATCAGCACCAAACCAGCATAATCCAGCCTGCACCAGCAAGAACGTCTGGCCAATAAGTTTCAACAGAAAGGCCATTCTGAGCTGGATTTCTCGCACAACCACCTAACTGGCTGCTTAACTACCATACTACAATGCATTACTCGAGAAATTAACTAGCTAGCCATGACAGTTTCCCAAAGCTGTAGTAACGTGGTCGCACATTCGTCACTTGAACTACTTGGTTCAATAATATGAAAACTATCGTTAATGACATGGTAACAAACATGGCATCTGAAGACTGTTTTGTTACTTTTTTGTCCTCCTTTGTGTTCCTTTACTTCCAGATTTGATTCAGTTGTGGGTTCCCTATCATATTACACTGCTCTAGGGTATAGAGTGCTACAGTGATGACGTATTTTTCTAAGCTGGCATCATACTGGTTCCCTCGACAAAAACCCTATAGGATTTTTCCATTGGCTTTTGGATTTTTGAAGAAAATAAGCTCTGTGACCAACAAAAGTGAATGATTCTTACACACTTTTTTCAAGATAATCTTTAGAAACGAACACAACTTTTATTAAATTTAAAGCCTAAATACAATCAGAAGAATCAATCAGAGTCATAAGGGTCAATTTTTTTATTTTTTAAATTTGAGATTTATACATTATCTGAAAGTAGTTGAACAAATTAGCTTTCAATTGATGAATGGTGTGTTATGATAGGACAATATTTGGACACTATTTGAAATCTGGAATTTGAGCTGCACAAAAATATATAAATACTGAGAAAATCACTTTTGAAGTTGTCCAAATTAAGTCCTTAGCAATGCATAATACTAATCAAAAATGATGTTCTGATATATTTATGGTAGAACATTCACAAAATATCTTCACGGAGCATGATCTTTACCTAATATCCTAATGATTTTTGGCATAAAAGAAAAATTGCAAATTTTGACCCATACAATGTATTTTTGGCTATTGCTACAACCCATGCGATTAAGGAATACTTTTTGTCATTTTGAATAAAATGTGAAAATATCTGGAGCTTCTGTTCACCACAGACCTTGTTTCAGTCATTTAACAAAAAACCATTCAAAAAACTCATTGACTTCAAGACGATAGAACCACAAGTGCTAAGAGTTTTGGTCGGCAAAAATATGTCACCCCCGCAGCTCTCTATTACAGCACACATGAACGTGCTCCCTTCAAAATTACATCTTCCTTCTCTAACTAGAATGAATATATATATATAAGAAATTTGTCTTTATATGGAATGAAAGATTGTACTGCATATTAGCATGTTCTGTTTAAGTCATGTCATACGAACGAGAAACGATGTTTCTAACTACAGGTTGAAAGCTGCAGATCCAACCACACATGTTTGTGAAGACGTTTGTGAATGTTGTGGCAAGTATGTTTTTGCGAAATACACCAGAGGTCGACCATCTTGACTGCATGCCATGATGGAAATTCAGGTCGTTCTTGTAACAGGGTTAACACTCTTAGCTCATGCTGATATTATGACTGAAAGAACATCCCTGGTTCGTTCTCTCAGATCCAAACACAACAAACCACAAATAACATACAGGACGTCCACCTCAGAGAGCTTCACACGATTCCTTCAAAGCCTTTTATGATGTGTTTAATGATTTGACTCTTTATTTCTCACTAGTCTATTGTTCGCCTGCGGTTTGTTTTGTGCAAATGTGAGCGGGGGCGCGCTGACATTGAGCAGGTATGAAGAATGCTAGCTTGCGAATAGCCTGAAGTTCAGAGTAGAGCCACGCAGCTGTTTCGAAGTGTTGCAGGAGCATGTGTGTGGCTGACTTCATAGGGTGGGTTGAGAGAGCTTTGATGGTATGATTGTTTGTGTGGGGATTAAGTTCCCCCCGATTCTAAAAAAAAAAATGTGGGTGCTTTGAACGGTCACTATGTTGCTTACACAATGGGGGCGTGAGTTTTACCCATACGCCATTAGTAGCCAATGAGTGTGTAGCAAAAAAAAAGAAAAAAAAAAAAAAGAAAACAGGAAGTGGAAAGGACAAAGTACAAGGTAAGCTAATTTAGCCCCAGGGATAAAACAAAACAAAAAAACATCAAAGTAACACTCAGCAAAAGAGGAGCCATGTTGCAAAGTACACATGTTAGTGCTTTACACTTCACAACAAGGGGATAAAGGGGCATTAAAAACACAGCGATCGACCAAGAACAGAGGTCGACTGAAAATTTGAATTTTTAAGAAACCCAGTTGCACTTTATTTTACAATACATGCAATTTAATGTATGTACAGTGTACTTACCAAAAGCAGTAATGATTAATATAAGATTAATACTATAAGCACATGGCTTACGGTTAGGTTGTTTACGGATAATTATTACCCAGTTATCGTAAGTACTACAGTTTATTTATGTAGGAAATGATGACTTTTATTCATCAAGGACACATTAAATTGATCAAAAGTGACAACATTTATAATCGTTAATAAGATTTCTATTTCAAATAAATGCTGTCATTTTGAACTTTCTATTCATTAAAGAATCCTGGATAGAATATATCATCATTTCCAGTTTTCAATCATACTATGATGATTTCTGAAGGATCATGTGACAATGAAGATTTGTGAGGCTGTAAAATTCAGCATTGCATCACAGGAATAAACGACATTTGAAAATATATTCAAATAGAAAACAGTTATTTTAAATTGTAATAATATTTCAAATTTTTGCTGTTTTTACTGAACTATAATTTATTTATAAAGAATAACAGACTTCTTTCAAAATCTTACAGATTCCACAGGGCACTGTAAAAAATCAAAAGTTGAGAAAACTTAAAAGTTTAAGGCCACCAGCTTCAGGAGATTTTTGAGCTATCTCAACTTGTTATTTTCAGTTTATACAACAAATGTTGAGAAAACTCAAAAATCTCTTACAAAAACAAGTTACAATGTGCGTGTTAGGAGTTGGGACTTTAGTTTAGTCTGTTTCTGTTTCTTCTATCCGTTCTTGTTTTCCCTAATTTGGTTTTGTTCTGGTTTCCCTCATTAGTTCCTTATTAGTTAATTAAGGTTAAGCCTGTTCACCTGTGTTTGGTCTTTATCTCGTTGCCTCCCTAGTTTCATTCGGCTTTATAAGCATTCAGTTTGAGTTCTTCCTTTGTGGAGTCTTGGAGTGTTATTTTGATGTTGTTTATTTGTTCCTGTACCGATTATCACTATTAACGAATCCGATCTCATTATCCCCTCGTCTCCTCGTACTTCTTGGAGGGCACCAACACGTAACAGTGCATAACAGGACTGTAAATTGAAGTACAACCTAAAAAAAAAAGAATTACACTGTAAGTCTGTCTATTTTCACAGTCAAAACAAAATCTGTAGTGCAGTCCAAGACAACTCTCCCGCCATGTAGAGATACTGGAAAAGGAATGGGCAAATATATTTAGGGATATTAGCAAAATAAATCTGGGACATTGATTATAATTCTCAGTATTTGTGAGGATACAAAACATGGGAAGAAAGCTTCGCTGTCATATTTTTCAATGTTAGAAATGCAGTAATGACAGGATTGTCAAGCCTTGTCATTGATGGTAATGCTGCTCTTCATATGCACATAAATTTGTTCAAAATACATGCAATGCCCATATATTAATTTTGATCAGCTTACAGAGTTTAGGGTTTAAACAGTGTATAAAGATCTGTGGATGTAAGCAGCCACTGAACATTGAGTGAACATCTAGTTTCAACTAAAACTATTCATTTCATCCATTTGGAAAATGAATTTGATCTTCAGGCTGGGTGAAGGTTGGTGAGGAGTGAACTACCCACATGAGCTCATTGCATAACACGGATATCATCTTCAGATGGATGATGGCCTATTCCAGGCACCTTCCTGTTCTCTCATCGGGTCATACCATTGGGAGCTTTTCGAGGAAAGTGGAAGGTTATCTAAAGATGAGAGACAGGTAGAGACAGAGATGACCCGTGTCTTGCTGACAGGATATTATGATGGTATCAGATAGTGTCACTCTTATCATGTGGGCACACTTAAGAGCTTGTTATTCACTTCCACTCATTTACATACAAAGTGTTATCATACATATGCCCTTTGTTTTCTGTTACTTTCATATTTATAGAAAGGGTAATGGAAAGCATCTGCAAAAATCTAGCAAAATCTGTTTAATTTTGGGTATGATAATGTGAGTTGAATCAGAGTCTGAGAAAAATATTTGGCAAGCTTGTAAACAGTTACATAAGTCAGTCTCCTTACCATATAAATTTCACACTAACCAGATTACACAACTATTACCGTCAATGTTATCTTATAAGATATATTCCGCCGTTTTTCTATTGAGATTCAATATTGCGTTACCGTGCTGAAGGGTGTATATCCAGGAAAGAGGAGATTCTTGTCACGAGTGCAAGATATTCATAAAGTAGCATTCTGGACTGGCCCCATAAGGCAAAGTGAAAGACAACATATTCCCAGAATACATTTCACAGGGGTCAGCGTGCCAATTTTAGCATTGCAGCTAACTGCAGGTCTGAAATTCTGCACGACATCGAGTCAGGGCTCATGTTATGACCGAGTGAGAGCAAGAGAGGGACACTTTATGGCAGTAAAACAGAGGTACATGACGTTCCCCCTCCCTAAAATAAGTGCATGTCTGAGAGTGGTGAAAAGCTCAGTGTACACACCACACACGGCTTCTGTAAAGCCCGGTTTCCTTCATAAAGCCCCTGGAGCTACTGTGGCACCCCGAAAGTCTATTCAACTCTAGTCACTGAAGTGGCACCCCATTATCGGACTCCCTTGTTTCATCTAGGGTAACCATAATGGGTGGCCATTGCTACTGACAACCCACGATGTCATATGATTAATGGAGAGTCATGCTGATAAGCTCCCGAGTGTCACATTGGAGCCCTCAAGCAGTCTTGCACCATCCAAGGACACAAGAAGTGTCAGGGGCAATGCAGTATTTTATGTGACACTCAGAGAAAAACAAGTTCACTTTTGTCCACAGTTACAAAAAGTGACTTAGTTTTACAATATGTTAAATAAAAATAAATAAACCTTCCTTTGTTTAACATGTGCTGCTTGTAGAATCTGCAGATCTGACATTGCATGATGGAACTATGAGAGGTCTAGCGCATCTTACAAATATATATAAAAAAATTATAATTATGTGTTGCCTAAATACAAAATCTAAAGGTAACTTTTTTAATAAAACAATAATAGGAGAGGTCCTAAAATAGACCCCTGTGGTATATCATAAGAAATGGCAGGTAGATTTAATGTCAACATTCAGTTCTCAGTCTCAGATTGTTTATAACATTAATCAGTCAATGGTGAGAATGAAAACCTGAGTGAAATTTTTGAGATGGACCTCACTGCAGAATACAAGATCCAAGGGGCGTGGTTGGATCCAGATCCAACTCTTCTCACCTTACATATACCTAAACCTACCAATCTCCACCTCCTGATCCCTAAACCCTCCCTCTCCACCCCTAAACCGATCAATATCCACCCCCTAGACCCCCTGGATATTGTGTTCTGCAGTGAGGGACTACTAAATGTTTTGAAAAGATTAACAAGAACTACATATTCTTGCAATCTAGTTACAACAACTTTTCCCAGGGGCCAAGTCATTTTCAATCACTATTTAAAATTTTTGCAGTGGGCTTTTGATCCTCAGTGTTTAAAAGGACACTTTTGAGTGGCTGCACTTTAAAAGACTTCCTCTTTCCAGTGGTTGTGGCTCCCTTGTGTTCTTGAAGCAAAAATGTCTTTCCTGTTCTTCATAACTCGCGAAAAAAAAAAAAAAAAAAAAATAAATAAAAACAAAGAAAACCAGCCAAGGGCTTGATTTGACAGATTTTAATCTCTCATATATAAACATCACAACACAGTTTTACTCACTTAAAAACAACCTAAGCCACAAAGTATTGGTAATAATATCAATAAAGTAAAATATTCAATGTCAGCACATCGTGAATGAAAATCAGCTTCTGGTGGTGGAGAAACTGAATAAATTAAGTGTATGTGTTGAGACTCTATGCAGGTTCTTGTTCACTGTTGTTGAGTTGTGCATATTCCAGAACTGCCTGCTGAGAAAGACACAAACAAACTTCACAAACTAGCTCTCAGAGTCGTGTTCTAAGCTTTTTTTAATTTTATTTTTTATTATTACCTGGCTGTCCAAACTAATACAGAAATATAACTGCAGACAATATATGCAGCTTTAGTTTTTTTCCATAATTTGTAGGAAAATATTTATTTATGATAATTAAGCATGTTTCCCCCTAATGATAGACCTTATAATGAGAATAAAAATAATAACTAAAAATAATAACATCACTACTATATGAAACAAATATAAAATATTCCTTTATCATTTCATTTTTTTGTTGTACTGCTTTTAATTACGCTGATTCTAGACAAAAACTAATTTTAGAGCAGTATATTTTACTGTAATACAGTGATGGTAATGAGAACTTTTCCTCTTTGGATTTTGTATGACTTGAAATTTTCCTGAGAGGCTTCATAAGACTGACCAAATCAGATACAGCGTATAGAGATTTCTTCTGTGGCACCCATTTCTTCCACAAGAGGGCCTCCCTGTCGCAAAACTATTTGTACGTACCTACATGTGGACTTGTGTGTCTGTGTGTCAACATTGTGCGTCACTTACGCCCTCAGCCTGTTCCGAAACTCCTACAAAAAACAAATGAACCACCGTCACAAAAGAGCCGCAGTGGAAAATGGATGAATATTTAATAACTTCAGCTCAACTTCCTGAACCAACTCCAATCAACTCCCAAGGAAGAGGAGTGCGGTGCCCGCCTTAGGCTTATCGTGTTAGTGCCATGCTAATATGCCTGTGTAAGTAATCTGTTTCCCTCCAGATGCAGCTATTGTTTGGCAATATGTGGGCATGCCAAAACCCATTTCAGAGTGACCTCTGCTATGTTTCAGCATTGTTTAACACGCATACCGCAATGATTAGCAAGATGTCTTGCTATTAATCAACTAGGGAAAAGGGACTGTGGAGTGTTTTTTTGTGCTGAGGATACAATAGCCGAGTTTCTGTGTCGGTTGTGCAGAGGAACATGAGGCTCCAGGGCCCATTGTGAAAACAGGAAGCTCTTTCCCACCAGCGCAGGAAATAGCCACCTGGTGTCTCATGCATTAGGAAAACACTACAAGTTCATTAACAATGTCAGTTTGGACGCAATATAACAATGCGCCCTCTTTTGCTGCCTGTTATGGTCATGCTCGGAGGGGATTCAAATGCTGTAGTGGGTGATTCAAAGATCTGAGCTCACCTGGTGGGGACACCTGGACTTCTGTGCGCTGGACACTGTCGGGCTCTATGCTTTGTGTCACAGGAACTTCTAAATATGGAAACATTTTGGACACATCAGCATTAAAACTCTAACCAGCAGCATTCTTTCTTAAAATTTTTCATTAAATGATTGTAAACACTAATTTAGAAAATGTAAACAAAGTTTATGGTGGTTCTGACACACATTTTGACCAATGATTCAATAGAACAAATATTCGATATCCACTTATAACTGACAGATTTTGCACAATGATGCCATCTGAGGGATTCATTGACTGTTGAAGATATTTGAAATTCTTTCAACTCACCTCTGCTGGGATCCACTTCCTGTGGCTGAACCAGCTTAGAGTCTTCATCAGTATGATCATCAGAATCTAATAAAATATCAAGCAGAGGGTGTCATGTGATGAACTCACATCTCACTGGCATAATCCTGTTTAAAATC
This sequence comes from Acrossocheilus fasciatus, assembly GCA_036784905.1. Taxonomy (NCBI): domain Eukaryota; kingdom Metazoa; phylum Chordata; class Actinopteri; order Cypriniformes; family Cyprinidae; genus Acrossocheilus; species Acrossocheilus fasciatus. The sequence goes on along the minus strand of JAXUIB010000026.1, from coordinate 2,695,077 downwards.
TGTACCTGAGCCTGATACATGTTCACTCCAGACATTCCTGCCCATCACACAGGGAGTTCCTGTAAGGCAGAAACAAACAAGATATGAGTTCAACATTTAGAGCCAGAGAAAAAGTGATAAAATATCACTTTCAATATTATTCAATATTCGGAATACCATTCAGTCATTTCCATAACCCTGAGGTGTCCAATTCAATGTCCAATAAAATTCAGCTCTAGCCTGCACAAAATTCACTCACTGGACATTCTGGCAATCCTAAAGGCCTTGATTAACTAGTTATAGAGTATAATTGAGAGCTATTAATTTTAACATTTATTTGACTTGAAAAAAATAACAGATTCTAATTTAAGTGAACTTAATACAATCTTCGCATTAAGCCATTATAATAAATGTCATATTTAGCTACCTGTGCTCTTTAGTTAACAGCCAGTAATGGCGTTAAACGGGAAAAATTAATCACCTACATTAACAAACTAATTTTGACAGCACTAGAAATTATAGGCTAAAGCAATTGGGGGTGCGTTTCCCAAAAGCATCATTAGCTAACTATGGCTGCAAGTTCCATATTGGTAATGACTGAATTTGCGACCATAGATGCTTTTTGGAAACACACCTCTGCATAGCACTCTTTGCATGTAACAAACTCTACAGGAATTGCATTTGTAATGCAAAACCAGAAGTTCATTCACCTAGAAAAAGTAGTTCTACTTAAGAAATGATGATTTAAACAATTATACAGCTCAAATAATTCTACTTGCATTACTGCATGCACAAATTTTAGTTACACATCAAATATGATTTTATATGGAAATCATCACTATACCCAGTTTGCACTGAAACTTTAATCTAAATGGACCAGACTTGACATTAGTCTAATTAAAGATCAAAGTAACTTTTGTTTTTAGGATTTATTGAACACACAACAGCTTAAACAATAGCCAAATGCACTGCATTATGTAAATTAATATTCATATGACAAGGATGAGGACATTTGTTACCATTGAGAGCGGTGTTGTCTTCAATGTCGAGAGTAAGGCTTATTCTCATTGGGTCACCTGATTTGGGCCTTGAAGGTTTTCTGAGAAATAAAGCATTTTCAAACAGAATGGGAGAAACCTTTAAATGATGATATAAGACATAACAAATGATGTGGATGTTAAACAGAAACGAAGAGGCATCTTACACTGATAATTCAGTTGCTTGCTTTTCTCTGCGTTGATGGGAAATTTTCTTAAAAAAGACTGTCAGGACTATGACGATAGCCACCAAAAGCAAGATACAGAACACTCCAATAAGAGCTTTCTTCCACAGCGCTAAACTGACTATAAAAACACACACACAAATCAGCAGAATGGACATTGGAACATTTTCAAAAACTTCTTCTATACACTGTAAAAAGTGATAAGTTGACTTAACTTTAAAAAATTGAGGAAACCCATTGCCTTAAATTTTTTAAATAAATGATAATTAAAAAAAAAAAAGTTCAAGTTCACTTAACTTTTTAAGAAAAATTATTATTTACTTAATAATTTTAAGGCAACAGGTTTCCTCAATTTTTTTAAGTTAAGTCAACTTATCACTTTTTACAGTGTAGACACTTTAACTTTTAGGCCAGAAACATACACAATTACAAGCATTACGTTCTCAGCATTGTCGCAAGGTGAGCTATTATAGTAGCATTAGTTTGAACTGGCTGTTTTCCCTGTCAGTTACTCTTTCAGGTCAACTAACTTTATCACCTGCATCTGTGTATCTGAGGTCTACTATGACTTTAGTGATCAAATGGTAAGCTGGTGTTTGTATTAAAAAACGTACCACCAATTCTGACTGGATAACTCTTTTTGGTTTCAGAGGCATAATTGGATGCCTCACAGTAGTAGTCGCCTCTCTGGTCTCGTTCGATGGCTTTGACGACATGTCTTCCTTCTAAGGATCTGACCTCTTGGATGGAGGAAAGGAGCATAACTCTATTATGATACCAGGTGAAGGTGATGGGGTAAGTGCCCTGTTGTACACGGCAGATGAGGATAAGATCTGACCCCTCTATGACTGTATTCTCCTTTGTATCCAGGATTGGCCTGGAAACGGGTACTGATAGACAGAAAAAATTCAATTCTGTTGTTATTTATGTATAATAATACAAGCCCATACCTGTAGGTGTTCTGAAGTCACCTTTGAAACTGAAACACCAATGAAAATCATCAGCTCTGTTGCAACATCCTATTCACCATTTGACATATTCAAACAAGTGTTTCAATGCAACACTTGCAAGAACCAATGGTGTTTGGAATCAATGTCAAGCCATGTTTAACTGAATGTAAACAGGAATGAGATTCCAGTGACATTATCATTGAATAACAATAGCTTCTGTTACATAAAGCTGTTGTATGACTTCAGAAGACTTGAAGTATAACTATAGTTGTGGATCACTTTTGTGTGTTTTCATTCTTCCATGTAAGTAACATGAATAAATAATTACAGAATTTTTAATTTATTTTGTGAACTAACCATTTAAAAGCTTTACAAGCTTGTGTTTTGACAACAGTCAGATTTCACATACATTCGTGTTTTATTTACTGTTTGTTTCACTGATATTGATTAATTCATCATTTTTGATGGTTCTCCAAAAGAGACTTGTTAAATTTGGTAAAAGCAAGCAAAATATGTACTGGCAATAAAATGTGAATATCATTTCCTCTAGTATAAAACAAAAGAGCATCAAATAAATAAAGCTTGAGAGGCAGTGCATTGCACTGATTTTACCACAAATAATTGGTGACATAAGTAGGATGCAAAACTGTGACCAAAACACTGTAACACATGCTTTCATAAAGCATTCTGCTCTTTCAACATGACTTGTGTTTCACTGTTTCACTACAATGTTAGAAAAGCCATGCATATGGAGCTGGTTATGTGTTAGTTTACAAATCATGCACTGTGGTAAAAGCCTTTTGAAGTCATAACTAGATTTGTGCTAGGAACTGCATGAAAAAAGTCTTTATTAGTCAATAATCTGCACCTGTAATTATAATTTATGTGGAAAGGAATATAAATTAGTGTTTTAATTACTGCTACTAGTTTTCATTTCAGCTGGAAAGTGCACTGAATTGTATGTACATGTACGTTTTTTGGTGTTCTGCAAAAATGTAACTGGAGGCATGTTATTCCAATGAGTCTGTTGCAAAAATTTATCATGACACACTTTGAATGGCTTGAAAAAATGTTCTCTGATAGTGAAACTTTAGCTAAACAACAGTGATTATTTAATCTAGCTGGCTTTGGTGTGCGGAACAGGAATAAAATAAATGCCACAGAAGTTTCAGTCATCAAAAATGGTTCTGGACACTAAGGTCCATCAGTGATTAAAGCGTATATCAGCATCTAAAAATGGCAACATGCACTTCCAAATTATTCAAAAATAGCAGCAACACAAATGTTTCAGGATGTGGTCCTCTTACCTATGACAGGTACTCTAAGGGGCTCACTGTCCCTACTGAACGATGAGCCACGGTTATGAGCCTGACATGTGAAGGTGTAGATCTCTTCTGGAAAACTGATGGAGGTTATGTTAAAGATCACCCTGTCAGCTGCCTCAACCACTGTCCTGTGAGCCACTGGAAAGTGGGTCTTCAGTAAGGTGTAGGTTATTGGAAGCGTTCCATTTTCAGCCTCACACGAAACACTGAACGGCTTACCAACAATCACCTTATTAACAGCACGAAGGACTGGGGCAGAAACAGGTACTGGAAAAGAGGGGAGGAAGATGAGAAGCATGATAAAAGCATGCACATAAGAAACCATACCAACTGAAACAAATGTATTTGCAGCATTTTGCATGCTGTCAACTCTACATTCTTAAAAATAAAGGTTCTTTATTGGCAGATGTGGTTTCATGAAGAACCTTTAACATCCATGTAATCTTTCCATTCCACAAAAGGTTCTTTATAGTGGAAAAAGGTTCTTTAGTTTATTCAAATGTTCTTCACACTAAGAAAGAAGAAGAACTGTTCACTGGAAAATTATTTGGGGAACCCAACATCATTATTTTATTGTATCACCACAAAAACCCACTTATGGAACCGTTATTTTTTTAAAGGTGTAGTATACAGGCACCCTTGGGAGTGACTATTTATTGCTAGTTTATCAAACACCTTGGCTGCGTCCGAAATCGCATACTACTTGTGTAGGTACTACATTTGAATTCGAACGTACTACTCGACCGTTAAAAAAGTGCGTTCTATATAGTATGAATGAGGGTAGTATGAATGGAATTCGGACGTACTACATCCGCCATGTTGATGTTGTCACGTGTCATGCGTCTTCACAACAGCGTGAAAATTTAAAGAGCCCACTTCACTGCATGAACATCGTTAATGATTTAAATTCTTAATGCTTAACGAACTATTTAAAGAAAGCAGCGTTAACAAGCTGATGTACTACATTGAGGTTACCGTAACTCCATCTGATCGGTAATGATTAGAGATCTTTTTACACCTAATTCACACAATCGTTTCATCTGTTTGTTAAACCCTCAACAGGTCAGTCGTTTACTTGGATGATGTTAAACAAGTACAAGTTAACCACAATGAACATCAACAATGTTTTTCCCTGAGGTACTTTACACTTGAAGACAGCCGCGTTGCGGCTTTCCGCCATTTTTCGAATATGACGCGGCCTCTCCCGCGGCCTCATGGATAGTAAAGTATCCATCATATGCCTACTACAGAATTCGGAAGGAAGTAGTAGGTCATCCGGGTACTTCTCGCCTACTATTTTTCGAATACTATGAATTCAGACATACTACTTGCCTTGCATACTGTTTTTCGCATAGTATATAGTAGGGAAGTATGCGATTTCAGACGCACCCCTTATGTTATTATTGTGTTATAACATGTTATAACATAGCAATAACAAAAAATGCTATGTTATAGAAGTCAAAAAGACAATATGGATAATATGCATGTCCCCTAATGACAGAGCTTTGACAAAGCATAAACTCATCACCTTTAGCTTTTACATTGAGTGGTGAGCTGGCCTTGTTAACTTCTTTAGCCGTTGCCATACAGTAGTATTGCCCATTGGTGGCAGGGCTTGCGATGTTTTCATATTTTGCAACTTCTGAAATGTGTCGACCATCTTTCAGCAAAACATACTTTATGTCTGCTTTTCCGATATTCACTGAGGAGATTACATTACTGCTGCAGGTCAGAGTGAAGCGTTCTCCTTCAAAAACCTGGTCTGGGCTCATTCTCAAAACTGGCTTCGAGAACAGTTCTGAAGAGTGAAGATGGAGTCAGAAAAAAATATTTTATTATTATGCAGTCCAGGGTTATTATAGTTAGCTAAAAAAAAAAAAAAAAAACACATTTCAAAAGTTTTTTTGTTTTAATTTTGATGATTAAAGTTTACAACTCAAGTCAAAAATCCAGTATCTCAAAATATTAGAATATTTCCTAAGATCAATCAAAAAAAGGATTTGCAAAACAGAAAAGTTCAAGTTCTTTAAAGTATGCACTTAATACTTGGTTGGGGCTCCTTTAGCACAAACTAACTTTAGCATGGAAGCGATCAGCCTGTGGCATTGCTGAGGCACTATTGAGCCTTCGACTCGTCTGTATTGTTGGATCGACTGTTTCTCATCTTTCTCTTGAAAATATCCCATAGATTCCATATGGGGTTCAGGTCAGGCATGCTGGCTGGCCAATCAAGCACAGTAATATCATTGTCAGCAAACCACTTGGAAGTGGTTTTGGCACTGTGGGGAGGTGCTAAAGTCCTGCTGGAAAAGGAAATCAGCATCTCCATAAAGCTTGTCAGCAGATGGAAGCATAAAGTACTCCAAAATCTCCTGGGAGACGGCTGCATTGACTTTGGACTTGAAATACAATGGAGCCACACCAGCAGACATCACGGCACCCCAAATTATAATTGACTTTGGAAACTTCATACTGGACTTCAAGTAGCTTAGATTCTGTGCCTCTCCAGTCGTCATCCAGACTCCAGACCTTAATTTCCAAATGAAATGCAAAATTTACTTTTATCTGAAAAGAGGACTTTGGACCACTGAGCAACAGTCCAGTTCTTTTTCTCTTTAGCCCAGATAAGATGCTTCTGTGTCAGAAGTGGCTTTGTAGCCCTTTTCCTATAGATGTCTGAGTGTGGTGACTCTTGATGCACTGACTCTAGCTTCAGTGCACTGCTTGTGAAGCTCACTAAGTGTTTGAATCGGCTTTGCTTGATAGTATTCTCAAGCTTGCAGTCATCCCTGCTGCTTGTGCACCTTTTCCTACCCAAATTCTTCCTTCCAGTCAACTTTGCATTTAATATGCTTTGGTACAGCACTCTGTGAACAGCCACCCCTTTTTGTAATGACCTTCGGTGACTTAGCCTCTTTGTGGAGGGTGTCAATGTTCGTCTTCTGGATCATTGCCAAATCAGCAGTCTTCCCCATTATTGTGGTTTCAAAGAACAAGAGATACCCGGAATTTATACTGTAGGGATGGTCATTTAATGAAACTCAAATGTAAATATTCTAATATTTTGAGATAATTGGATTTTTGACTTTCATGAGCTGTAAACTCTAATCACCAAAAAAAAAAAAAAAAAAAAACAATTAAAAAAAAAAAATGTTTTACTTTACATGTAATGAATCTAAAATATATGAAAGTTTCACTTTTTGAAATAAGTTGCCAATTTTCTTTTAAACTTTAATTTCTTTTTGAGATGCACCTGTGTATGTATTATTTTAAACTTATTTTATTTGAACTATTCTATTACTATGAATAACTAACTGAATTAAAAAATAACTACAACTATAACAATCTCAATATAACTATTTTCTTAAAAATGAAATGGACAACTTGTTTTAATGCAATGATAATGTCAAAAAGCAATGACTGAAATAATTTTCAAAATGTTAAGTAAAAAAAACAAAACAAAACAAATACACACACAAAAATGCTTGGTGATGTGTACAGACTGCCTCAATGACAAACATTTGAATTGTGTGGAAATCTGACGCACATTTCTTTTATAGACGGTTTCAGCGGCAACAACATAAACAAACGTTACTGCGCATGCGTCCTTTTGTGGCCCTAACTTAACTTCCGGTAGACATCCAAATAGAATCAATAACAACAGCTAAGTCCCTCTAGAGTAGATTATTTTTTGATAAGCAAAATATGTTTGATGCATAAATCAGACAGACTTATTAAAAATGCAAATTCATTCTCTGCCACCAGGAGGGGCTTTAAAGCAGGAGAACTACAGGTTTCCCCGGTAACAGCTGTAGACAAAGCAGCGCTGAGCTTACAAACGCTGCGAATTATCAGGCATTACATGCGAGATGAAATGAAAATGACATCGAACATTTTCTAAAGACAGTCTTCCTTCAGAAATAGAGTTATATAAAAACACCCGTGCCTCGTTTTGATTTTTTTAAACGTGCATTACGTGCTCATGCTTATTCAACGGTTTTGAAATTGTGGCGGGTCGCCACAAATAAATAAATGTATGGGAAACACATCCCACAGCACAACAACCTGAACCCAACTTCATTACTCATCACTTTAACTTTAACTGCGTTTAGCTGGTGCCACTAACCAGACCGATAAGCAAACACAGACCGGAAGTTAACTTTGGTCCAGGCGGGTGCGCCTGATGAAACCGTATATAAAAACTTGGTTAGTTACCTGTAACATTTAGCTGATAGACTTCCTTCTTTTGCACGCTGCCTTTCTCTGCTTTACAAACATAGTACCCTGAATCCTCAGCTTTTACTACGAAGCTGTGTCTGAAGGTTGTATGAGATTCATGAAGAACGGAGTTGCCCTTAGTGAGGTACAACTCAAGATCTGAGGGATATTGCATGTGAGGGATCTGAGGGATACTGCATGTGATCTGTACCCTGTCACCTTCAACAACATTTGCTTTGGGGGAGATGCTTATCTGTGGAGTGATGGCATCAAGATCTGTAAAAAAAAGAAAAGAAAAGAGATTAATCTCACTGTTAATGCAAAATATCATTAGCTGTGCATATATATGCTCCATAAAGACCCAACGAAATGGCTTGATTAGCAGTTTTAATATTTAGAACTTTTTCCCCATGTGTTGCTGTGTTTGTTGACATATTATATCAGGGGAGACATTTTCTCTCTAGGGAATATTTTGTTGGACAAAAATGTGAATAAATCGATAAGGGAATGATGAATCATCAATATTTTTGATCTTAATGACAAGATTCCATTGACAAACTTTTTTGGCAGCGTCTATTTGTACTAAGTGCAAATAGCTATAGATTCTATTTACACTTTGTTAAAATAGCAAGATTTTCTGCTATTTACAGTATACTACTTATTGCAAATAGAGGCAATTATCTGCACCTCAGTATTGTAGTACATTATAAAACAGTACGCAATAATAACGTATTGAGTGTAAATTATACTTTTAATTCAAATTATTAAAGGAACACTCCACTTTTTTTGGAAATAGGCTCATTCTCCAACTCCCTCAGAATTAATAAACTGAGTTTTACCGTTTTTGAATCCATTCAGCCGATCTCCGGGTCTGGCGATAGCATTTTTAGCATAGCTTAGCATAGATCATTGAATCCGATTAGACCAGTAGCATCGCGTTAAAAAATGACCAAAGAGTTTCGATATTTGTCCTATTTAAAACTGGACTCTTCTGTAGTTGTATCGTGTACTAAGACTGGCGGAAAATGAAAAGTTGCGATTTTCTAGTCCGATTTGGCTAGGAACTATACTCTCATTCCGGCGTAATAATCAAGGAACTTTGCTGCAGTAGCAGGCGCAGTGATATTACGTAGCGCCTGAAAGTAGTCCCCAGCTATATTATAACTAGTTACCTAGCTGGGGACTACTTTCAGGCGCTGCGTAATATCACTGCACCTGCTGCGGCCATGTTACTGCAGCAAAGTTCCTTGATTATTACGCCGGAATGAGAGTATAGTTCCTAATCATATCAGCCTAGAAAATCGCAACTTTTCATTTTCCGCCGGTCTTAGTACACGATATAACTACAGAAGAGTAAATAGGACAAATATCAAAACTCTTTGGTCATTTTTGAACGCGATGCTATTGGTCTAATCGGATTCAATGATCTATGCTAAGCTATGCTAAAAGTGCTATCGCCAGACCCGGAGATCTGCTGAATGGATTCAAAAACGGTAAAACTCAACTTATTAACTCTGAGGGAGTTGGAGAATGAGCCTATTTCCAAAAAAAGTGGAGTGTTCCTTTAAATGGATGCCACCTTATTGGGACAATAAAGCCCTCCCTACACCTACCCTAACCCTACCCGATACTTTATTTTCAACTTTAAGATTATTTCCTTCATTTTTATTGAAAATAAATGCCTTTCTGATGCGATATGAAATTTGAAAAGGGAAAAAAAAAGTTTGGCAAAAGGTGGGTTCGAACTCAGGTCAATCGCGTCAAAAAGCATGTGCCTTACCATCTACACCACTGAAACTGATGTTAAATAAGATTAAATGAAAAATCTTTTTTCAGTGTTGACTATTCCAATCACATGTTGGTGGGTAGAGTTAGTGTAAATAGCCTCTGCCCAAAGTGAACACAAATTTTCTTTAAATTTTATTAGCAGGTTTCAAGTGATCAATATGCTGTTACCTCGTACAATAACTTTCACAATATTGCTTTTGTTGGAGAGGCCAGCATTAGGGTGCATCATAACCATATAGGCACATTGCAGGTAGATTTCTGTGAGCTTCTGCATGGCCAGAGTGGTCATCACAGAATTGTTGTTGCTACTAGTGACTGTCTTGACCTCCTGATCATCCTCGTAGAAGAAGAACATCAGAGTGCCCGTCTCCTCTGGTGCACTGCACGTGGCAATAATGTTTTCCCCCTCAGACACAATGTCAGACTTCACCTTCAGCATAGGGATCTGAAGACCTGCATGGGTTTAAACCACTGAATATAATCAGACACATCAACTAGACAATTTAGTAACAATGAAAACCATTGCTGACATCTGATAAAAATTACGTGATGACCGCAAGCAGAAAACAAAAGAATTCACATTCACACAGCAAATCCTTATATGGCTCTGTGTTTTACTGCAGGGCAAGTTCATAATCAAATAGTATCATTTAATGGCGGATCTGATGGCAAATAATACTGATTTTGAAGAGGATGTAAATGAAAACATTTTAAGATTAGCATATAAAAAAGTTCAGATGTAATTGTTGTTAAAATATCAGTACAGTTTTATGTTATTAGGGCAATTTAGAGATCCATCCATGTTAGATATAATACTGAATATGTAATAACGATTGGTGAAACATTCATCCATTCAAGGGGTAAAAGGCCTAAACATATTTTGTTTAAACACACAGTCCTACAAAGGAGCAAAAGCTTTACTGAAAATATGGTGGATGACAACAGTTGCTAGAGTAGAATTGATCAGTAATGCCTTTAAAGCGATAGTTCACCCAAAAATGAAAATTTGCTGTTCATTTACTGACCCTCAGGCCATCCAAGGTTTAGGTGACTCTTTTTTTTTTTTTTGCTGAAAACATGGTCCTTAGTGATTCATAAAATGCAAGTCAATGGCTACTGTTACTTTGAGAATTAAAAAAGCACATAGAAACAAGACCAAATTAATATTCATTGCTCCTGACAACATATTGAGGTCTTATGAAGCGAAACGATCAGTCTGTGCAAGAAACTGAACATTATTTACAAAATTATAAGCCTACCTGTAATCCACAGCCTCAGGCAATGGGGAAATCTTTCAGATAGTTTGTTTCAAAGAACTGGTTCAAATAACCGAATGGCCAGTTTGTTTACATAACCACGCATTGATGTAATGCATACGCAATTACATTATTAAAGCAGCCAAAGCATATAAAGTGAATAAACTTGTCTTAATCAACTTACCTTTTTACATAAACCACGAGAAACCATTAAAACCCTTGCACAGACCGATCATTTTGCTTCATAAGACCTCAATATATCATCAGGAGTCATGGGTATTAATTTTGTGTTGCCTGACATGCTTTTTTATTACTTTGAACTCAAAGTGATACTAGCCACTGACTTGAATTTTATGCATCACCACAGTTCCAGCTAAAAATCCTTACTATTCTTCTGAAGTAAAAAGGTCAACTACATTTTAGATGGCCTGAGGGTGAGTAAATGAACAGCAAATTTTCATTTTTGGGTGAACTATCCCTTTAAGATGGGGCTTAGAGGGGGGTCATTTACTGTATGTTACTGACCTCTGACGTTTAAAAACACGACGTCGCTCTTCTTGTGCTTATTGTAGATGTGGACACTGCACTGGTAGCGACCAGAATTGGACACCCTGGCAGAAGATAAACTGCGCTCCATCATTGAGTCGGTGATATTTTTGGAGTATATCACCTGATCGCCCTGCAGGAGTCTGAAGGAGTATGTCAGCGGCTGGGGGAGGCTCTGACTGACTCTGGCCTCACAACGTAAGATCACGTTAGTGCCACTCTCCACATTATTAGCAGGAAGCACTGTCAGCGTCACCTGATCAATGGTCACTGCTGCTCAGAAACACCCAGAAATAACAAACACACACACATAAAAGAAAACACAGCTGGGTCATTCGGGCCATGTTCAAGAAATTCCGTAAATAAAATTATAAAATTAATACATTAATAGAGGCAACAGAATACCAATTGATCATGAAGACCTTCTGTGTACATGTACAATTTAACCTCTTTAGTTAAAAATAGCAGAAAAAATAACATGACAGAAGAGACATAATGTATTGTTTACTTACCTGAATTATTTATAAGAAATTACTGTATAAAGCAGTTATATGAATTAAATAATTTACATAAGTAGACATACTATATGTATAATAAACAACCTAATTAAATAATTTGTAACATAATTCAAATAATCACATAAATATTTGTGAAGCATCATTGTGTTTTTGAAAGGTGCTTTATTAATAAACAAATATTTCATATTTTTTATATGCTATTGTAAAATTATTTTACACATTTAATCAGAAGATTCATCATCTGTGGTGTTACACAATAGTTGTCTCCTTAAATATAATCAGAAAAGCTTTTTAACCTTTCTGTTTGAAAAGATTATACAAATAAATTGCAATTTCAAAAACACATCTTGACTCTTAAAAAAACAACATTTTTTTTTTAAAATCTGCTGTGAATTCTGCACACCAACTTACTGACACATATTTATGGTCATATATATATATAGTCATATATAAAAAATAAAGTATATTTATATATTATATATTTAAAATGTATATATATATATATATATATATATATATATATATAAAATTTGTTAAATCAGTTAATTGTACTTTAACAGAATTTCTACTGAAACTTGTCATGAATTTAAACATATTTGTAATTACACAAATGCAATTATGAAGTTGCAATTTAGTACATTTTAAATATATAAACTTTAAATGTGTTGAACAACACACTGAAGTTAAAATTACAATCAAGTACATGTGCTTTCGTTTGTTAGTCAATCCATCAAAACAAGTGTACTTCTTTAAAGCACAGCAAAAGATTATTAAAACATAATGGTTTAAATGTACTTTAAAGTAAAACTTTTCAGTTGACATTATTACAAAGTGCACTTTTTAAAAAGACACTGTCATGAAAGTTTACTCTCTTTAAGTACACTTAAGTGGCCTTTTATTTGATAAATAATATACAGTCTGCAAGTCCAATTTCACATTCAATTCAATTCAATTAAGCACACTTCTTTTCACAAGTGGTGCATTCTGGGATTGCCTTATCGGTCATGCAATGCTGAAGTTGCTTAAAAAAGAGGCTTCAGACAGAGCCAGTACATTGTTCTCAAAGAAACGTTTGCTTGCTTCAGTTCACAAAACCCCCCCCCCCGTCAGATGCCACTTCTAAAGAGTGATGATCTCTGTGTGTTTACTTTGAGCAGAACACACAGTTCTTTTCCTGAAGTCTTAAAGGAGGCCAAAAGTGTGGAAAGCAGCGGCGTTCTGAACAGAAACAAGCGGAAGGAAGGAAACCACATAAACAAACACCAAACATTACTCCCTCAGGAGTGCAAAGCCTGTGATTTCTGCCCTAAGACTCTCAACCTGGCCAACAAACACAAGCAGAGTCCACCGCTACACACGTCACTTCAGTAAACACCGCTAAAATCTGGAAAAACAAGGATAATCCGAACCCAAACTCAATGGTGGAGGGTTGATTAGAAAATCGTAGTGTTTGAGGCTTGGAAACTGCATCACTGATCATGTTTGATCCACCAATTAGACGCAGACTAAACATCTTGCTATTGCACGAAGCTCAAACTTCCTCTGAGGGGCTAAACAGTGCGTGACAAAGTATCTCTGAAGGATCAAAGCATCCAAGTGAATCACAGATCTTCTCTGACTAAAAATACATCCAAAAAGTCTCAGAAAAGCACAGAACTGTCATAATATTTCACTGTTCCCTTTTCCCAACTATATAAATCAAGCGGTCAGGTTAGTCTGCGGTAAAAATAACCCGACAGAAGCTGGTGACCCGAAACTGTCGTGACCAAAGTGGTTTCTCTCCCATGCAAATACAAAGTACAAACAGAACCTGGAAATTGAATCGAGGACTTTACCTGCATGTATGTCGGCAGCTTGCCCTGCAGATGACAGCAAAAAGGAGAAAGAGGTCAGACAAATGAATCAAAAGAAGACGAGATGGTGTCAATCATCTGTGCGAGGTGTCCTTACACAGTGCACTCAGGCTGATGCGGAGCAGGCCGAGCCAGAGAAGACACAAGCTCATCCTCACAGGTGAGTGTTCATGAATGTGAAGGACGCACACACGGGCGCTGGAGGATGAAGAGAAGGGCAGAATGGTTACACTTAACACATGGAACCGCCTTTCTTTGTTTAACGTGGATCAGGAAACGCGTTCCTTCCTCAGGATGTGTGCATTTGAATGCTTCGTTCGTCCAGAACCTTGGAAAAACCGCCTTTCTGTTTATGGCGGGTCTCAAAGGTCTTATGTTTTAGTGCTGTGCTGAAGACATCACAGCCATATATAAGATCAAGAAGATGCTTTTTGAGGCACATCAGCAGTGTGGTGTCCTCCTGCACAAACACGAGTACCATGGTAGCACCATGTTTTTAATACATTTTCATATGAAGGTTTTGTTTTTTGTTTTTTTTTTGGATATGCTTCACAGATATACCATGTTTTTTGGATTCAAACTAGACATTTCCAGATATTTTTGTGGTTTTGAACATGAACCATGGAATACATATTTTTCGTCATGCACCAACGTTTTTTTCAGTGTTTCTTTTTTTTCAGTTTAAATTTCAATTAATAAATATGTTTGGTAACACTTTAGAATAGGGAACACTAATTCACTATTAACTACGACTTTTTCCCTCAATAAATTCCTAATTTGCTGCTTATTAATAGTTAGTAAGGTAGTTGTTAAGTTTAGGTATTGGGTAGGATTAGGGATGTAGAATAAGGTCATGTAGAATAAGGCATTAATATGTGCTTAATTACTACTAATAAATGGCTAATATTCTAGTAATATGCATACTAATAAGCAACTAGTTAAGAGACCCCAAAATAAAGTGTTACCATATGTTTTTGTCTTATTGTTTAGTATGTTTTTTTTTTTTTTTTTTTAAATTTCTGATTGGCTTAATTTAACTTTTATTTTAGGTTTAGTACTTTTGTTTTTTAGTTTTGGTACTTCCGCTTTATTTCAGATCAATTTTAATTGATAGTTTTTAAGTTTAAATTTTTTAAAATATCTTATTTTTTATTTTAATATTTTATTTTAATGATTTCATTTTTCAGTTGAAACTGAAAATGAAAATGATTTCAGTTTCAGTTAACAATAACAGCACTGCTTTAGCAGTGTGGACCAATATTTTGAATAAGCTCAAATTTTATATTTATTTTAGTTTCATTTTGAATATAGTTTTAGTAATTTTGATACTTTTGTTATGTGCTTTTGTCATTATTATTATTATTATTATTATTATTACAATTGAATCATATTTATCTTGAATTATTTCATTTTTTAGCTGTAGTAATTTTATTACTTCACCTTATTTTATTTCAATTAGCAAGACAAGATTTATCATTTTCAAGGTTTTTAGTTTTAATGGTTTTCATTTTATGTAACAGTAACAGCACTGTTTTTGGAGGTGTGTGACATGGTAGTACCATGTTTTTTGGCATGTTTCCATTTTGGACATGTACTATGTTACATATACATTGTTTTGTTTGGGCATTGCACCATAGTAACACCTTTTCTAGACATGGAACATGATATTACTATGTTTATTTTTAGGCATGTACTATACCATGGTAGTACTTGTCCAAAAATGCATAGTATTATGCATATTAATACCAAATATTTTTATTTTGACATGTATCATGGTTACCATTACCATGTTTTTGAACATGGCATGATAATACTATATATTTCATGTATATGATACTATGTATTTGATGGACAAGGTAAATATCATGGTACATGAGAATGTTGATCTTTTACTTGTCAAAGCACCATGGTATTACCATCTGAACACAATCGCTTTGCCATAGACACACTTCTTTATTGTAAGGGATTGAGGCTTAAAAACATTAAGACAACCCAAGTCAGAAGCAAAAGTATCATCCACATCCTTCAACACAAAAGGCCACAAAAAAGCCTCTGCAAAAGTGACCTTGACACAATGAAGCATGCTGGGTACATGACAGGAAGTCCATGATTAAAGAAAATGAGTTGAAAACAAATGTCAATACATGCCTCTGGCTCTCAAGCTTCTGAACGGAGATTGCAGTATACGAGTACAACCACTAGCTGTCGCTCTAGGCTTACAGAGAGGATGTTGACTGCAGAGAAACTGTCTACAGCCTTCATAGAAGTAGATATTAAATCAGTAAAATGCTTCATCTCTTCATTATCAAAGACCAGAAATGAGCAAATAGATCTTTCTGTCCCTAAACTCCTGTCAAAACAAGTTGTGATGCTCTGGATGAGAGAATTAATTGAAGCTGTCACATTCACTGCATTTATGAGACGCCTTGAGCCTCTATTCATGACAGTACCTCTCCTCACTCGCCTGAGGGAACTCTTGAATTAACAGTGCTAAATCATTCATGCTGTATGTTTGAGCTTTAATTGGGCGTCTGCCTCGCCAGCAGCACACCAGCACAACCAGTTTGGTCTCTGCAGTGAATTTCCTCAGGTTTAGCACAGCACATCAAACACAGGATGTCCTGCTGCCCACAATGGCCGCATGAAAATAGATGATATGATCACCAAGGCAGAGCACATTGAAGAATCAGTGACTCTACTGTTTTTCTGCCTGGAAAGCTCTGCTGTTCTGCAGCATGTTGAAATGCATTCATCCCAGCTTGTTATCCAGTGACACAATACAATGACTTTTAGCAGTTGGAAAATGGGATTGTGGCCACAAAACTGTATATAATCACTACACTGTAAAAAAGAAAAACAGTTGAGCCAACTTAAAACTTTAAGGCAACCAGCTTCAGCAGATTTTTGAGTTTCCTCAACTTGTCGTTTTAAGTTTATACAACAAAAATTTGAGAATCTCCCACAAAAATAAGTTGAGCAAACTCAAAAATCTGCTGAAGTTGGTTGCCTTAAAATTTTAAGTTGGCTTTTTTTTTTCTTTTTTTTTTTTACAGTGTACTTTTCAAAAGTTAGGGGTCGATAAGATTTTGTGATGATTTTGAAAGTTTATTTGAAAAAAAAAAGTACAGTAAAAACAGTAATATTGTAAAATATTACAATTTAAAATATTTTTTTTAAATTATCTGAAGTGTCACATGATTCTTCAAATATCTTTTTAATATACTGATTTACTGCTAAAGAAACATTTCTTATTATTATCAGTGTTGAAAACAGTTGTGCTGCTTAAAGGGGTCATCGGATGCCCATTTTCCACAAGTTGATATGATTCTTTAGGGTCTTAATGAAAAGTCTATAATATACTTCGGTTAAAATTTCTCAATGGTAGTGTAAAACAACACCCTTTTTACCTCATCAAAAACAGCTTTGTTCACAGAGACCCGTTTTGTTGCATGTTGCTTTAAATGCTAATGAGCTCTGCTCACCCCGCCCCTCTCTTCTGTGCCGTTCTCATGAGACTTTACTTTAGCCACAAGACTTGCTAACTAGCACGTTATTAGGAAAGGCGATTTCAAAGATTCATAAAAAACGAATGATTCACATGAACATAGACGTATTTAGGTAGATTGGGAGGCGCATTCCCTTCACAAACAAAACTAATCACACAGACAAGAAGCTGAGAATGGCCTGATTTGAAAAAGGGGATATTATTTTTAGGGATTAAATAAAAACCACTGGGTGGATTTTTATCATTATAAGGTAGATATAATGTAGATATAATTCCTTTCCTTTCCTTTCCTTTCCTTTCCTTTCCTTTCCTTTCCTTTCCTTTCCTTTCCTTTCCTTTCCTTTCCTTTCCTTTCCTTTCCTTTCCTTCTCTTCCCTTCCCGTCCCGTCCCGTCCCGTCCCGTCCCTTCCCTTCCCTTCCCTTCCCTTTACATTACCACACTTTTCCTTTCCTTTGTGCTTCGCATCGTTCCTTTCTGCACATTTTTCCACAGCAAACTGTTCCTTTCCTACTCACACCTTTCCTCTTCGTTCCGCACATTACTTTTCTGGAACACAAATTGCATTTCATGGTAAATAAAGCATGCCCAATTTAGCATTTTAGGATTTAGGCTTGCCTTTCCAACAATGCGTAAGATTTTACAAGGCATCATAATAATGGGAGTTATACCTTATTTTGAAACATGCTTTGAGTCTGAAACACACCTACGATGCCTTAAAATACATTCACTATGTTATGGAACAGAGCCTTTTTTACATTTGGCTCCTCACATTTAATGATCCGCAGATGGTTAGCTATAAGCAGCAGGGAAATAATGATTTTGCAGACGGTTTGAAGGAGCCATGCAACACAAATTTAGTATTGTAACAACTCCTGTATTAAAGTGCAGGCTTGATTTATTTTAGGTCCTGGCAGAGCTGTCGTGACAGAGGGGTCGTGCTTTGAGGGTCCTGATTAATGGTTCTCCCTGAAGCTGCAGTGCCTGCGATGCCTAGGCCGACCCGTAAGAGAGAGCAGCTCCTTTTCCAGCACAGAGCGGAGTCATAAAAATCACTCAGGGTCTTAATAGTGGCTGTCATAGTTGCAAAGAGCACCAAGGTAACAAGCTGCATGTGGGAAAACAAACTGGAGTGAGGATAAATGTTTCAACACCAACATTACCAAGCAAGTTAAATAAGACTAAACGGCAGCCGATAACTCACACATGGTACTTGAATTTACCATTATGCTTTGCATTATTATTTCAGCTATTTTCTCACTTACAGCACAAGGAGCTAGTAATTCCTTGATTTGTTATGGCACATTTGTAAAGAATTTGAAGTTTACAATGCAGCTAGCAAACCACATCTGCCACTTTCCTTTGGGGCATGACGTGAGAAATTGAATTGACAATGTTTTGCCACTGACAGCCATGAGATGTAATATTTGGCTAAATCGAATGAGGTGACAGGTGCATTTTGTTTTTGACAAAGGGACAATGAAGGCAGCGACATGCGCCAGACGTGACAGGTCTCTGGTTTTCGCTGCAGACGCGTGTCTATGCTAAAGGCAGCCACTTACATTCGCTTAATCGGTGAAATCTAGGTCATTCTGCGGTGGCTGTCCAAATGTCCTCGCACGTGACTGTGGAACGATGGGTAAAAACAATTAAAGACATGCTTTTATAGCTATCTGTGTCAGGTGAAGATGAACCGTGATTTTGATTCTAGAACACTAGCTGATCTCACGCTATTATCAGCCACCTTATATTAAAGTGATAAATCCAATCTAAATTCACCCCGTGGGGAAAGGAAGAAAGAAATCAAAATGATAGCGATTTAGAGAGAATATCTTATATTGACTCTGCATCATTACCCAAAGGATTTTAAACAAGCCCCCATAGGATGTTTCATTTCATTCGGTAGTGACTGTACTCATTTCATATACATTCATCAGGTCATTTAACATCTTTTCAAAGTTTTTAGTGTTTTAATGCACTGTAGGAGCGTGCTCACATGTACAACAAAACTTCATTTAAAGTTCAGCTCATTTTAACAACTCATTTTAAAGCATTGCAGTAATGACGGGGTTTTTTTTGTATGATTTTTTTTTGTAACTTTCAATCCTGAAGTTAACCTCATACCTTCACAAAAACCCAACAGCATTTTTCCACTGGATTTAAATTACTTCAAAAAAATAAAAAAGGCTCTGTGACCAACATAAGATAGGTAAAACTAGTGCTGTCCTTATAATGAAATAACAGGAATTAATCTCATGATCTCTGATGCGTATTTAGAAAGTACAAAGAATTACAATTCAGTGAATGTAAAAAAATAATAAAATGTCCTGGCAGAAAATTATACCATTACATTTTTCGTTAAGTTCATGGACATTTCCCTCAACTCTAAAACATGGCACAATGCAAGGCATAGTTCAAAATATGGATAAAACACCTGTGAAAAGTCCATACGGAAAATATCTTCATACAAAGCTGTCAATGGGGCAGTACCTTCTCAAAATGCACTAATATGTACATTTTACATAATAATGTGTATATCTTTAAGGTACCATTATAGGGATAAATAAGATACAAATGCGTAGCTTTTGAAAACGTACTGTCCTGGTACCTTTAAAGTAAAAAAGGTACAACTTTGGTCACTATTTTTATGGACTTTTCTTAGAGTGTATGTTCTTAATATTGTGTGCATATCCATTAAGTCAAGACTGTAGGTTGTGCCGTTTCACATTTTAGGATCTGAAAGGTGCAGCAGATTTCTACCTGGCAATCAAAGCTGCATTATATTAGGAAACTTTGAGGTGAAAAACTCATAGGGTGCCATTTGGAACAGAGCCACAGATGATAACAGATGACAGCAGGAACAGATCAGAGATATTCAAATCACAGGAGAAAGTACACTCATAATTTTACACTCCATGAAGTCACATTTAGTGCCATTTTACTCTTGATTTTTCAAAATGGTGTGCTTTGTCCTGGTGAGCGGGAGTGCTGTCCTTTATCCAGACTGCTGTCCTTCATGAAAGAGTAAGGAAGCACAGATGTCACTTAGAAACAAATGTGTGCAGTTGGTTTAAACAATGACTTGTCTTGTACATTTGCATCTGTGAAAAATGTTACCACATAACACTCTTGGCTGTTTACCGCATGCTGGGTTGGTGTGATTTTACAAAGCTCGTGATGCATGAGACACGTGCTTTCAATTTCAAGTTGCTAAACATCTAGCCAGAACATTTTAATCACAGCAACGTTTCACAGTGCTAAACTCCAGAGCGGGGTTTCATAAAAGTGCTGCAAACCTCCATCCCAATTTACAAGTGTGAAACCTTCCTCTACACAGGGTTAAAAACAGGGTTTAGAATGACGATAACCTGCAGTTAAGTGCAGTGTGAAATGCCTCTGTGTGCATCCATGTTTGTATCCTCCTCTTTCTCTCTCTCTCTCTCTCTCTCTCTCTTCCCTTCTGTCTTTCGTCAATAATACATGACATGAGCGATTTTTAGATGACCGCTTCTTTTACTCTGCCAGTTGCTGGGGAGAACTGACACAGTATGTTGAGTCAGGATTTGCGCAGCCAACTCAACAAAAAAAGCGTGTACATGGGTTGCAGACACGGGTTGTGTTGGACGTTTTGAGTCTTCCAGCGAAGTTTATGTTTATCAAGTTTATCATTCACATTAACTCAATAGCACTTGCTCAGTTGGTGCAGGACCCCCTGAAAGCATTCGATTTCTGCCGTCTTTGCTTATGGGTGCTCATTATTTTTTAAACCAATTGTCTGAGCTGTTAATGCAAACAAATGTGACATGAGGAGATCATTGATTGGTTGGCTGATGGCAGTATAGAGGTCTCAAACCCTTCACTATTGTGCCTTTTAAATGCGATTGGATAAGCACATGAACGACCAAATTAAGTCATATTTTCCGAGTGGGAAACTCTGAATTATAGATGATTCATGAGTTGCTGAGTTGTGATGTTGGAGGAGGCATGTTGATTTTAAACATGGCAGAAACGCTAATAATCTATATAGAAACTTTGGTAACACTTTAGTAAAGGGAACAAATCTAACTATTAACTAGTTGCTTATTAGCGTGTCTAATGTTAACACATTGGCTGTTTAGTAGTACTTATAAAACACATATTCTGCAAGATCATATTCTACATCCCTAATCTTACCCAATACCTAAACTTAACAACTACCTTACTAACTATTAATAAGCAGCAAAAGTTGCAGTTAATGGTTTGTTAATGGCAAGAATGGGACCTTAAAAGCTTAATGGAACATTTAATTGCGGTACCGTGTAGAAATAAGTGACAGAAGTGAATATTTGTCATAAATTAAAATTCATATATAGTTTTTGGGGTTATTGTTCATAATATATATATATATATATATATATATATATATATATATATATATATATTGTGACGGGAGGAGCCAACGACAGACACAGTGGGTGTGGCGTCAGGCCTCGGAGAGGTTTTTATTGAACAAAAATAAAATAAAAGTGTCCAGGGGAAAGAAGTGTCCAAAGAATTGGGGGATCTGGTGTCCTCGTCGTGCTTCGGGGCTTGTGCAGGAGGGCAGTGTTCCGAAAGGGAAGGGTCCAGGCAAGGGGCGGAGTCAGGTGGCCGCACACGCTCCCGCGGTCCGGGGCACGAGGGGCGGCGGCTTCTCTGGAGCGGCGGCTCTTCCTGACTCCGCCCCTTGCCTGGACCCTTCCCTTTCGGAACACTGCCCTCCTGCACAAGCCCCGAAGCACGACGAGGACACCAGATCCCCCAATTCTTTGGACACTTCTTTCCCCTGGACACTTTTATTTTATTTTTGTTCAATAAAAACCTCTCCGAGGCCTGACGCCACACCCACTGTGTCTGTCGTTGGCTCCTCCCGTCACAGTGGTGGAGAATGCGGGCAAGGCGGAGCCTAGACAGCGCAGTTGGGCAACATCTGAAGACGTCATCCCCTCTCGCCCACCGAAGTTCGTGAAGAAGCGCGTGGGACGGAGAAACGACGGAGACGGCCTCCCAGCCACTGAAGGGGTAAGTGACATCTAGTCAATTGTCATCTTACCCTGTGGTTGGTTGAGGCTGTCGACTAATACCGGTTTCTCTGTCCCTGTTCCGGCGCGGTGCGAGAGGGAGGTTCGCCCGGAGAGGAATCCCTGCCCCGCCCACTCCGACCGTATGGAGCCTGGTTGAGGAAGGTAGCACTCCTGCGTGGGCGGCGACCGACGACGGGGATGTCGCTTGGGGGGGGGGGATGTGACGGATCGGTGGCCCTCCCCCTCATCATCATCACCACCCCGTCCCTTATTCGCCGCCCTTCACCAGGCTCCCGACTGGAGTGGGTGGATGAGAGGAGGGGCGTGGGATCAACGTGGGCTGGCGGCGTGTGATGAGGCACAGCTGGACTGAATTAAGCCTCATCACCGCCGCCGTTAAATGCCGAGCGCGCCTCTCCTCGGGAGACCGGTCTCTTCCCCCGTGCATGCACGCTGGTGTCCTCGTGGGTCCAGGAAGGGTGCGTCGAGGGACATCGCGCCGCCGAGGATGTGAGCCGCGGAACCTCCAGGGTCATCGTGCAAGCCGCACCCGTATAACGGCCGTCGGGCCAGGATGCCGGGCCGTCCATCCCGCCAATGGGCCAGTAAGTGGCACAGGAAGAGCCGCCGCTCCAGAGAAGCCGCCGCCCCTCGTGCCCCGGACCGCGGGAGCGTGTGCGGCCACCTGACTCCGCCCCTTGCCTGGACCCTTCCCTTTGGAACACTGCCCTCCTGCACAAGCCCCGAAGCACATCGAGGACACCAGATCCCCCCTGATTTATGGACACTTCTTCCCCCCTGGACACTTTATTTTCTTATTTTTGTTGAATAAAAAAACCTCTCCGAGGCCTGACGCCACACCCACTGTGTCTGTCGTTGGCTCCTCCCGTCACAATATACATACATACATGTATACACATACATACTGTATATATAATTTGTTTAGGTTACTTCCATGTTATGTTTCTAACCTGAATGCATGACATGTCGTTATAATGGACACTTGGAAGTACGAGTTTTCCGGGCGCACTTGAAGGCAGCATTAGTCTGTACTGTTCTGTGACGTCAATAGCAGCAGGCAGGGAAAGATAAGTCTATTTTATGCTGCTAAGAGCACTTCAAAACGGGCACTGCTAAAACATCTATCATAATATAATGAAATATTTACATGCTATTCAATGGCCGTCGATGGAGAAAGATACTTTTTGCTCCCATAATGGAGTTGCATTTACCAGATCGACATTGAACTTCTGGCTCAAGCAAAGGCTTTTTTGAAAACTACCATTATTGCTGCAGTTCAGTTTGGTGCCATTAAAGTTGCAGAAATTACACACTGCACCTAAATGTCAATTTATACTGTATGCTAATGAATGTTTATTCCCCAACAATGGTGATAATGATGCCATCAAGGTCTCTGGACCAATTTGTTTTTGATACAACTTTGTAGATTCGCTGACCCCCGGTTTTCCCTATTGCCCCATCATCTCTACACACTACTCTCAGCCTCAACGCTGATCACAGAACATTACCATAAAATCTTTGCAAGCAGTATTTCATGGACAAAAGCCCGCTAGAACATCTCTACAGAGTCTTTAAACACACACACTTGTAGGTTCTGGGAGCCATAACCTAAATCTGAAGGCAGCATTATGCAGACATTTTCATGTTCTTTTACTTTGCAAGGGTAAGAGCAGCAAAAATCACACATGCACACACACACTGGTGCATATGTGTTTTACAAGGACTCTCCATACGTGTAACTGTTTTTATGCAGAACAAACTGTATTTTCTATGCTCTTGTACCCTAAACCTACACCTAAACTCACCCTTTACAGAAAATTACCGGTACTGACCATTTTGAATAGCAAAAAACACTGTTTAGTATGTTTTTAAGCCAATTGGTTTTTTTCAGGGACTTAGGACATTTCCATAAGCCATGTTTACCCTGTTGTACCTATGTCATAAACCATATACACCAGAACACACACACACACAAAATCATTATTCACTCATAATCGTTCTTTTTGAGAGCTCTAAAAATCTAATGTGTGTTTAGACTCAAATATTGCACATTGTTGGCTCATGCTAGGTGTGATGTATTTTGCAATGGAATGTGACGAGCCAGTTCAGACATTCTGAATAGAGAATGTGATTTGAAATGTATGCCAAAATTGAAAATACAAGACTTCAGTTTTGTTTTCTTCCCCACATAAACCTACCGCATGACTTCAAAAGACTCTGAAGAGTTACTGGCTCATATGGACTACAGATACTTTAAAGGGATTGAAATGAAAGAAGATATTTTGAGACATGTCTCAGGAAGTCAATGGTCCTTTTTACTGTTCCTTTTTATTCTTTATCTTAAGTGTGCCTCTGTGCACCTTTCTGGCTTAGAAACATTCATGGCCTAATGGAGGTGATTCCAAAAGTTTTGCAGCCACACTTGGGTGATGCCACAGCATAAACAGATGAAAAAAAAGAGAAAAACCCGGACGTGGAGAGAGTTGTAGTGTTGTTGCCTTCCCATCTGCTGCTATTTCAGTTCTTACCAAGAGTTACAAGATGTCATCACTTAGCCTTTTATCAGTATCAGAGTGATGTAAAACTTTACAAGAAGCAGCTCTGAAAGTACTATTGCACTGAAATGCAAATGTCTCTACCTTTATCTGCCACAAAAAAAAGTGCTGCTCTAACTATGCAACACTATATTTTTTGGTTTCTTTGAAATGTCGGCCAGAAACCGAATACTGTGTTGTGTATCTGTCTCACAGGCAAATACATTGGATGTAATGTTGTAACAGGATTGCATCAACCCAGTGACCGCATATTGCAATCATGATTAGAGAGAGGAATTGAGAACAGTTTTTTGCTCAGAATTGGATTGATTCGTTTTTTTTATAAAGTAATGTAACTGAATGATTTTCATAATGTTTGTTTTCATTATCGGTTCATGATTGCCTGCTAAATATACCAAAATACTCTGATTGTGTTTCGTCTTTACACTCCTTGTGATTCTCATTTGTAGTTCTGATACTCGTCAAACTCAGGCAGGCTCTCATCATCTGAGGGTGGATTTGGAGGTCGATTGTGTAAGTAGTCTGAATACAAGCCAGGGACCCACGAACTCCCCCACTAATCACACAAAACTCGATAACTCTCTCTCTTCTTTCCACATCTTCATAAAAATGAGCTGTTCCGCCACAGAGCCAAGGAAAGCCGGGAAAGCCCACTCACAAATCAATAGTGACATCAGCGTGAGAAAAGCAATGCCGCCCATCAGCTGTCTCTGCGTGACTGCGAAATTGGCCGCTCCATCCGAGACGAGTGAGGGGGAAAATCTTTCTGCATTATACAATGAGTAAATCCCTATAGCTGCATTTCACTGGCTTAGCGGATAGGATGTTATTAAATAATAGCTGAGTATGTCAAGAATGCTCTGATTACTTCTGACATCCTTCTATTTTCCAAATTGCTTGGAGGGTCACAGGAACACAGAAGCCTATCTCAGTGTTTTTGGGGCATAGGCAGGGGAACACCCTGGATGTATGGACAGTTGGCCCTCTGGGACATGATTTCTACCACAACCGAGACCCCCTCTAGAAACACCAAATGGATCCCACCTGCAAATGCATCTTCTGGCAATTTACTGTCTCCAATTCACCTGCTCTGCATGTCTTTGGATTATGGGGAAAACAGCACACTGAGAACATGCAAACTTCACACAGAAAGGTGTAGCATATCGGAGCGAATCAGAAAATTTAAGATTCAATAAGAACAATGTTGAAACACAAAGAACTGAATTCCACAAAGAAGCCCAAGACAACATGGATGATTATAAATCAAATCCTAGCGCCAGCCAGCCTGAAGTAAGCCTAACCAACCAACTCTTTCACAGCTTTGAACATCTTGCAGCATTAACACAAAATAACACTTATTGATAATTCTAACTCAGGAAGGAGATTGTCAAATTTGGGGCAAGTAACCAAATCTAATGGTCAAAGAGACCATCACATGGAAATCCATAATGGAAATCACAAGCTAAAGACTTCCTCGGATTAACTTCTCCCACTCAGGACAAAGACCAGGCTCCTTCTAGACCCTTTTGACCTTTGTTCATCACAGAACACATTCTCACGTTCACAGAATGGCACAGAGACTGCCTTTACACGTATATATGCACCAAAATGATGCTAAAAGGACTTATGAGCAGATATCATTCCGTTGCATAACTCCACATCATGTATGTAACCCACACATTTGACTATCATGTTTTAATCACTCATTGTGTATTTCATTGTGTAAAAACTATTGAACTGTTATGTGTGTTTGAATATTCTTGCTTGAAACGTTTCTTGCAATTGATTCTTTGTAAAATGTATCAGATTCTTGTTATAGAAATCATGTCCAGATTATAGTCTGCGAGTGTGGGAAAATTCGGACCATTTGACTAAGATAACGTGATGATTTATGTATTATGAGGAAAAACATAGTAACACCCCGAGATAAGACTATGTCTAATTGGTCAAGATACCATTTGGGATGTGTCCAACAGCTGAGTTAAAAAAACTCAGAACATCAACAAATTTAGCTTTTACCATGACTTTTTGTCTTCAAGTTCTTCAAGAGCTTTTCAGCGTGCTCTGGCTTGCATGCCAGCTGCTCTTCTAAAACCATGAGGAGTCAAACTTTTCATCTTTTCTTTCTTTTACTTTAGTTTCTTTTCTTTCCATTGAGAGTTTCATGTTCTGAGTTAAGTTTTGCCGCAACACTGCCGACCTCAAGTCTGTGCCCACTTCAAAACTTCAACCAGCCCACAACTCCGAATCTTCAGCCAATGCCCTGAGGTCACTCCGAACGACAACAAGACTTCCAGCCAATCAACAACCTTGGGAAATCCCTTTCTGCAAGGAAGACAACAAAGGGAATCCCCTAAAACTGGCAACATATGTACCTCCAGATTCTAGCTGAGCCACCTGTTATTCTCAAGCATCTCCCATCCAAGTACTGAACAAGCCAAACCTTGCTCAGCTTCCGAGATCAAATAAGATAATTTTGGGAAATTGGTTGTGCTTTAATTTTCCTTTTTTGAAATCTTTTTTGTCTCTTGGTTTGTTAAAGAGATTTTGAAGAATGTGACTAAACTGTTGACTTCTATAGTATGGAAAAAGTACTATGGAAGTCAAAGAGAACCAGAAACTGTTTGTTTACCAACATTCTTCAAAATTTCTTTTGTGTTCAGCAGAACAAAGAAACTCATACAGGTTTGAAACAACATGAGTATTAGTAAATGATGGCAGAAGTTACATTTTCAGGGTGAACTATCCCTTCTTTCATGCTCCTTCTTAATTGTGTCTCTGTTGTAACATAATACTTCTGATGAGAGAAGGTCCTTCAATCTTCATAGTAACAGATCTAGACCTTTCACTGATCCTTTCATGCGTGTTTCATGGAACAGTTAAAACTTTAGTTTGGGGACCAATTCTCACTATTACCTTACTATTAACTACGACTTTTGCCTCAACAAACTCCTAAATTGCTGCTTATTAATAGCTGTGAGGTAGTTGTTAGTTAGGTATGGATTCAGATTAAGGGATCTAAAATATGGTCATGCACAATAAGGCATTAATATGTGCTTTAAAAGTACTTATATACAGCCAATATGTTAGTAATATGCATGCTAATAAGCTACTAGTTAATAGTGAGAATTGGTCACTAAACTTCCAGGAGTGCCTGGAGGAAACTCATACCAGTATGGGGAGAATATGCAAACACACAGAGTTCCTCCTGAGTTTTCAATCTGATCATCATAACATAACTGCTGTTCTTGTGCCATGAATTAGTTCTGGTATGTTTTAACGAGAAAGTGTAACTATGCAATGAACAGAGCAATCACAAGATTAACAATTGCATTGGAGCAAAGCTGTCTATTGGAATGAGAAAGGAGACATATTAATCATGAATATGCAATTTTAATTTATATTAATTATACATTATTTTATTTGATTAACTGAGATAGTGCTTCCTATGGATTTGGTGACCTACACAAACTGCCTGTAGGAAGATTCAGTTCTGACCAAGATGGACAGGTTTTAATATCAGAAAACTGCTTTCACAATGACCAAATGAATCGAGCCCTGATGTTGAATGCCTGCCCCAAAAGCTCACAAAAGTTTGCAAGCACCCTATAAGCTGTAATGTAGAGCAGACTTTATTACCAGACGTCTGACTGCATAAGACAAAACCCCCTCATAAAGCTGGCTTACACAATCCCCTGCTAAATATTTAACATTCATAAATTAGTGTCGCATTCAAACACTGCCAAAATCTTTTTAGACTAATAATTTTAGGCTCAAGTTTGAAAAACAATTCCTCTATTTTTTGTCTGTATCCTTAACTCAAAGTTTCAAAGGGCTTCAAAAGAGAGCAAAACTTTATCACACTGTCTTATCATCTCTAAAATGACATTTGCAGAAAAAAAAAGTCTTTTCAGAAGGTGCACTCAAAAAAACTTGTGCTTATATGTGTTGCCATTTCTGGTTTATGTACATTTAGTACAAATGTTTCATTTCATTTTCTTTTCATTTAATTAATTATTTTGTTGTTGTTGTTGTGTGACACCATTTTGGGGCTCCATAAATTATCTTGCTAAAAAGAGTTAGCTTTTACAAAAAATACTGTCATCATTTACTGACCCTTAGTTGTTCCAAACCGTATGAATTTCTGGTAACACTTTAGAATAGGGAACACTTATTCACTATTAACTACAACTTTTCCCTCAATAAATTCCTAATTTGCTGCTAATTAATAGTTAGTAAGGTAGTTGGTAAGTTTAGGTATTGGTTAGGATTAGGGATGAAGAATAAGGCATTAATATGTGCTTAATTACTACTAATAAATGGCTAATATTCTATTAATATGCATGCTAATTAGTTAAGAGACCCTAAAATAAAGTGTTACCAAATTTCTTTCTTCTCCTGAGCACAAGAGAAGATATTTTGATGAATGTGTGTGTAACTAGTTTCTGGTCCCCACTGATTATAGTGTTTTTCCCTTGTACTATAGAAGACAATGGCTATCAGCAACTTTCTTTAACACTCTTCAAAATATCTAAATTTGTGTTCAACAGAAGAAAGGAACTCATGCAGGTTTGGAACAGCATTTACTTGATTAAATGATAAAATAACTTTCATTTTTTGGTTGAACTCTATCTTTGGCACTTCGAAGGAATGGAAAATTACAGATGAGCTCTTGTTCATATCAATTATTTTTCCTATCAGCAGTGAGATGAAATAGAGAAAGTTTCTGAAATCTCTTGCGCCCACCTTTTCCACAAAATTCTATAGGCTACCGAAGGGAAGAAAATGAGGGAAGAAAATGTGCAAACAGGGAAACCCTCTTACCTGATGAAAATAACATTTACCGACCTGTCAATCAAGCACTAACGCTGTGTCATGCAATGGAAAAAGCATGTTATTTGACGCTTGTGTTAACAAATATCAGACCTCTGAGAGGAGTGTGGGAGAAGGACGAGAGGGGGAGTGAAGAGCTTCTCTTCTTTCACGCATGCCTTTGTTAGATCTGTTCAATTGCAGACGTGTTTCATGTCAAGTGCTTGTGAATGGCATTATTTGATGGGCTGATAGGAGAGAGACTGAGTGCTGGTAAAGAATTCGAAAAATAACACAAACTCTCCCTCATTGTCACTCGGTCTATGGCTGTCGCCATAACAACCAGAGCTGTGAACCGTGAATTGAAAATTAAATTACATTTTTTGAATTTGAAATGAGGTACCAGACAAGATGTTGATTGTTTTTAAATTTTAGCAAGTAGAAACCTCTTTGAGGTGTGAATTTTTTGATGTTCAGTATGAATTATGCAGTAGTTATGAGTAGTTCTAGAAATATGTGATGATATAAACAATGTTCACCTACGTGTAATATATATATAATTGTTATTAGTGCTGTCAAACGATTAATTGCATCCAAAATAAAAGTTTTTGTTTGCATTATATATGTATGTGTCATGTGTCTGCCCTTCTGAGTTCCGTTTTTCCCTTATTTGGTTTAGTTCCGATTCTTGTTAGTTAATTATCGTTCATTGTCCCCTCCTGATTTGGATTATGTTGTTTGCTCTTTTGTTCTCTTCCCTTTATAAGTCCTCAGTTTTCCCCTTGTCTTTTGTCTCTGCTAAACGTTAATAAATGGAAAGTGTGTTTATGATCCAAGTCCTTTATTTCAGTTCACTAAAACCGTAACAGAAGCAGAGACCCCACACAGTATGGAGTTTGTGGACCGTTTCGCCGCCCTAGCCCTCCTGAGACGCCCCTTCTATGACTATGCGTGGGAATTCTGTCAACTCGCCGCGGCGACGGCGTGGGATGACGCCACCATTATTGAATTGTTCTGGCTCGGAGCCAATCTCCACCGTCCCGTGGACCTCCCAGACACCACGGTATTGTGTTGGAGAGAAGCTATTCTTCGGTGTCTGGGAAGTGTCCGGGCCCGAGCCGGAACTAACCCGCTGGCCTCGGCTCCCCCTCGTCTGTCGTCATCCTTGGCACTCCTAAACCAGCCGCCGTCCCTGGATCTCCTAAACCCTCCTCCCGATGAGAAGTTCCCGCCGCCGGATGCGGCCACCGCAAACCCGCCGCCATTCGCGGCCCTCACAAGCCCGCCGACAGAGAGTATGGCAAGCCCGCCAGTGCCTGCTCCTCGCAAGTGCCCTCCTGTGTCTCCGCTGGTCCCGTCCAGCTCCGTGCTGCCAGAGCGCCACCAAGTGTCCTTCCAGAGGAATCGAGTGTTAAATGTCACCAAAGAAATTGAGGGGGGGCTATACCCCTGAGAATCCTGCTCCGTCTTGGGCACCCAAGCTCCCTGCTCCGCCATGGCCTCCCGAGCTCCCTGGCTCTGCCATGGCCTCCCGCAAGTGCCCTCCTGTGTTTCTGCTGGTCCCGTCCAGCTCCGTGCTGCCAGAGGGCTTCCAAGTGTCTGCGCTGCCAGAGCACCTCCCAGTGCCTGCGCCACTAAGGCGCCTCCCTATCTCCGCGCTTCCAGAGTGCCCCCAAGTGTAAAACCACAAGTCCGTAACAGTATGTGTACTGTGTATATTTAATATGTACATATAAATACACACACATAGTCACGCTCCTGGACTGTTTTGTTGTGTTTTTTCTCCCCATGTGTTCCGTGACCCAGTTTCTCCCTCATGTTGATTGTGTTTAATTTGATTCCAGGTGTGTCTCCTTTCGTCCCTTGTTAATCTGTCTTTATAAGCCCCCGTCCTTTCAGTTAGTGTTTGCTGGTCCTTGAATGTCTTCCTTGCCCGTGCTCTGTGTTTCCCTGTTGGATATCAAAGATTCTCGTTTTGTGAATTCATCGTCTCCGCGTTCCTGGTTTCCTTGACTCCTTCCTGGTATTGTGACACATGCAGTATACATTTCGAAAATATTTACATTTATATATATATATATATATATATATATATATATATATATATATATAAACATAACATATTTTTCTTAAATATATATACATGCATGTGTTTGTATTTTTATATATACATAATAAATAAACAGCATACACACATTATGTAAACAAACTTTTATTTTGGATGTGATTAATCGCGATTAATTGTTTGAAAGCACTACACACACACATATTGTTCATATTTTGAATTGAATCACAAATATGTGAATTGAATCACAAATATGTCTCTTGTATTTTATTCCATTGCTAATGAGAAACAGCTGATTGAAATATGCAAATATAGAAATTCCAGCTGATTCCCATCTAGGAAACACACTTAGGTGTTGAGGTTCTTTCAATCGCATGACCATATGATATACAGTAAAAGAGGACCCCTTTGGGCTGATCTTGTCAGGAAAAGTGCTGTCCTGCATATATGTGAGATTGGCTCCTACAACACCGACGGCCTTCTCCTGTTTTAGAAGACCTGCATGAAAGACTGGTGCCAGAGGTAGAAAAGGGACAGGTGGGAAACCACTTGCCAATATACTCCATATATATTCCTTGCCCTTTACTCCAGTTTCCTCAACCCCATTGAGGAGTTTTTCTTAGCTTGGAGATGGAAGGTTTTTCACCATCATCCACAGGCTAGTCCCTCACTCCTGGATGCAGCATGCCAAGACATCACAGCTGAACAATACCAGGAAGGATAAGGCATACCAAAAGATTCTTCCCAAGATGCCTTGCCAGAGAAGATATCAGGTGTGATGTGGATGAGAACATGTGACCAAACACAGAAGATCGGGCAGATTAGATTAATTTTTTTTTAAAATTCCTCTATGGCTTTTCCTGTTTGTATATTTTGTATTTTCACATAATGACAGCTATTTAGCATTTTGTTGTTGTTGTTGTTGTTGTTTTCATGCCTTCTTTCTTGTTTTTCTAATGTCCTGTTGCAAATAAAGCCTTTACTGCAGCAATTCTGTCGCTGTTTACTTTCAGAAAAAACACTTAAGTTCCTCAAAATGCTTTGAATTAAGTCTTCAAAATGGAGACAAATTTCATTAAGTCCATTTATGCTTGCAGTCCTGGATCCCTTCCGTGAGCTACTTTTTCTTCACAAAAAGACACATATTTTTTTAGGGCATTGTATAAATAGGCAAACTGGGATGTAGCAGAATTATGAGTTTGCATAACTGAGGTTAGGATCCTTATCAGCTTTCAGAAAATTGAAATGTCCTGACAAAAATGTTGTCCCACATGTTTTCATTGGTCAACAAATGTCTATATAAGGAAGATTCTGGGATTTTAGTCATCAGAGAGTCAGCCCTAAATCTGAACATGAGCCGATATGTGGCTCAGTGGAGCATGTCTTCCCTTAAGTGCCAGAGGTTGTGAGTGTGAATCTTGCTTGACTGAACAATTTTTAAACAAATTAAAGTAGCATCTGCTTGTCAAAAACATCAGTGGCACTGGCAGATTCGGTTGCATTTTATTTTGTAATTTCACAGGAACAGAGTTTTCGGGTGAGAGAAACAAAAGAAGACTGTGACAGCAGTGTTGCTTACATCCACGCAATGGCATTTTCTGAATACGATCAAGGTCTTGTGACTCATTGCTTTAATGGCTGATTTGTTTTAAAACTGATAATGTCAAGGTTGTCTCCTGCCTCCTCTTAGTATGTCCCTAACAACTTTCAAACCTAACCTACGCCTTTGCTTTCTTGTGTTAATTGCTATGTGTGCTTCTTATATACCCTTATGTTTGCTTTTCATCATACGACCTAATCTTTTAGGGCTGCTTCATTAAGTGTGTTTACATGCACTTTAAAAGTTCAATTTCAGTCAGACCACAGCAATAATTTGCCTTTTTAAAATGTGATGTAAGTGCTTTAATTTGACACCACACCAGACCATTCTAGTTTTTAATCAACCTAACAGATTTGGATAATGCAACTGTAGCTCGTTTTTTTTTTTTCTCCCATGTTGCGCATTGCACACATTGTGAAAAAGAAGTGCGTGTAATTGTATGGAATGTGCAATTCAATGAGTACTCCAAATCTTAAAAGTTTGTTTTTTATAAACTGCACTGCTAGTGCTGGGTAGTAACTGATTACATGTAATCTGGATTACATAATCAGATTCCAAACATTAAGTACTTGTAATTAGATTGTATTGCATTTTAAAGTATTAGACTACAGTTACTTTTCTGATTACATATTATTCCCACAATAGTGATAAATATAGTGATATTCAGAATTTATTGATTCTCCCCAATTCTTCTTTTTCATCTTTTAAATTTTCTTTCCGAAACAGCCTGTGCTTATATAAGTCTTCCAGTTTTGTGGGCATTCACAGAAAGACCAGTCACTAGTCAGTTGCCTATAATTACACAGACAATTGAAAGGCCACACAGCATTTGACCACTGGATTTGCAGAAATCATTCCAGTTTTAAGAAGTGTTTTCTCATCATTTCAAAGTTGCATCATCTACTGATGAACACATTAATGTTTATTTGAATGATCATTATTCAGGGATGCAGGGATTCCCAAACTTTTTAGCTAGCTGAAGATTTTAAGGTAATATGTTAAAAATTACGTTAAACTGCACATTTGCATGTTCACAGTTCTCTGCCATTGGTTAATGGTCACATGACATGCAGTTAAATGCAAGTTTGTTTATGATTGAATTATTATGGTAGCAGTTTAGGTAACACTTTATTTTAAGGTGTCCTTGTTACACGTTACATGTGCTTACTATTATAATAACAATTAATTATACATAATTACGTAATTTAAAGCAGGCCACAAGTAATTTGAAATCAGTAATTTACCCAGCAATAAAAGGCTACTTAAGTGTTCAAATTCAAGTTCCAACTTGTGATTTGAAAGGAAGCCAATTCCTTGATTCAGAATTTGGCCAGACTTGATAATGTATGACAGTGTATGCAAGGTACATTTCATCAGCCAGAAATATATCTTCTCTATCTGTCCATATTCCTAAATCTTTATTATGTTTTTGTGGGTCTTCGCTCTAGCTTGAATCGTCACACTAGAGACCGAACAAAGATAAAATGGCACCAACTGTGAAATTTTGGGTGAATGTTGCATAATGTTGAAACTTTAAATGAAATTCCCATTGTGAAAGTTTGCAGACGGTCTCAGAGCTGTCTGAATACCATCCATTCATTCTCCTGACTGATCAGAACAGAAGAGTAGCCTTGGATGGCTGTACCACAATAAAAACTCGGAAAATGCCTGCCGTTGTGATCGTAATGCCTGCCACTCCGCTGAATTTATTACATATTACGGAAATTTAATCAGAGGATAACAAGGCTTGTTGTCATGGCAACCTGTCTGTTCAGGGACGGCCTCATTCCAGTCACTGCATTGCAGACGGTAAAGCTATTAATTGGAAAAGATTCAACTGGCAGGAACTGCGGATAACTGCCTGTAGGGAACAGGTAAGGACGGGTTCGCATGCATATGTGACCATGGACCACAAAACCAGTCTTAAGTGTCAAATTTTCAAAATTGAGGTTTATACAGCACCTGAAAGCTGAATAAATGAGCTTTCCATCGATGTATGGTTTGTTAGGATAGGACAATATTTGGCCGAGATAACTATTTGAAAAGGGTGCAAAAAAATCTAAATATTGAGAAAATCGCCTTTAAAGTTGTCCAAATGAAGTTCTTAGCAATGCATATTACTAATCAAAAATGATGTTTTGATATATTTACAGTAGTAAATTTACTGAATATCTTCATGGAATATGATCTCTACTTAATATACAAATGATTTTTGCCATAAAAGAAAAATCTATAATTTTGACCTATACAGTGTATTTTTGGCTATTGCTACAAATATACCCCAGCGACGCAAGACTGGTTTTGTGGTCCAGGGAACAAGAGGTAGAGAGAAAGAAGAGTGGGAAGAAAGAACATGAAGGGAATCTCCTTAAAATCTCAATTATCTCTCTCAGACAGCGATGAGATGTTATGAAGCCTCCTGCTTCTCCTATTCTCAAGAGAAAAAGATGTGTCTCCTCAAGAGTTTCAAGAGATCTCAACACCTCGAAGGCTTTGTTCAAACAGGCAGCAAAAACATGCAAGCATAGACTATGAGAATAATACAATTCTAGTATAGCATAGACTATGATATTGGTCTAAATTATTCAATTGAAAAATGAATAATGCATCATATGTGATGCTTTTTAATAGCTTTTAATTATTGAGAATATTAATATTGAAATGTTCAAAAGTCTGGGGTTGATAAGATATTTTTTAAAACAACATTTTTCAAAAGGAAGAAAAAAATTGTCAGAAGTGACAGTAAAACAACAACAACAACAACAACACTTATTACAGTCATTTCATTTCCATTTTCTTTCTTTTCTTTCTTTTTTTTTTTTTAACTTTCTATTCATCAAAGTATCCTGAAAAATGTAAAAACAAAAACAAAAAAAGTGGCAAAATTTCCACAATAATATTAAGTGGCTCAACAGTTTTCAACTTTGATAATAATAATAATAATTGTTTGTTAAGTGGCAAATCAGTATATTATTATGATTTCTGAAGGATCATGTGACATTGAAGACTGGAGTAATGATACTGAAAATTCAGCTTTGCATCACAGGAATAAATTACATTTTTAATATAGTAAAATAGAAAACAGTTAATTTAAATTGTAATAGTATTTTACACTATATTTTTTATTCAATAAATGCAGCCTAGGTGAGCATAAGATACTTTTGAACAGTTGTGTTTAATTGGAGAAATAAATACAAGTATAAAGGATAAAAAAAAAAAAAAAAAAAACAAGACCCCCAAGCCACATTCCAGTCTAAGTGATGGATAATAATATTTTTTGCACAACCTCTGATACCAAAGTGTGCAATCAAAAGTTCTCAATATGAACTCAACGCTTCACATCAAATTCTCCCCAGACCATTTTATCAAATATGTGCACTCCACATTAATTTTATTGTTCTGTATTTGCACTGTATGTCACTAATTACCTTTTCTGTGTCTACTTTTATTTCTCCTACAAAGTTTTTAAGAAGAAATGTTGGAGAGAATTCTCATCCTAGTTGAGAGATCACTTACTGTAGAACTCCATTACGTATTCTGAGCTATTAAAGACGAACATCTGAGTAACCTGATGAGCAGAGGATTCTGGGATTGAGCTGGGACTCATTCTCTTTCACTTGTCTGCAGTAGTATGATCCAGCGGTCTCTTTTTCAAATCTTCAGTGTGCAGACTCATGCAGAGAGGAGGAGAGAGCCACAGCAGATGTGGTGGAAATAAACACCCAATTATTCTCCCTCCTCATCCCTCTGCAGATTCCTCCCTCCTCTCCTCCGTTATTCCAGCAGCCTCCTTTGATCACAGGCCTTTATCTCTGTTTCCCATTTGTAAGGGTCTCCATAGAGCGTTATTCTCTGTGTGAGAGTGTCAGCGGGTTCACATGTTTGCTTGAATGTGTATATCTGTCTACAGCAGAGAGAGATATGTATTATATGTGTGTGTGTAACGGTAACTTTTTTAGTCATTTCTGTGCATTACTGCTGAATGATATCACTTAATCAGACACATACAAAGTTCTGTCATGAAATTCTAGAAGGCACGGGCCGATAGGTCCTAACTCAATCTGATATAATCGCATCATCATTCACATGGTGTAACTGATCGTTTTCTTTTCACGCCAGCAGCCAATGAGCCACTGCTCAACATTCAAATACTCTTCTAGTGTTTCAGAAATCACCCACCTTCCCCAGCTCCACCTGTCTAGATCTGCTATAGGGTGATTTCATGTATGTTATATATGGTGGTTATTTTATGTTATAGATGCAGCAGCAATATTTCTTACTGTCTGTGGATGCATTAACAGTAGCAAGTCTCTGTACTTGCTCTGCAGCAGCAGCAGCAGTATAGCAGATCTATTCTACTCATTAACAAGTGTATCTAATAGAACCTTGTTGTAAAAATTTACCCATAAATTAAACAGGCACGAAACAAGCAAGATTTCTGTAATAGTACAAAAAATGTAATTTGTTTTAAATGATAACCAGATTTTTATATTTATCATCAATGAATCCAGTTTATTTTGCTCTCATACATTAATTAATTGGAAATTACTTTCACAGCTTTAATAAGTGCAATATATACAATTTTATGATTTAAATAAAATCAAACAGATCCAAGTTGTTAATAAGTCAAGTCAAATTTATTTATATAGCACTACAGAGCAGCTATATTCAGATATTATGTTATTCAGTTATGAAACAAATGCAATTTCAGTTGTAAACTAGCTCTAAAAAAAGACAATAGTCACTAAACAATGATTTTTTGAGTAAAGAAATTTTACTCATCCCATTTATGACAACTGACATAAATGGACAACTGACAAATATGCATCATATTTATGTTAAAAATATGTAACCCAAAGGGCTGAAATTTCATGCAATTCAAAAACAGAAATCTTACAATTAGGCCTAAATATGTTTTGAGTGTATAAACGAAGCCTCAGTTATTACTTTTCTGGATGGTAGGATGGTAATCTTTATATACCACAGCTCCATTTGTGGAGGTGGTGTCATCTTTGGACACATTGTTCACTGATTTTGGGGTCCATCTGTGATCAAAGTATGAATACACAAGCGCTCACATTCTCTCTTACTGGTTTCAGTGCTGGTTTAGCTTCTTTTGGCCGGTTGGTAACCCGCAGCACATGACTGTGAATAGTCCCAGGAGACCAACACAAACCAGCCCACAGCAGGGCTGTCTTTGATGAACACGGATTGGAGGAAATTCTCCACAGGCAAAATGCCCAGCCAGCTCTCTTTCTCTCTCTGATCTGTCACATTGATATATGAATATAGCCCCAGAGTTAAGGCTGAGGCATTTTCACTGAATTTTTAATCTAGTAACTGAGTGTTCTGGGCAGTGACTAGCATGTAGCCAAAGCCGTGATGATTTGTGATACTGCAATGTTTTGCTCTGGTTTTTTTTTTTTTTTTTTTTTTGCTGTTTTTTGGCAGGCTCCCCCAACCGCATCGCGGGCACTGACACTGATTTTCCTGATGGAGAGATAAAAGCTGGAATGGGAGGATATTTCTGAGGGGGAAATGCAAATGTATGAACACCACTAGCCTGCTGACAACAAAATATCAGTGCAACCTGCATCACTTTCAGCATAACCTCACTCATTTAATAACAATGGTGAGATCAGTTTCTTGATTAACCACAAACAGTAATAATTTAGTCCTAAACAAGCTGAGAAAACTAGGCTATATCAAAAAGTATACTTGCATTTGTGACTCATTACACTTACATCCAGCCCTCTGTGACTCTTTCAATTAAAGTAAATCGTACTGTATTTTTTCAATTCAACACTTGCTGGGAAAAAGTCATTTACTGTTGAATAGGCCACTCTAGGTTTTTAATATCAGCTGAGGGCCTCCATTATGAGCCTCATGTCAGTCATCTGTAGCATGTTTTATTGGACTGTGGTGGTTTTTAAGTCCTGGAGGAAATAGTTTTTCCCCCCTTCAGCTGACACTACTGGAAAATCAGACAACATATATGTTTACCTGGTTTTTGCCATGAAATTAGTAAGTGAAGACAACATGGCATTCATGGCAGTCAGTCAAATAATTATGAAGAAATACTGTTTTTGACTCAATTAAATAGTACATTGCATCTTTAAGACTTTTATATTTAAATGACCTCTGATAAAATTGGCTTACCTCCTTGACGTATTGTTAGGTTGGGGTCAGTTTAAATGTAAAAAATCCCATTTGATTGATAGTGTATGTTAATGAGCTCATGGTTGTGATGTCACGATCATACTGATTTCTGAACAAGCTGTTTTACAGTTTAGCATACAGTTTAGTTTAAAGTTGAGCGAGTTTTATGCTGTGAGCATTAGAGCATCCCTACAAGACATCAAACTCAAATCTGGACAGAGCGAGAAAAATCCTGTGTTCCACGATGTGAACCCTTTAATGATTCATTCATGGCAGAAAAGATGTCATGTAGAGCATCATAGGGCTTCTGACGAACCTGATCTAACAGAGCGTGAGTTTAGAAGGTGAGCTGCATCATATGTGGTTTGAATGACAAACTAGCAGCTGAACTGAGATGAACTTCATTCTGGCCTCTTTCCAGTTTAAATTTTTATTCTTTTACAGGGATTTGTTATGGCATGATATTGTAAGATGCAAGATTTGGATGTTTTACCTACTTTAACATCAGAATGTCCTCCTTGAAGAGCCACTGCAATCTCAGCCAAGGGGACATGAAGCATGTGAATCTGTAACCATATTAGTGTTTTGAGTCTAAACGAATACAGCGGACTAACATATACACTATAAAAAGTGATAAGTTGACTTAACTTAAAAAAATTGAGGAAACCTGTTGCCTTAAAATTATTAAGTAAATATTAATTAAAAAAAAAAAAAAGTTAAGCGAACTTGACAATTCGCTTAAATTTTTTTTTTTAATTATCATTTACTTAAAAATTTTAAGGCAACGGGTTTCTTCAATTTTTTTTTAAGTTAAGTCAACTTATCACTTTTTACATTCATTGAGACATTTTAACATAAAATAACATATTTTGGTGAAATGGTCGCTATTTGTACAATTTGTACATTTTTGTACAATCTGCTTATGTCCCACTGACAGTTAAATTGAAGAGTGAACCTTCATGCTTATTTTTTTATTTATTTATTTTTTTCCCTGAAAATAATACTTTTCCATATTCACATAAAAGTTTTTGCATGACATCAGGTTTTGATTTTACCTAATTTGATCTAATTTTACCTTGGTCTAACCTTGCCTTTTCATAAAAACATCATGAAAATGATTTGATACTTTAGTAGACTTACTGACTATGAGCCCTAGTCACAATTTCCTGTTTCTACATGTTGGTTGCACCACATGACTTTGGCTGTGTCCGATATTGCATACTTTACTACTATATAGTAGGTGAAAAACAGTATGTGAAATAAGTAGTAGGCTATGTCCAAATTCACCGTATTCATAAAACTGTAGGCAAACTATACCATGAGGCCACAGGAGAGGAGTGAAAGTGAAGCGATGCTCACACCATAAGTCACATGACAGTGACAACATGACGCATGTAGTACGTCTGGATTTATTTCATACCATATAGACCAGACAATATAGAACATACTTTTTTAATGATCACAAAGCAAGTCCTTAATTAAAAGAAGTATCTACTAGAGAGCATGCAATTTTGGATACAGCCTTTGATGTAGCTGTTAAAAGTTTAATTGTTAATTAAGTCATGTGCTGCGGGTTACCAACCGGCCAAAAGAAGCTAAACCAGCACTGAAACCAGTAAGAGAGAATGTGAGCGCTTGTGTATTCATACTTTGATCACAGATGGACCCCAAAATCAGTGAACAATGTGTCCAAAGATGAATCTAGCACATTAAAATGCTCAATTTGCGTTAAAAGAATGACAATTATTACTCTATTTTAATACTCTAATTATTAATACCCTTAATTTTTAATACTCTGCTGTACTCTAGTATTTCTGTATCCACACTCTGAAGTGGTGCAACTTTTTAACAAATTCACCCTGATGTGTTTGGATACCGGAGGACCTTTCTCTGGCCTCAGCAGAGCTCCTCAAGCCCTTAAGCTCTCTGTGCTTTTGGGGTTAGTGGTTCTTTGTGTTACCATGGCAATACATCCTCCAGAGATCTGGAATAGAAACTGGATAAAAGAACTCTTTGTATCCATGAGATTCACCTTCAACCTTTAATGGGCTGATGTACGCAGAGGATGGCTTATGCTTCCTTTATTTTTGAAGTTACTTCTGGACTAATGTCTTGGAGACCTGTACAAGGTGAATTATTTTATATGATAACTGTTAATTGTGTCAAAAGCATTGGAAGGGACTTGCTCCACTATTTGTTTAAAAAGGGAAGGAGTAACATGTGAGACAAGAGCTTTCCACCCCAACCCCTGCTGCTCTCAAGTCTCAGGTGTGATTTCAAAGACTTCCTTTGTCTTTCATGTGGAAGTTCTCCCTCTACTACATCTTTTCTCTTTCTTTATGATGAGTTTGTGAGAAGTGCCAACATTCCTAACTAATAACTCAAAACCTACAGATTTTGTGGTGTGTTTAGTTCTTTCTTTTTCGGTCATATGGCTCCCAGAAGTGTTGCAAGTCTTGGTGATTCTAGTCTCAGCCTAAGAAAACAAACAAATTGGACAATATTTGTTTAAAAATCAACAGTTCCAAACTGATCAGCTGACTTTGATGGGATTTATCTGGTTACATCAATCTGCCTGAAAACTGGATTTTGAACAACAGCTGTTGTGTGTGCTGGATTTATATATAAACAGTTTACAAAGTGGCATGTAGTAGCAAGTAAATAGATTTAAACCTAGTCATGGAACTCTAGATGGCGTAGCACAATCACACAGAGACCTGACTGGCCTCTGCTAATTTTGCAGCCAATGAGATTTCTTGTTCAATATTTCTATAGCTTTTGCTGTAAGCTGGTCCTGCAGCACGCTATCAGAGTTATCAGCTATCAACCCTCCACCTCCCCAGCACCACCTGTCTAAATCTGCTATGAGATTTATATATAGCTATTTATGCAGTAGCAGCAGATCTTACATGCTCACAGCAGTGTGTTTGTGTATCTATTGGCAGTAGCAAGTCATACTTACGGTGAAGCAGCGTGTTAGCGACCTAGAATACCAAGAAATATGTTAACATTGTCATATTTATTAACATGTTTAGAGTTGTCATCATTAAACTGTTGTTATCTGAGATATGTCTGTGAAATGTGGTAACAGGTTTTACAAGTTCTACATATAATTTATTATTATTTATTTAATAATTATTTATATAATTATAATATTATTGATAATGAATCAACATGATTACATTAAATTACAACAACAAAGGCATTTTAAGGGTCAAGTTAGCTGGGCAGTTCTTGATCAATAAACTGTAAAAGTCTGAGTAAGGGCCTAGACTGTGTTGTTGATAGTCTCAATGTCTGAATAAAATTACAACAACATAAAACAGAATATTTATTTATTGCCACATGACCAGGCTGGTGCAATTTGTGTTTCACAACGTTCAGACAAAGTCATCATGAACTTATCACAGGACAATTCCCTTGAAGTAACCTATGGGTCAAGCATTTTTCTCAAGGTCACAGTGGCTCATTGCTTGAAGAATCAAACCAGAAAGCTGCCGAACATTAACCGTTACATTACACCAGCCGCTCTTTAACAGAAGTTAAAGAGCACGTCGAAACATGTTAGAAAAACTTAACCTAATGTGACAGATTCATTTCAGAGAGAGTAACCAGCAAGAATCTTATGGATACAACTCTAGAACAGTGTGCCATTGTAAAAGGGAAGGCATCTATATGCAGGAGTTTTGTGCACTCGGGTGGGATGGTCCATCTGTGTGTATGGCCAGTGGAGTGTGTCCTCAACCAGAGTTTGTGTGAGGATACATTAGGTCTGTAGGGAGTGGAGGAAAAGTGAAATGTAGAGACAGAAGTAAAAAGATTGAGCTGGCATGAGTGGATGTGGAGAGCATATAGGGCCAAGGAGTATCTATCATTTAACGTTTTAACCCCTGAAGATGCAGAGCCCCTGGGACCTCCGCTTGCATCTTATCCATGGTATGGAAGGCTCTTGTTTGTGTCCATCAAACTGCAGTGGACATTATGCTCTGAACACTTTGATCTGGAAGGCTTTATGTAAGGAACACATAACAAAAATGCCAACCAAGTCTTTTGTTGTCTTGTTTTTGTTCTTTTTTTAAATTAAATTA
Source organism: Acrossocheilus fasciatus (assembly GCA_036784905.1). Lineage (NCBI taxonomy): Eukaryota > Metazoa > Chordata > Actinopteri > Cypriniformes > Cyprinidae > Acrossocheilus > Acrossocheilus fasciatus. Next base: position 2,651,577 of record JAXUIB010000026.1, on the reverse strand, counting down.
TTGTGACTGTACATTTATCTGCAACATAGACTCATTAGAAAAACATACATTTATAAATATATGATTGACTGCACTTTCCATCTTAAATGAACACCAGATGCAGTAAAACACCAACAAATTTTATTCATTTTCATGCAGATCATGATTACAGGGGCAGATTATCGATTAATAAAGAGTTTGCAGTTCCTTGCACAATATTATGTTATGACCTCAAAACACTTTGCAATATGCATGATTTGAAAACTAAGATATTTTGATGTCAGCCCTATGTACATATATGGAACTTCTCAGGTAGTAAACTTGCTTGGTAGCTCACCTGGTACAGCATTGCACTTCCAAAAAAGTATTTGCAGAGTTTTCTTATTTGCCTGTTACATAGTTATATTGTTGTAGTGCTGTATGTTACTGTACACACAAAAATCCCCCAGAAATCTTTTACTCACCCACTTTTTTTGTCTATTTTTTGTCTTTTAGTCTTTTGTCTTTTTTGTCCATTGAAAGTCCAACCAACCAAAATTTTCAAGCTTCATAAAGACTTTAGAATGGTAATCCATATGAATTGAGCAGTTTAATCCAAATCTTCTGAAGAGACTCATTTATATGAAGCACAGCTTTAATTTAAATATCAATAAACATCAGTACACATACATAGAGCTCATCAGACATGGTAAAGAGAAGCTCAGTCTTGCATGCTGCACACACGAAAGTACACCACATTGGTTCTCATACATCAAGCAATATTTGAGCTTCCATTTTCCACACGAGACAGTTCCTATCACAACACCATATTGCTGTCAACGTTTCAGGAGAGGCTGAGAATGTTCTGTGACTGAGTGAAGAGAGATATGTGGGTATCAGGGGAGATTCCCATTTGCACTTTTTTGCTTGCATGCCACTTTTTCTTTGGGAGCATCTTTGGAATAGGTGAGAATCTATCCTGTGTTGAACTCCAGAGGTTACATCATATAGGATGCCTCTTTTACCATGAAAGGCTGAAAAGCAATAAGAATCTCCCCAAAGACACTGCATGGAGGAATCTTCGTTACATAAAGCCTATGAGCTTACAGAGGAGAAGTTGTCTCGAATAGTGCACACTGCATATTCAGCTTTAATGTGAAAACAAGCGCGGAGTAAAAACAACCGTTTGATCCTATTTGATCCTATTCAGAGGCAAGCCAACGAGTGAGATGTTGAGTTCTGTTACTCTGGCACATAGCATGACATGCAAAAAAATATTACACAGTGACTATGCTTGAAATGGTATACTGCACATTTTTTACTGCCTAATGTTGTAGTTGTTATTTCTTTATTTGAGACCATATAGTACACCAATACAATTAGTATAGGGATAGTTCATTCTAATTAAAAAAAAAAAAAAAGATCACACACTCAAAATATATTTTATTCCAAGCCCTCTTTTTCTTCAGTGAAAAAAAAGAAAAAAAAAAGGAAAAGCTTTGAAGAATGTTTCTGCTGCTCTCTTCCAGAAGAAAGTGAATGGAGACCAGGGTCTGCGAAGCCCCCAAAGAGTACCATACAAACATCATTAAAGTGGTCCAAATGACTAATTCCAAGACAAATTTATTCAAGACATTTATTTAACTAGTGAAGGCAAAGAGGTATGGAAGGCCATTTCTGGCACATAAAAATCATGCATTGATAAATCATAATTATGACATGGAAGTCATTATGACAAAAATTATACATTTAATATACTGTGTCATAATTATGAGATATGACATAAAACGTCATACTCATACGATACAAAATTCATACCAAAATGAATTAAAGCCAACATTTGACATACATAGTTATTTAGTTTTCACAAAAAGTCATAATTATGACATAGTGGAAATTATGACAAAAACACAATTATCAAAGTCAAAATTATAAGATAAAGTCAGAGAAATATAACATGTCAACCTTTGATCTCATAACTATGATTTAGTTTGTCATAATGTCTGCTTTTTATCTCATAAACATGACTTAGTATGTCATAATTTTAAATTTTTATGTCATAATTATGACTTGGTGAATTATTGTATTATAGTTATGTTTTCATGACTTTTTTTATGACTTGGCCTTCTTCAAATTAGGTGATTTGCATTGGTGAAAATAAATAAATAAATGGAGACCTTTTACTGCACTGTCCTTTACACATTCATCTATATTTTAATCTAAAATCTATGCTCTTAAAAAAGTTGGATGTGCATAGATGCAATATGCTACCCATACTATCCACTGGCTTACAGTTTTTCACAATCGATTTGACACATTTTTCCAAACTCAGGTTACTGTTCTCAAAACAGTTAACACACTTTGTAATTGTCCTATACAGATTGTACATTTTCATTCATTTCATACAAATTACAAATCATGCAACTAATATTCTCAAAACAATGTGCACAAAACTCTCAAATGTTTTCATAATAGTTACAGTTTTTTTTCAATTGCTAACAAGCATTGTTCAATACTGAAGCCACATTTTCAAAACTGTTCACACATTCAGCGATACAAACTGTGAATCATTTTTCATTGCTTTCAGAAAAAATGCATGCAATGACCACATTTTTCAAAATCCACAAACACTTTTGTCATACATACTCCACAACTGGCAAAACACTACATTTTCAGCACATTTTTCAGATGCTAACACACTGCTTTCAAAACTGATAAAAGCACATTAAATCAGAACGATGGCAAACTCTGTCCATTTCTGCAGGAATTATATTGAAATACAAAATCTTAGCAGAATATTTATTATGAAATTGAATAATAATTATTCCAAACACAACTAAATGCAATCTCAGCTGAAAGGCAAGCCAGAAGTCCTATTTTTAGTCTTTTCTTTCTTTCTTTCTTTCTTTCTTTCTTTCTTTCTTTCTTTCTTTCTTTCTTTCTTTCTTTCTTTCTTTCTTTCTTTCTATTCCATACAATAGACTTATGGGGTGTAGACTTATAAAGGGTTGTACAATGATTGTTGATAGTGCAGATTTTTGGTCCTCCTGGATCAATAATTCAGGATAATTCATGTATACAGCAGTGTGTGTGTGTGTGTGTGTGTGTGTATATGTCCACTACTGTGCTGTAAAAGATTGAGTTGTAGTTATCAGAAACGTTTGCTTGCAGTTCTTGCTGCTAAAGTTGGCACAAACAGATTTTAAGTTTAAAGGGGCAATTCGTTTTTCAGATGGGTGATAGGAGTTGGAGAACTTTTTTTGTTTGTTTGTTTGTTTAGATATACAGAATATATATATATATATATATATATATATATATATATATATATATATATATATATATATATATATATATATATATATATATATATATATATAAAACAAAACTCCCTGTTGAGGAATTGCAATAAGCATGTATTTTCATTAGTGTATGTGTGCATCTACAGCTGAATGTGTTTTATAATCATTAGAGAACAAACCTATAGATTTGATGTTAATATTTACTTTTAATAAACACATTACTAGAAAAAAATACAGTGCTTCATTTTGCAGTAAATTTGAACTGTTTGGTTAAGATTTTGTGTTTGGGTGGCTGTGCTAATTGTTTTGGGAACAAGTACATTGCATTGAAGAAAAGTGCCTGTAATATATTACAATAAAGTAACAGAAAAGTAATTTCCAATTTTCCCCAACATTATTCTCTTCGTCTGTGAAAGGTAAGACTGTAGTCTGAGACCAACAAGTGAATTGTTACTGTAAGTCCAGTCTTTTTCCTGCACGATGAACCTGGGATTTCCCGCAGTCCCCACAGCACAGTGCAGCAGACTGCGGAAGGAGTGAGAGATCGCTTGTCAGCGGGAGAAAGTCATTAATGGTAATTGTAAGTGGGGGAGTAATAGGGAGGTAATGTGCGCTGGCCTTCCTGCAGAGCGAGGCCCGAGGCTTGAGTTATTGACCCGAAGTGCAGCGCTGCGGTACGCTAGAAAACAAAAAGGCAAGAGCACCCTTATGAACGACACAGCGACCTCTCCGCTGCTTTATGCTCTTTCTTTCTCTCACTCTCTCATACATAATGCAGCAGCCATAGTGGATGGTGAAGCTGGAAGGAACACAACGAGAGGTAAAAACAGCAATAACAACAGATCAAGGGCTAACAGAATAACTGCAGAGATTGTTCAATGACACACAAATAAAAAAAGCAGTGGGTGGATGCAAGAAGAACTCAGGCTGAATGCAACACTAGGATTTTTCACTAATGCGTGTGTAGACAGCATGCTGGAGCTCAGTGATTCTCTAATGGTTTTGCTTCAGGTTTTACATTTTACACACATTTGGGCATCAAAGGATAAGCAAAAACAGCAGCAGAATGCTTGTCACACAAAGAATCAATCACTACTGTATATCCTGTTTGTTAGTCAGTTACTGCGATATATTCATATTTCCAGGAACTGCATAAAGGCAAGAATATGCAAAATGACAGAGAATAAAAAAGTTCCAATGAAGTGTTGATGTGGATAACACACTGTTGTGCATTTTATCATAATTTTTATTATAAAATACAAAATATACATTTTAAATAAATTTTTCATTTATAGTTTTTAAATTGATTTATTTATACATACACAAAAGAGAATATGATGATATTTTAACAAAATAATCACAATAAACATTAAGGTCGTTCAAAGCTGTCTTTATAAACTGAATGACTAGCAAAATGTGTTCAATTTAATCTTAAGTGAAAATTCTACTTTCATATTATGCATTATTTAGTATATATATATATATATATATATATATATATATATATATATATATATATATATATACACATACATATTTAATTTTGTATGATTGTTTTTGTCTTGAGCTACAATTTTATTTTCCATATCCTCCAAAAAAAAAAAGAAAAAAAAAAGAAGCCTGGCTTCTGTGATAATAGTGCCGCAATGACTTCTGGGACTTCAAGTACCCATCAGATGAATCATCGATATCAAGAACACCTCCAGGAAATTGTATGCATTCTTTGTACTTGCATTCTTGAGTAGTGGAATTGAAAATCAGTGGATGGTGATCTTGAAGGGAAGGAGGCATAAGAATGCAGAAGGAGAAACGTCCTTTGTGTGCCTTCAGGAACATGGTTGAGAAACACATTTTAAATTGAGGCCTGTTGTCAGCTGAGATTGAAAAACTCAAGGCAAATCCAAAACATCTCCATCTCCATTTTTTATTGCAAATCCACTCTGCATTTCTGCTCGAGTGAAATGAAGCTGGCTGTTTAATGTGCTTCTGTACAAAAATGTATATGATGCACTTGATGGAAGTAGCAGCTTGTTACCCATGACCTTTGCTCATTTCCATCATGTGCTGGCCTTCTCTGACAAGTCATTGATGATTAACATGACAGCCTGTGAAGTCATGATGGATGATGTTTACATCGTCTCATACATCTAACAGCTAATGGATCGTTAGATCTCACTCCCCCTTATGAAAATATGATGAAAACAACATTCATGTTGTGATACTGTGAAACACCAGAACCACTATTTACCATTTCCAGTGGTAGACACACCTGAAGGAACTTCTCACAGATTTCCCATGATACTTTCACTAGGTTTCCAGCTGAGGCATATGCACACAGAACAATTACAAAAAGCACAGATGTGTGCCATCTGGTGTGGGGCTTTGAGTCTTTAATGTTTCACTGCTGAATTTGAATTACAGCAAATAAAAAAAACAAATGTGAGAATTTAGTGTTTGTCATTATTTATTGTCATACGGTTCTCATTCTTTTAGTATACAGTAATCGGTTTTCATTCTGTTCTGTCGTATCTTGTAGTGTGTCGATTGTAAAAATAAATAAAACCTTAAAGGTGGGGTATGCATTTTTTCAAAAACGCTTTAGAAAACGAGTCAGGGCTGATTACCAAAACAAACTTGTAGCCAATCAGCATTAAGGGGCGTGTCTACTCATGATGCGAGGAGAGAGCGCTCATCAGTGCACATGGTGGACATGAGCCGAGATAAAAAGATAGAGATGGTGGATAAAAAACAAAAGAGGAAAATGTCTGCGGAACAAAATAAGGCTTACACCGGATGCGACAATTGTCCTGTCACGGTCTGTCTACACTGGACACGACAAAGTGACCGTTGAAAATCACTTGAAATTTGGGTTTCACTTTATTTTGATGGTCCCTTTAACACATTTTGTTGACTATAAGTAACATTGCACCTACATTTCTACTAACTCTCATTAGAGTGTTAATAGTGTATTAGTTGACTGGTAGGGTTAGGGTTAGAATAAGTTGACATGTAGTTGCAAAGTTACTTACAGTCAGTAGAGTGTCTGTTGGGAGACCATCACAAAAACGAGTTAGAAGATATGAAGCAGACAGTCTACTAATACTCTTATGAGAGTTTGTTAACATGTAGTTGAAACATTACTTAGTGTTAACAGAATGTTCAAAAGAGACCATCAAAATAAAGTGTTACCGAAATTTGTGTCAGAATGTCATAAATAGAACGCAGCAGCAGTTTACTGTCGGGGACTTGTCATGGTGTGGCATCCAGTGTAGACAGGGTTGCGTAAGTATGTGTGGGCGGAGCTATCAAAATAGGGGTGAGACCCTTTTGGGGTAGGGGCGTGTTTGTTTTGGTGATTTCAAATGTCAACACTGGCTACCAGAAATTGCTTACCCCACCTTTAAGCTAATTCAGTCATCATTGGGACAAAAATACTTTTAAAATAATAATAAAAGGTTATTTTTAAGTATTTGAATGCTTTTCAATGTATTTTCTTGCAAAAGATTTGTGTTGCCCAGAGAAAACTATAGGAAGAGCAAATTTTTTTCAGTGCATTTACGAGTGAACACAAATTTCTCAGGGGAACAAAATGCCTTCGTGAAAGAGTGTAAATGTTTTGCAAATAAACGTGAAGATTCTCAGGGGAACACAAGCGAATGCAAATGTTTTGTGAGTGAACATTTAAGCGTTGTAATATTTTTTTTTCCATCACTGGTAAGCAGTGTTGGGGTAACGCATTACAGTTATGTAATCATATTACTTTTAATGGAGTAGTGCAATATTGTAATACATTACTTTTAAAAGTAACTTTCCCCAAGAGTGCTGGTGATATTTAGAGCAGGTAAATTTTTTCAATTCAAAAGGTGGACACGCCACTGGGATTTTCCTCACCCACTGTCCTATTCAAAAGTGTCTTGTTTCATGGTTTTCTGGTTTTCCCGTGTCTCTCTGTCTTTCTCTCTCAAACTTCTTCTTTTCATTCGCCCTATTGCTGAGCTGACAAGGCACTTGTCTGATCAGCCCTCATTTGTCAAAGCCTCCAGTGGTGTTATTTATTCATGAATTCACAGCGGAGGGATCCACCTCGCCACGTGTCGGTAGGAGTGTGAGGGTGGCAGCGTCACAGTGAGGCCTGCTTCAAAGCCTTCAGAGCTCCAACACAACCCCCCACAGAAGCTCAAAGTCAGCCGTGGGGCTGCGGCAAGGCCTGCGGTTTCAGGAAACATCCCTGCGGTAGAGCCATGCAGCAACACGCCGCGCTATTTTCAGTGTTTTTGTCAAACCAAGAGCTCACAACAAAATAAAAATTGTCATTATTTACTCACAGTCAGGTCGTTCCAAACCTGTGTGTTTCTTTTCTTCTGGGGAACACAAAAGGAGAACGTAGGAAGAACTTTCATCCAGCTTTTCTCTACAAGAACCTCTGAAGGGATAGTTCAACCAAAAATGCAAATTCTGTTGTCAATTACTCACACTCATGTCATGACTTGGTTAATCTGCAAAACACAAATGAAGACATTTTTAATGAAACTTGTGAAGTTTCCGTCCCTCTAGTGAAAATCCAGGTACACTCTTCTTAAATATAAAGGTTCCAAAAGAGGGGTTTCACAGCAATGCCATAGAAGACCCAGTTTTGGTTCCCCAAAGAACCTTTCAGTTCTTAAAAGAACCATTTTTTCTTAGTGTGAAGAACATTTTAATAATCTAAGCATTGGTCTCAAACTCAATTCCTAGAGGGACACAGCTCTGCATAATTTAGCTCCAACCCTAATCAAACACAGCTGATCCAGCTAATCAAGGTCTTCAGGATCACTATAAACTTCCAAGCAGGTGTGATTTAGAGCGGGTTAGAGCTAAACTCTGCAGAGCTGCAGCCCTCCAGGAATTGAGCTTGAGACCAATGTATTAAAGACTTTTTCCACTGTAAAGAACCTTTTGTGGAATGAAAAGGTTCCATGGATGGTTAAGGTTCTTTGTGGAACCATTAAGATATAGATATAGAACCATATAGATTTGTTGGTCACACTTTATTTCAAGGTCCAGTTCTCACTATTAAGAAGCCATTAACTTCAACTTTTGCCTCAATATTAATAGTTTATTACAGTTTTTCTGGATTGCTAACACACTGTAACTGATTCATTTGGCCCAATTTTCCAAACCGTTCATACAGTTCTCAAAACAAAGACACATTTCTCAAAATGTTTAACACATTTCACCTGCTTTCACACACGTTCCAATTTGCTCAGTGTTTTCTGCAAAACTCAACACAAAACCGCCATCATTTTGCACAGGTTTAACCATGTTCTCGTTCACAAACACATAATATAATTAACTCAAGCTGTCACAAGCTGAACACAATCAACACACAATTATGCATGTTAACACTAAGTAGCAAAATTGATGACACACATCAGAATTTCAGATAATATAAAAAGGACCACAGGTGATCATTTGCTTTGGAAAATGAACCCTAACGGGGGAAAAGGGCAGAAAGAGGTGGGAGACAGACGGACAGACGGACAGACGGGCAGGGGCAGGGGCAGGGGCAGGGGCAGGGGCAGGGGCAGGGGCAGGGGCAGGGGCAGGGGCAGGGGCAGGGGCAGGGGCCAAAGAACATTTGTTCCTGACGAAATATGGGCAACAGAGGTTTACCATGTTCTTGTGCATGGGATGGCCAACGAGTTCAGCTGAATGTGAGCATATTTACAGTCACGTCTATCATTCGAACATTTAGAGAAGAAAACAGGTACCTGATATTTGCCAAAGACACTGTGCCGTAATCTATAGAGTCGATCCAAAGCTGGATAAGACACAGCAGAGCATATTTTCCCCGCTGCCTTGCAAGAGAAAACATTTACTGTGATGTAGATGAAGGTATGTGGCCTGATCCTGCCCAGAGACGTGATGCTGAGGGTGCCGAGGATGCTGATCAGTAACTGATCAGTGTATTTCTTCTTTTTGCGTGTGTACTGTAACTGACAGTAAACAGTCTTTTGTTGCATACTGAGTTCATACAGTTCTTTACAATTATTTTATTTTTTTTGGAAAGTGTATATAAATATTAAAGTTGTACCTCCACCCTTCCACTGATTCCTGATTACCAGTAAGAAGTTTTAGTAACAGTATTTTGAACTGATCTCAGTGGTGTTTTCTAGGCAGTGGAGTAGTCTGTGTATTTGGCAGGTTTGTGCATCATCTGAGGCCAAAGTTTGTTTTTGACTGAAGATAATTTGTTTTTGACTAGAATATTTGGTTTTGACCTGGAAGTTTGAAGTTTGTGCAAGTTGGTGTGGAGTTTTGAGATTGTGTTTATAGTTGTGAGAAAATGGTGAATTGTTTCATGAATTTTGTTAGCAATCGAGAAAAACCGTAATAGTAAGGTAGTTGTTAAGTTTAGGTATTGGGTAGGATTAGGGATGTAGAATATGGTCATTAAAATATGTGCTTCATAAGTATTAATAAACAGCCAATGTCTTAGTCATAGGCACGCTAATAAGCAACTTATTGAGAACTGGTCCCTGTACTGAAGTGTTACCAAAATATCTTTGTATTTTGAAAAATGTATATATTTTTTTTGAAGATTAACCAAAGTCTTTTGGGTTTGGAATATCATGAGGTTGAGTAAATGTAACAGAATTTTATTTTTTTTGAGTGAACTATCTCTTTAATAGTGACCTTAGCTGGCAAACAGATATTTTTCAATGATACAATTGTTCAAAAATCCTCTTGTATTCTACTGAAACAATAACAGCATGGGTTTATAATGAGATGTGGATGAGTGGCTTTTAAATGCCTTTTGAAGGGATGAATTCACTTTGATTTTATTCATTTTTTTTGACACTTATGTAACGTGTCTGCCTGTCTGAAGTCCCTGTTGTCCTTATTTGGTTTAGTTCCGGTCCTGATTAGTTTATTATCTGTCATTGTCCCCACCTGAGTTTAATTACGTTGCTTGCTCTTTTGTTCTCTTTCCTTTTAAAAGCCCTCAGTTCTCCCTTTGTCTTTGTCCATTCTTGATGTTTAATAAATGGGAAAAGGTGCGTTGAAACCGTTTCGTCCTCCCGTCTTTCATTTATCTTCTTTTACATTTAACCACAACCACACACCCGTAACAGAAGAATGGACCGACCGCAGAAATGGAGTTCATGGAAGCTGTCACCACCCTAGCCCTCCTGGATCTCCCCTTTTATAAGTTCACCTGGGAGTTCTGTGAGCTCGCCGCGACAACAACGTTGGCTGACGCTACCATCATTGAGATGTTCCGGCTCGGGGCCACTTTCCACCGTCCCATGGACCTCCCAGACACCATGGGATTGCGTCCGCAGCCCACGAATTCCCGCCGCCGTCCGCGGCCACGGCAAGCCCGCCAACACAGAATACGGCAAGCCCGCCGACATGGAATACGGCAAGCCCGCCAAGAAGTATGTCAAGCCCTCTGGTCCCGTCCAACTCGTCTGTGTCTCCGCTGGTTCCGTCCAGCTCCGCGCTTCAAGAGCGCCCCCCCAGTGCCTGTGCCACGAAGGCGCCTCCCTGTCTCCGCGCTTCCAGAGCGCCCCCGAGAGTCTGCACTTCCAGAGCGCCCTCAAGAGTCCACACTAAGACTGAAAGCCCCTAATATCACCTTTAAAATTTTTTTTTGGGGGGGGGCTATTCCCCGGTGAATTCTGCTCCGTCTTGGGCGCCCAAGCTCCCGGATCCGCCATGGTCGTCCAAGCCTCCTGCTCCATCCTGGGCACCCAAGCTCCCTGCTCCTCCTTGGCCTCCCGAGTCCCCTGACCCGCCATGGCCCTCGGAGTCCCCTTACCCGCCATGGCCCTCCAAGCTCCCTGACCCGCCATGGCCGCCGGAGTCCCCAGACCCACCTTGGTCACTAAGAGTCTCCTGTTCCGCCCTGGATGCCTCCTTAGTATCCCAGTCCTGCACCGGCATCCAGGGCGCCCACCCCCCCTCCCCGGTTGTTACGGTGCGGAAGCGCCTACCGGGAGGGGGAGGTACTGTAACGTGTCTGCCTGTCTGAAGTCCCCGTTGTCCTTATTTGGTTTAGTTCTGGTCCTGATTAGTTTATTATCTGTCACTGTCCCCACCTGAGTTTAATTACGTTGTTTGCTCTTTTGTTCTCTTTCCTTTAAAAGCCCTCAGTTCTCCCTTTGTCTTCGTCCGTTCTTGATGTTTAATAAATGGGGGAAAAAGTGCGTTGAAGCCGTTTCGTCCTCCCGTCTTTCATTTATCTTCTTTTACATTTAAACACAACCACACACCCGTAACAACTTAAATGTGAGGCAGGAAATTACTAATAGTATGAGCATGTGTAGTATAAGTTACCATATTATAGTCAAACCTGTAAATCAAATAGATTTATGACCATCCTTATCCTCTTTATGGATGCCTCTCAATATAAAATTGCATCAGAATCAGAATATTTTTCTTTTTTGACTTTTTATGTTATACTTTTTACTTTATAGTGGTATTGCCAAAGGCAATGCATGAAATTAATTCAATCACAGATACTTTACACAAGTATGCAAAGGCAGGTGTGAATGTTAGATCCATTGGTTATTTTGTACATGCTTATAACTAAATTGTGTTTAATCAAACAAACAATGTTTGTTAAACAATATTTTAATAAAAAAAAAAAATAATAAAAAAAAAAAATATATATATATATCCTTATGTATTTTTTTGCCACTTATCACAAGTACAAGACGCTAAATGGCTTTGTTGGGCACAACATGAAGCAGTGTGCCTGCAAACCCCCTGACTCATTCATAGCTGTGACAGTTTTTCTCGATTGCTAACACACTATAACTGATTCATTTGGCCAAGTTTTCCAAACCATTCATACAGTTCTTGAAACAAAGACATGTTTCTCAAAACTTTTAACACATTTCACCTGTTTTCACACACGTTCCAATTTGCTCAGTGTTTTCTGTAAAACTACACAAAAACACCATCATTTTGCACAGGTTTAACCATGTTCTCATTCAGAAAACTCAAACACACAATATAATTAACAGCACACATTTATCCATGTGTGAACATTCAGTAGCAAAACTGATGACACACATGATATGATATGAACAAGAGCACAGGTGATTATGTGTTTTGGAAAATGAATCCTGGTAGTGGGAGTCAAAGAGGAATAGGAGGAGAAAAGAAAAAATTGAAGGGGATGTGGTCAAAGGTCATTGGTTCCTGATGAAATACAAAGCACTATGGTTGACCATGTTCTTCTGCATGCACTGACCATGAGGGAAGATGGCCTACAGGCTCATCTCAAGGTTTCAATACTACTTATACAATATAATTACAGTACATAGCAGCAGTACTTCAGATGAGAGAACTTTCATTATTCTGTATACAGTAAATACTGTAGCACATGTTGTACACCATCAAACTCATTACTGTTGAATTGATTTGTAGCCAAGTAGTCCTTACATGTACTGTATTTTTGCAGAACTGAGAGACGACTGTCTAGGGAAGGCAGAGAAGTCTTTTCTCAGAAGACTAAGAAACTGCTATAAAAAAATAAGGATACTGCCAATACTGTAATGCAGTTTGGCAGAGAATGCTGAATGAATTTATTTATTTATTCTTTTATCCATTATTTCTTTCTTTCTGTAAAACAACTGACAGGATATTCCAATGTGTATTTACAGTATATTCAGTTGTTTGGTCTTTGAATTTTCTTTTGTAGTGCTTTTCATCTACTGTAAGATCTCTTTACAGTAGTGTAATGAAAGTAAACTTTTCTTAAAGTTTATTGCTGAATTTTACTGTATTTGCGCCCCTCTATTTATGCCGTATACTGTAACAGTCGTTGGCTATCAAAAGGATTCCTATTTCCCAAAACGAGGTTTTGTTAACAGTGTTTTGAATTGATCTAACTGGTGTTTTCTAGGCAGTGGAGTAGTCTGTGTATTTGGCAGGTTTGTGTATCATCTGAGTCCAAAGTCTGATTTTGACTGAAGATAATATGGTTTTGATTAGAATATTTGGTTTTGAACTGGAAGTTTGAGGTTCGTGCAAGTTGGTGTAGAGTTTAGAGATTGTGTTTATAGTTGTGAGAAAATGATGAAATGTTTCATGAATTGTGTGTTAGCGATCGAGAAAAACTGTAATATATCATAGTTTTAGTACAGCTAAAACACTATATTGACCAATCAGAAGCCATCGGTTTCATAATTAGATTTTTAGTAGTGTTTAAAAATCTGAGAGGTTTTAATGAGGTCTCTGCAAGCACAAATTCAGTCAAAATATCTAGGAAGGAGGGACGTGCACGCTGACAATGATTTCAAAAAACTATTTAAAAAGTTTATCGTCTTTTGTGAAAAAGTTATATCTCAAATTCACCAAGATGTAGTTGCTGCTGTTTCGTTTAGTCAGCATGTTTAGCAGTGGAGCTATAACTGCCAGCAGCACATTTTGGTTTCGGTTCTATAACGGCATTGCCTAAATAAATTCTACTGCGTCGTAACAACGTGAATGTGATTTTTTTTTGTCCTACATTAAAATACTTCCTCCTATCCCAGCTTAACATACAGAGATAACTATAAGTAATTCATGAATATGTTGATTCCGCTGAAAAGTACTAGAATAATGCTGCACATTTGCTAGGACTTTCTATATCAATCAAAGATGAGTTTCTATTCAATGTTGCCTTTTCAGGAAGCAGACTGCACGGCAGCACGTGGTTTTAGAACAGTGATACTATTAAAACAGCACTGTTTGTCTGAGCATCATTTTTGCAATTCCATTTGATCACAGCAGTGAAGCAGAGATGATGCACTTCAGCTTTGTCTATTTTGGATTCTGTTTGCATCAGAAATAACAAACAGATGCTCCATTAATAACCTTCACAGATTTCTGATGAAGTATAATAAGGTAGGGCAACCTGAAGCGTGTGACACATATAATGGGTACAATCCCTTGGGCGAGAGGTTTCTATACTGAAGTGGTCATTAACTAGCCCGGAGGCTCTGGCTTATCAGTGCACAGTGGGAAACAGAGGAACGAGTGGGTGAGTGTGCTAGGTGAACATGACCTCTGAGTACAGAAGTGCTCTCGACGCTACTCTACTCTAGAGCTCTTCTGGAAGCTATTTTCACCCTTTTTAATCAGCTCCCGCTGCTCGGAGGAGAGCCACTTGGGTACAGCCTCAGCACTTCCAAATTAAGGCTGTGACATTTTCCCCTGGTCCTTGTCCTTGGATTTCGGGTTCCCCCTCAACAAGGCAGCAAAACTTCACACTGTTGGCCCGCTGGGTGTCCCTGGTTTTTTTTCACTTGTTTTAAACTTTTTGACAATCGGGCAAGCAACAAAAGATTAAACAATCAATAAAAATAAATCCTCAAATTCTTTGTAGGCAGCCCTAAATTACTTTACAAACTAATTATGCAATTTGGTGTTATAGTTAGCAAAATTCTGTCATCTGCATGTTTACGTAAGGATTTATGTACTGTGTGCATGAAACTGCTACATAATATACATTTATAATACATTTAATAATCCTAGTCACATTCATTATTCACAATCATTTCTAGTACAGGTATGTTTGACATTTTTCTCTATAACAATTGAACAATTTCTATTGAACAACTGAATCTTATTTGAACAATCTCATATTGCAATCTCATATTAAAAAACAGAGAAGCAGTACAAGCAGACTTTCCACTGATTTCTGGTCCTGATTAACTGTCATAACTTGAATAAAATCGCAATGAATATAAAAAACCTTGAGCAAAAAAGTTCTTCGGAATAAAAGTGTTGTCAGCACTCAACTCCTCTGCTGGGCTGAAATGGCTGCGGACAATAAGTGTAGATATTGCAGAAATAAATTTATTGGTGCTGTCACACGCTCACATAATGCTGTAATGTAGCTGAATGGCTGCAATGCTTTGAACGTCATTTTGTTTTCATATTATAGCAGAAGTTGCGAGCTCATGAAACTTTCAGCATGAGTCAGACCTGATGGGCCGCAGTTTGTGTAAAGTGCTGATGTTGTTTACCATCGACAGGCCGCTGCTCTTCCTGGAAGAGAGAGCGAGTGATGATGATGATGGTGTGAGAATGAGGGCAGGCAAGAAGGTGAATGAAAATCCCGCAGATGCTCGCACCGCTCGAACAACGTCACTTTGCTCTGGAGGGCGGTGGGATTACGGGACAGATGGTGGAGAGGAGCGAGATCTGGATTAAAGCTGCTCTCTGAATGAAGATGAACACCAGACTGAAAGCAGGTTAATCCCAATCCCATCATTCCCTACAGCATGCACTGGGCCTCACTTCTATACAGACAGAGCTGTTTTTGATGCCCAGTCACTGCTCCTCTCCTTTGGTTTCATCACAATTTGCTAAGACTCAGCAATTCAAGTTTCAAATAAAATAACATTAAAAACAGTGGAAATTCTTATCACACTCATTGCAGGAAGTGAGTCCATTTCTTGGTTACTAGCTTTGGTTATATGTTTCAAATACATACGATGACAGGCAGGTAGGACAGCCTATCGTAGCCCTCGGTCCGTTGGGATTTAAAGCACTGAATTTCTTTTTATTTTGGAACAATTTTTACTCAAAAATTGCTAGTAAATTTCACAAAGAAATGACAAGTGACACATTGAACTCAAATATACTCAAATTATCTTTGTTTTAGTTGCAACTTTGAAAAATAGTTTTCTACAGTGCGAACATTATTAGTATATACTAAACTTTTAATAAATACTACAATATCCTAGCTACATCTTAAGTTCAAAGCCCGTGGGTATCTATCTAACTGTGTTCAAAATAGGTTTAGGTCAAACCAAAGCATCCTACAGAACATATAAATATACAGAAGAATGAGTAATAAAACTGTAATATGATAATATACAACAGCTTGACAGAAGCATATGTTGCAGCTCCCACAAACATGTGACTCACAGATTTACTGCAGACTCTCATTCTGAGTCACTCAAAGTTCAGTGAACTCTCTGCCGCTGATACATGTTTGAGGTCACATGCCTACAAATCTCCTGCATGCCTATCCATGATCTTGCTGAACCTCATCAGCCAGACTGCTGCCGGCTCTTATTGAACACACTGATGTTACGTTACAACCTCTTTATTGTCATCACACAAATGCATCAGGAGACAACGTCACTGGACTTCAGGCTAATCAAAATGGATTTCAATTTGAATTTTTTTGCAGAAAATGTAAGCTCTGTTATAAATCTAGCTTGATGAAAAATACATCCAAGATGATTTCATTTCATCTCTCATCTTCATCTTTTGGCGATATCAGCAACTGCACCAAATTGCTTATTTTTGCTCAGTTTAGGCCTCTGAGTAAAACAGCTCCTTGAGTTTGAGCTCCATATTCCCACTACATCATACTTACATGAGCTACAAAATCCTGGCGTATCAAACATCACAAAAGTTTCAATAAACTATTCTATATTTTAAAAAATATATTTTTTTTTCTTTACCAAATTTTACCCAATGTTTGCATGTTCTCTGTATTTTTATGGTTATTAGACTATTGGGTCCAACTTCATGTTAGGTGGCATTAACTACTATGTACTTACATAAAAAAAAATAAGTACAATGTACTCATTGTATTCATATTTTATTGCAAAACACTTTTGCTGCTACTGAGGTGGGATCCGGGTAAGGTTAGGGACAGGTTTGGTGGTCTGGGTAGGTTTAAGGGTGGGTTAAGGTGTAAGGGATGGGTCAACAGTGTACTTACAGCAATGAATTACAGATGCAATTAAATGCAAGTATTTTTAAAATATAAATACAATGTAAAAACAAGTAACGATAAGTGCATTGTACTAAATGATTCATTTAAATGTAAGGCCACTCAATATAAAGGGAGAACGACTATGGTATTCTTAGCTATACTGAAATCAAACGTGAGTCAAATTCCCTGCGATTTACTCGAAAAACTCAATTTGGTTGATGCACGGAGTTGCTGCTTTGCTGTACTTTGCCAGGTCTTTCTGCACTGACATCCTGATTGATTTTCTCTTTCTCAGGAAGACAAGTGTCAGAGTCTCAGTATGTTGGGTCTGTTCGTTCACGATTTCTGATCTGCACTGCATGAAAAGTCCAGTCAGCCAGCTCTGTTCCAGTCGTGAGTCTGATGATTGGGCTTTGTAAAGCTGAGTGGCAAATTGTGATCCTTGAGGTGTACAGTAAGTCACAGAGGTCTGCTGTTAAGACCAAGCACCATGCAGTGTGTTTGTGTATGCTGATCTTCAGTCAACACTGCTTGATTTGCTTTTGTTGCCCCATGATATTCACACACTCAAAAAATATTTAGGTCCAAATTGTATGCATTTGAATTGCATGTAAAATTTCCATTCATTAGTAATACAGAGTTTTAACATAAAATAGTAAACTAAGGAATAATTCACTCTAAAATGAAAATTTGCTGAAAATGTACTCACTCTCAGGCCATCCAAGATATAGATGAATTTGTTTCTTCATGGAAACAGATTTGGAGAATTTAGCATTACATCACTTGCTCACCAGTGGATCCTGTGCAGTGAATGGGTGCCGTCAGAATGAGAGTCCAAACAGCTGATAAAAACATCACAATAATCCACAAGTAATCCACACGAACCGACTTTATATAGTATTTGTCATAAAATACATAAATATATATATTTTTTTTTTCAGTCTCATAAATTTAACTAATTGCATCTTCCACAGTCATATTATACTGTATATGCAGTTCAATTACATGAATCTTACATTTAGGCCTAAATAAAATATTTCTTAGTGTGCCCATTTATATAGTCCATAAAAAAAATTCTGGGCTACTGTAATTTAGTGTGTTATCATCTGTCACCGAGACTTGATGGACATTTTTAATCATTGATGGAGAGGGAGGCGCCTTCACTGAGTTTAAAATTCAGATATATGTTTAAATATTTGTAAGTAAACAAAAATAAGAAGTGACCGTACAGTATCTTTTCTTGCTTTCATGTTTTCATGTAGTTATTGTTGCTTTGTTGCTTTAATAGTGATGTGAATTCATCCCCAGAGTTTGCAAAATTGGCACTAATTACTCATTAGCCTCTCTGGCCTGTAGCTGTGGTTTCATTTCCAGCCAGCTGACCCTTAGACCCACAAGATAACCTCGCTCTGATCTTACGATCAATAACGTCATGAATCACTGCAACTGCACAAACAAGTCATTCTGACAAAAACAAGAAGCTGTACAGAGATTTACAAATAAAGATGAGACGAATCCCAGTAGCTTGAAAATGACTCTGATATAAGATATGTAAACTAGGAACAGTCATTATACATGCTGTGAATATTTTATAACTCTCATTTTTGAAATACGTTCAAACCTTTTAATGTGGACAATCTATTTGGGCAAAGATGAAATATCTAATCTGCGTAGAGCCCAATCCATTTCATCCCTCTGTAATTGTGCTACGTGTTATGATTTAAATGCTCACATTGACAAATTAGTTATGAATATTTGTATGAGATATTAAGTTTGCTCACTCAGAATAAGATGAAAAATCACAGATACTGAACGTATAGTAGTAAAATAATTTGATAGATTTAAAGAAAATACAGTTTTTAAATGCTTGTTTTTCATTGGAATTTCAGCTTATTTGCATGACCCCATTACATTTTATTAAGCTTTATTAGGAAAAAAAAGGGAAGGAAATCTGACTAAATTTTGCTTTTATTTTCATCATCATATTATCATTTTTTTATATTATTGATTACCATTTTATAACTTTTATATTATATTACATTATTATGTAATATTAATATATATATATATATATATATATATATATATATATATATATATATATATATATATATATATATATATATATATATATATATATATATATATATGATACAAACTACTCACGTAATGAAATTAAAAAAATATATATTTATGGTTATAAAATTTCAAATATTGAATACTGAACTAAATTAAACAAAAGTATTTTTTTCCTGAAGAAATCTGGCACTATTTCCTGACAGTATGCCATGCTTTGGCAAACACTGAATTTTAATTTGCATTCATTTTCCACTATGAGGTTGGAGTGTGTCTCTACTAGCGTCACACAGCCTCTGACTCTACGCACGGTTCTGAGAAACTCTGTGACTGTATTTGCCCGGCAGCGTATGATTTATAAGTAATTATGTGTTAATGGCTGGTACAGTATCGTCACACAGGGCTTCATCTTGTGTTGAGGTGCTGCTCGCTAACACTGAGCTCATTCATTAGTGTTGACAGCACTGAAATATTAGTTAGGCAAGGGAATTAGGTGCAGAGGTATGTGGATAGGCACAGTTTCACACATCAAACTTACATGAACACACACCGTAATCTGCATTTGTTCCTACATAGATTTTTATGCCTTTAGAGCTCTTTGTAACCTTTTAAGTAACAATTGTGGATTTACATATGTTGACTTTTATGATTATGATATGATATAATATTATGATTTATCTATATAAATAAACTGGATTTAAATGGATAATTCTCCCCAAAATTAAAATTCCGTCATTATTCACTCACCCTCATGTTGTTGCAAACCTGTATGAGTTTCTTTGTTCTGTTGAACACACACACACACACACACACACACACACACACACACACACACACACACACACACACACACACACACACACACACACACACACACACACACACACACACACACACACACACACACACACACACACACACACACAAAAGATATTTTGAAAAATGCTGGCAACTATACAGCTTCGGGTAGCCATTGACCTCCATAGTATGAAAAAAAACAAAAATGTTGAAAGTCAATGGCCCCCAGATTTGGTTACCAACATTTTTCTTTTTCTTTTTTGTATGTGTGTGTGTTCAACAGGAAAAAAATTATTCGTGAGTGAGCAAATAATGACAAAATATCTGGGTGAACTGTCTCATTTAGTATGACGCCGTTTTTTTTTTAAAATCTAAGATTATGAGATTAAAGTCACAATATTTCGATAATAAAGTCGAAATTACGATAATAAAGTCAAAATACTACGAGAATGAAGTCGAAATATCACGAGAATAAAGTTGAAATGTTTTGAGAATAAAGTCGAAATGTTTTGAGAATTTAAATTTATTGAGAGCCTAAATTGCGCATGCAAATGGCCCGGATTGAGAGCACCGGGAGAGGTTGCCAGGCCACCGGAATTTATTTGAATATTGTTGCATCCGAGCAGCCTCATCATCTTGCTGGCATGAGGAAGAGTCAATTTTAAGGACTCGCAGAAACTCAAGAATATGATATTTATTAAGAGACTGAACAGGAACAATATTTTTATTTTAACATCAGCTCACACACCCAATCGTTATTCCTTTGGGGGCGCTGTGGCTCTCTTATTTAACCCTTTTTTAATACACTACAAATATATGTGGGATCATAGATATGTATACAAAACACATTATTGTAATATTGTTTGTATTTCACTATAAAACTGACAGATTTTGAAAGCTGAGACTTTGGAATATCTCCTGGTGCTCCCAGTCTGGGCAATTTGCATGTGCAAAAGGCTAGAATATACTGTCAAAATATATCAAAATAACTTTAATCTTTATTCTCAAAACATTCCAACTTTATTCTTGTAATTTCGACTTTATTCTCAAAATATTTTGACTTTATTCTCGTAATATTTCAATTTTATTCTCGTAATTTCGAATTTATTCTCGAAATATTAAAACTTTAATCTCATAATCTTTCTTTTTTTTCTTTTTCTTTTTTTTATTTATTTATTTATTTTTACGTGGCACTAAAATGCCATTGTACATTTAGAAAAAATAAATAAATAAAAAATGTGGTTAAACATTTTATGAGCCCATGGCCACATATTTCTGGACAGTTGCACCACCTGACATTTTTTACTTTACACCCCTTAAAGTGTCTATATGAAATTTAATTGAGAAATAAAACAGTTTTTTTTTTTCATACAACATGTAGTCTGAAGTCATTGTGTGAAATGAATTTTTAATGCATTATTAAATATCAAAATCAGCGAGCATCCTGTCATGTTTATGTATGAATGGAGGCTGGTCTCGTGTGGCTGAGCGCAGTACAAGGGCTCTTATAAAACAAGCATGTGAGCTGCTGCAGTGGGCTCATTGATGATGATGATGATTATGTGTCCACCTCAGTACTGGCCAATCAGAACACTGCTTTATCACCTGCTTCTCCACCGAGATGAGAAATAGAGAAAATGCAGCTGAAAAACATAACATTAACATGCAGTCTGGTGGAATATCCATCCCAGCATCTGCACATCCAACAACCAGGACAAGACCACTTCAGCAGGAATGGGAGGGGAGAGAAGAAAGGATATGGCATTTTCCCACAGGATACTGCAGCACACATGTGAAACAGACATGAATTTCACACATGGTACAGACTCAAAGACCTTGATATTCAAAACATGCACTTACAATTAATCTTAATTTCCATTTTTTTCTGCTCAACATATCTGTACATCAGACAGAGAACATTCATCAGATTCAAGATCAGAGTAAATTTGCAATTAAAGCAGCATTTGTGTCAGAACTGTGGCTGTGTTTGAGAGCTGCAATACGGAGGTCAGAAGGCATCAATACACATCGACTAGCAGACGTTCAATTCATTTTGAACTCAATAACCTCATGTGGAAACAAGTGCTTTGTTGCTATGTGTGTTCTAAAACTGGCTCATATAAAATAAATATATTTTTAAAATTTTTATTGTTTTTTTTTACAACATTATAACAATCATTAAAAAAAACAGACAAACAAAAAAAAAAAAAAAACAAAACAACAGACATACAATCAATACTTTAAAGAGTCCAGTCAAAAGAGAGAGAGAGAGGGAGGGAAAAAAGAAAAAACAAAACAAGTTATTCCTTTATATAATCAAGTATGTTAAAGAAAAAACACTGCCAAGCATCAATAGTAGAGGGCTTGGCCCCATTAATTCACGCTGTTGTACATTCACAAGTCACTATTTTCAGGAGGCTATGGATCCAATATGTTTTTCCATGCATGTGCGGTGTAAACCAGTTCTGTATTATTGTCTTCTTCGCAGCCATAAAACCAGCAAACAACATTCTCCTTTGTATTAAGCTTATACAGAGACCAGAAACATCATCCAGAAGATATAAACCTGGGTTAGCAAAGCAATCAGTTTGTAGTAAGGAGGATAAAACCAGGTTTACATTGTGTCCATAGATTAATGACGATAGGACATTCCCAAAACATATGAATAAAAGTACCTGATGATGCAGTATTAGATATATGGCAGTTAAAATTTGGTTGTAGTTTCATTTTGTAAGGAGTTATGTATGCTCTATGAATGACTTTGAAGTGAATAAGACGATGAGCCAAGTTTTTAGATGTTAGCTGAGGTTAGACCACAGTTTTTCCCAGTCGACAGATAAATTAAGGTCAGATAATTCCAGATTCCAAATAGATTTAATAGAAAGAGGTTTTGTAATGCAATCAATAATTATATTATATATTAAGGAAACAGATGGCCGACCAGAAGATGGTGCAATCCAATCCTGCATAGGATGAGAGGAAATGGGAGATACCCAAGGAAGTCCATACGCTTTGAGAGCAGAACGTAATTGAAGAACGACAAAATATGCGGATGCTGGTAAACAAAATTTGGTTCTTAATGTCTGAAATGAACAAAGGCCCTGGTTATCATATATACATCACCGCACGTGTTTACGCCTAAAGAAGACCAAGAGGGTTGGACAAATGGACGATTTCCGCATACAAAATTAAAATTGTTCAATAAAGGTGTACTGTTACAAAATTTGAAAGGTCCTCCTATTAGATGTTCAACCGTTTTCCAGATTTTAGTAGAATTAGCCACAACCGGACCAAATTTATAATTATCATCTTTTTTTCCAGGATTCAAGAGATAAACAAAACAATAAGGGGGAAAGCGGACATCCCTACCTCGTTCCTCGCTGTAAAGGGAACCGGGGTGGGGTTGTGTTTGGGGGGAGATAATATTACCAGTCAAGACTGATGCTGCATGTGAGTGGTATAGTGTCTTAATCATAGAAATGAAATGTTCACTGAAGCCGAAACATTGCAGAACTGCCCACATATAATTCCACTTTAGGCTGTCAAAGGCTTTTTCTGCATCAAGTGAAAAAAACGCACAAGGGCTCGGATGAGAGTCTGCAAAGTCAAGAATATAAAAGAGTCGACGCATATTCTCAGACGCATTGCGCCCCTTGATAAAATCAGTTTGGTCCTCCTTGATCAAACTATGAATTACCTTCTCCATATGAGAAGCAAAAACGTTAGCATAGATTTTTAGATCACATGGGATAAGTGATATCGGTCTGTAGCTGGAACAATCTAATGTACCTTTCCCTGTTTTAAGAAGTAATGATATCAATGATGTTTTTTGATCTCTATGAAATACACCATGTTCAATTGCAAAATTAAATGAATTAAGCATAAGTGTCCCTACCAAATTCCAAATATAATTCAGGGAGGAGACTATCCAGCCCCGGCGATTTGCCCTTTTGAAGGCTTTTTAGAGAGACGTGGAGCTCCTCCAAACTTAATGGGGCCTCCAAAGATTCTCTATCCACCTGTGAGATCCGAGGCAGTTCCAATTTATCTAAATACTGCTTACAAATTGGTTAATCAAAATTTGTTTTGGCTTTATACAGATTTTTGTAAAAACCTTTAAATATGTCGTTAATTGCCACAGGGTTCGTGGTGACCCGACCATCCAATGATTATATTGCACTAATATATGCTTTAGACTCACATTCTTTCAGCCTAAGGGCCAATAGGTGACTAGGTCTCTCTGATTTGAAATAATATTTGTGCCTAGTCCTATGTAAGATAAATTCCGCCTTTGAGTGTGAAAGTAAATCATATTCTTCTTTTAAAGAGGACAGCTGTGTAGCCTGTTGCTCAGTAAAATGTCATTTTTGTAGGTTTTGTAATGATTGGATTTTAATTTCTAATTGTGTAAACTGGTGAATTTTCACTTGGGCAAGAGTAAAAGAGAAAGATAAACAGAAACCTCGTATAGTACACTTGGTCGTTTCCCACAGTATTTGAGGATCCACATCAGAAGGCATATTAATTTCAAGAAATTCCTTTATATATTCTTTTAGAGAAGTAATGAAAGTCTGATTACTTAATAATGACATGTTAAAGCACCATCTAGGGGATTTGGCTTTAATATCAGAAAGAGGAATATTGCATAACAGCAGAATGATCAGAAATAAAATTGGTAATATAGAGATGGAGGAAGTAGACGAAATTAAAGATGGGCTGAGAAATACTGTATGTAGTCTAGTCTATCCTAGAGAAAGTCTTATGTCTATTAGAAAAAAAGTGAAGTCCTTAGGTTTAGTATTCGGAATTCTCCAAAGATCAATTAAGTTGAGCTCAGTGATAAATTTATTCAGTAATTTAGAAGATGGATTGACTGTTGTATCAGATTGAGACTTATCCGAAGCAGGATTTACGACAGCATTAAAATCACCACCCACCATTAATGGGAAATCAGTGTGCTCAAGTAGAGTTTTGGAAATATTTGTAAAGGAACAAATCTACCCTTCTCATCACTCCGGCAACCCCACCAGTCGTACGTTATTTCTCCTGCTCCTATCCTCAATATCCATCATCTTCTCAGTGAGTTTCTCCTGCTGATTTCCCTGAAGTCCGTGACTGTCCTCTTATCCTCACGTGCAGCTGCTTGAACGGAATCTACCTGGTCATATGTTGGTTTCGCCACGCTAGCTAGTGCCTCAAGATCCGCTCTTTAACAGAATTGTTGGTCGCTTGTTTGTCTGCACGTAAGTCACGCAATGTTGGGGTCAGTACAGAGTCTACCGCATCTCTTACTGTCGAAGTCACAACCGAATCCAAAGTACTTTGCTGCTCTTTAAGTGCTAGCTTGATACCGTTACCGATAGCACCGTCGAGATCCTCTCTGGAGGATTTTTTCTTTATTGGCGATTGCTCAATCTCTCTTTTCTGATTGCCTTTGACTGTTGAAGTATTCATGATGGGTTAAATAGAAAGTGGGTCGAAAATTACTGACAGGATTGTATAATATTTGACAAAGTGGGCAGACCGAAGGACTAGATGTGCATCGCTGTCGAAGGGTCACGTGATCCTCATATACAATATTTTTATAGGCAGCAGCTATTTACACTAAGTGTAAATAGTGATAAATGCTATTTACACTAAGTGCAAATAGCAATTGATTCTATTTACACTAAGTGCAAATAGCTACGTTTTAGATTCTGTTTACACTATATTAAAATACAACCCTAATTCCGGAAATGTTGGGACGTTTTTTTTAATTTTAATAAAATTCAAACTAAAATAATGAGGTAATGAGCCAATTTTATTCACAATTGAACATATATACCATAACAAATGTTTAAACTGAGAAATTTGACAATTTT
The DNA here is from genome assembly GCA_036784905.1 of Acrossocheilus fasciatus. Classification (NCBI taxonomy): domain Eukaryota; kingdom Metazoa; phylum Chordata; class Actinopteri; order Cypriniformes; family Cyprinidae; genus Acrossocheilus; species Acrossocheilus fasciatus. Next base: position 2,625,868 of record JAXUIB010000026.1, on the reverse strand, counting down.
ATGCACAGAATGTGCTCATTTCAAATTTGATGCCTGCTACAGGTCTCAAAATAGTTGGGACGGTGGCATGTTTACCATGGTGTAGCATCTCTTCTTTTCAAAACAGTTTGAAGACGTCTGGGTTTCGAGGTTATGAGCTTCTGGAGTTTTGGTGTTGGAATTTGGTCCCATTCTTACCTGATATATTTATCTTTGACGTATTTTTCGTTTAATGATGCGCCAAATGTTCTCTATAGGTGAAAGATCTGGACTGCAGGCAGGCCAATTCAGCACCCGGACTATTCTACTATGAAGCTATGCTGTTGTAATAGCTGCAGTATGTGGTTTTGCATTGTCTTGCTGAAATACACAAGGCCTTCCCTGAAATAGATGTCATCTGGAGGGGAGCATATGTTTCTCTAAATCCTTTATATACCTTTCAGCATTCATAGTGCCTTCCAAAACATGCAAGCTGCCCATACCGTATGCACATATGCACCCCCATAGCCTCAAAAATCTTTAGCCCGGAAGACACGGCATCTGTAATTTTCAACAAGTATGTCAAATTTGGACTCGTCTGACAATAGGACACTTTTCCACTTTGAAACAGTCCATTTTAAATGAGCCTTGGCCAACAGGATATGAAAGCACTTCTGGACCATGTTCACACACGGCTTCCTTTTTGCATGATAGAGCTTTAGGATGGCATCTGACGGTGGTTTCTGGAAGTATTATTACCTAACAAGTTAAAGTAAATACGTTAGAAAACTGCACGCTCTCAAGGACGTGCATTTAATACATGTGCGGAATAGTCACACACCGGACGAGAAGCACAGCACTCACAGGTACAACTTACAGGTATTGCACCCAATTCAAGACAGCAGTCCAAAACAGCTAATATAAAATCCCCCCCCCCTTGGGGGGGGATCTCGAAAGCAAACCTACACCCTTGTTACTAACTATGCACACAGTTTGCGAATTGGATTACCACAAATGATCTGTGCTGAATTGTTCTGGTCTGGTTCTGTGCATCATTGATTGGGTGAGAACTGTTCAATATTACTGGCTGTGGAAATCAATGGGCGTGGCTTATTATACTATAAGCAAAACGCCGTTAGTGACGAGCGCTCTGTGCAACCAAAACGGCGTTTTTTACGGCGTCATATGGTAATATGAACGTTGTAAAAAGCAGCGCTTTTCATGTGCACTAAAACGCCGGCAGATACGGCGCCATTGACGTATTTTCGCGCGGCTTTTACGGCGTTTGTAATCACAACGGCATATTTTGCGCCGCAAATACTGTTTAAATCACCGTATTTGACGACGTTTGTATGTTAACGCGATTTATCTATAGCGTAAATCTGACCCTTCTGGCTTGCCATACGGGCTAGGGTGAGCCGCGGACGGCGGCGTGAAGGGAGGGAGCCGCCGACGTTCGGGTTGGCTTTCCCCGCGATCGGCGACGTGCACGAGCGGCAGCCCGTGAATGCGGCAGACGATTCTCCCGCGAACGGCGGGGTGAAGACAGCCGCGGACGGGGGCAAACTGGATGGGCTCGCGGCCATCGGACTCGCGGCAATCCCGCCGAACTCCCACGCGTTGCTGTCGCGGGCTATGGCGGGACGAAGAGTGGCGACTTCCATGCCGCGGGACAGACAGACAGGAACAAAAATAAAAGACTTAAAAAAAAAAAACAGAAAACAAAACGTGGTGAAGGGGCGCCGCTTACTGTATTGGTCTGGTCTTCTGTTACGGTGCACACAGCAGGGAGGAACGAGGAACGAGGAACACGGACACGAGGAATAACTTCAAAATAATAGTCTTTAATGTGGACATCAGGACAGGGCAAGACAAGGCAAGGTTCACACAGACAGGAACACCGGGGAATAACGAGTAGACCAGACAAAATCTAACTAAACAGGCAGGAATTAAATACACATGACAATTACTGATAATTACTAAAACAGCTGGACAAGACTTAACTAATAATCACACTTAACCAGTGTTGGGCACGTTACTTTAAAAAAGTAATTAGTTATAGTTACTAGTTACTTCTCACAAATAGTAACTGAGTTAGTAATTGCGTTACATCATTATAAAAGTAACTAATTACCAGGGAAAGTAATTATTGCGTTACTTTTTACAAAATGTTCAAATGTCAAATAACTTTGGATGCCCCCAATATTAAATATGTTAAATTAATGAAATAGACACTAAAAAGAATAAATTATTATTATAAAACATTGTACATTAATCTACACTATTTATCTACTGACAATTATTATCAGTCAGTCAATCATTATAATATAATATTATGATAATTTTATATTATATGATGATAGAACTTTAGTAATTAGAATAACCAAGTATGAATGCATATTTGTCATCAATATAAAACGCACTAAGGATTAATGAGCTGCTGGGTTCATGAATATTAATCACGTTGTCTGAGTTCGCTCGAATTGATTTGCTGAAATCAAAATAATAGGAGCGCCAGCCAATGAGATCGTCGTTTGCGCATTAGTTCCGCCCACAACCAGAGAAAGCAGCAGTTCTTAAAAGCTGAAGAATTCTAAAGGAACTCCGTTATTTTGACAGGAAAATACAACACAGAATACCGTTTACATGTAGCGCGTCAATTCTGCATGTTATGAAAGACTCTCTTGCTCTGTATCTTTCTTTGCGTGCGTGTATGTGAGAGAAAGCGACGGCGAGTTGTGCGCCTTTCACACTAGAGTTTACGGCACGTCAACACTCGCATCCATTCAGATGAACTGAAAAATTAAATTCTAATAATATAATATAGTAACGCCACATTTTATTGTCAGTAACGGTAACGGCGTTGTAACGGGGGAAACAGTAATTCGTTTGATTACTCGTTACTGAAAAAAATAACGCCGTTTATTTATAACTCCGTTATTCCCATTACTGCACTTAACAAGGACAGGAACAAGACCAAATATGGACACAAGAGGCGGGAACACATGACACACACGACAGAGGACTGACAATGTTAGACACATGGTGCTTCTCCACCTTCCGCTTGAGGATGCCCCAAAGGTGTTCAATAGGGTTCAGGTCTGGATACATACTTGGCGACTCCATCATCTTCAGCTTCATCAGCAAGGCAGTTGTCATCTTGGCGGTGTGTTTGGGGTTGTTATTATGTTGGAAAACTGCCGTTTGGCCCAGTTTCTGAAGGGAGGGCATCATCTTCTTCTTCAGAATGTCACAGTACATGTTGGAATCCATGTTTCCCTCAATGAACCACAGCTCCCCAGTACCAGCAGCACTCAATGCAGCCTCAGACCATGATGCTACCACCACCATGCTTAACTGTAGGCAAGATACAATTTTCTTGGTACTCCTCACCAGGGGGCCGGTTGCACCAGCTAGACGTAAAAAAGCTGGGTGTAAGCCCTACGCTGGGCTTTGCAACGTCCAGCTTTACGATAAATGTTTAGACCTGTTGCACCAACTAAAACTACGATCAGGCGCAGCTACGCCCGGCGTAGACGATGCGCGTCCACATTCTGACACATTCTCCCGCAGTTATAGACATAGCTGAGATGACGTTCATGCTGCAATGGCTACAACTACTAATATAGAACTGAATTGCTCAAGACATCATAACAAGTGAAGCCACCGCGCCATGATTTCATCGAGTAAACATTTTCTAACAAGTCCGCATTTTTATATAGTCTCCCTGCACGTTCCCATGACAGATTTCTTTAAACAAACATTAAAAATGAAGGCGGTAGGACAAGTAAAATATAATGAATGCAATACAAGCCTTCTTTAGTTATTTTTTTCTAGCTGACAATCGAGGTTATATGTACAATTAAGTCTTTCCTGAGGTAGCCAAATGTGACTTAACGTGACGTCTTTCTGTGGCTGGAAAACCACATTTATAGTTTGTATTTTGTGATAAAACTGACAGAGTTTGAAAGCTGACACTTTTATCTCTGATTAAAAACAACAAAGCACAAACTTACTGCGATTATTGAATGGCAGGCACGCTACAAATAATGAATGGAATTAAAGACGTGAAATATTTCCAAGCATACTGTCCTTCCAAGCAAGATGTGGAATGGTAGGCTATATTTCTTTTAATAATTCCTGATCATATGTAATATTTTACTGTATAATTGCAAGATGTACATTAATATTTTTGTATTAGTTCAATTACTGTCGACAGAGTGTTATAGTCAACACCGAGCTCCGTGATTGATATCGCTTATCCTGCCTGAAAAGACCATAAACATTTCAGTTCATGTCTGCAGTATTAATTAACTAACAGACATGAATCCTAAAAACTAATAATGTCCGAGCAAATCATGAGTTTTCACTTTACACCTACCTCTGACTAGGCGTAAGATTTAGTGTCAGACGTAGCACTACGCCGAGATGGTGCAACGGGTATAAATTGTACGCAAGACTTAAAGCGCATTTTACGTCCAGCCTAGCCTTACGACCGGGTGTACGTCCAGCTGGTGCAACCGGCCCCAGGGCATCACCACACATGCTGGACACCATCTGAGCCAAACAAGTTTACCTTAGACTCATCAGACCACAGGACATGGTTCCAGTAATTCATGCTCTTGGGCAGGTTGTCTTCAGCGAACTGTTTTCAGGCTTTTTTGTGAGCAAGCTTCAGAAGAGGCTTCCTTCTGGGATGACGGCCATGCAATCTGACTTGTTGCAGTGTGTTTCTATAGAATTGTCCCTTGAAAAGATATACTAAAATGACTGCCAAAACGTGAGGGGTGTACTCACTCTTGTGAGATACTGTATGACTGCATGTTCTATTGTGAATAAAATATCGGCTCACGTGATTTGAAAGTCTTTTAGTTTTCATTTTATTCAAATTTAAAAAACGTCCCAACATTTTTGGAATTCGGGTTGTAGCAGGATTTTCTGTTATTATACTACTTATTGCAAATAGTGGCAATTATCTGCACCTCAGTATTGTAGTACATTATAAAACAATATGCAATAATAACGTATTGAGTGTAAATGATAATTTTAATTCAGATTATTAAATGAATGCCACCTTATTGGGACAATAATGCCCTTCATACACCTACCCTAACCCCCGATACTCTATTTTCAACATTTCCATTATTTCATTGCAGTTGGTGTAAATAGACACTCCGTTTTTGATATTATCTGATCAAATTCTCATCCTAAAAAATAAAAGTCTGTGTCCATCATACACTACATGATTTACTGTAAAATATGTCAATGTTGACTGCTCTGATTTTTTACCAAATAATATCAGTTTGTCCAAATCGGGGCAAAAGTCGTGTAGTTATTCCAGCCTTAACATCTTGTTTACTATGCCTTCACCTGATAGGTTTCGGAAGACAGCATAGATGTAGCCCTTTGCTTCCTTTGGTATCCTATAATCCTGTACATAGTTAAGTGTTTGTCCAAAGAAACTGTGCCAAATGGGTGTGTTTCCAAAAAGCATTGTTACCAACATAGTTCAAAGTTTCAGTGTTTCCCGAAGCCATAGTTGCAATGAACATTCGCAAACAGCATCACAAAGCTGTGTGGTTGGAACTGCAGCTCTCGAGCAGTGGTAGAAGCATCATTTATTATGACGTGGACTTTCAAGGATCATGTTCTTGTGCAAAATAAGCAAGCTGACATGCAGAACATTCCTTATCTGTTATTTATCTGTTACATATACATTTCTTTCTATGTATTTTAGTGTGTCACCAATCAACATCTCTTCACACATGCAAGGGAACCTCGCATTGTGACATAAGTTGGAACCAGCGATGAATCAAACATCAAATAAAAGGAAAATTATGGGGATAAAGAATAGTAACATAGTCAGTAGATGTCACATTCGCTAAAGCAGCATTTAAATAAATTAGGTTGTGGAGAAACCGCATTTATACTGGAGTAAAGTCTGTACCGATTACATTATCTAGTTTAAACTACATGTCAATCAGCAGTCATTAGAGTATTAGTAGACTGCTTTATTTTGATGTTCAACTAACAAACATCTACTTATTATAAGTAACTTTGCAACTATATGTCAACTTATTCAACTAACCTTAACCTTAACCAAACAGGCTACTGATACTCTAATGAGAGTTAGTAGAATGTCTGAAGTGGACTATCCAAATAAAGTGTAACCCATTAAACAATAGTGTACATCATTGTATGAGAAACACACCCCAAAACAGCAATTCATTTTTTTCAACTTTTGCATCTCATTCCTACTGAGAAATAATGATCGCAGTTATTAAATATTTACTTAGTTATCTCTAACCTGTCTGACAGCAGTTTCCTTAGCAGCAATCTTTTTGTAGTTGTGGTTGTTGCCTGTAAGTCATTGACTTACATTGAGGTTTCAGGTGAATGTCATTGTTACTGACAACTCAAGATTCTATTTAGAGCTACTCTTGTCCTGGGACTCAAAATTATTAATTTTTATGACAGCACTCATAACGACAAATGCATCCATCCAACAAAGTACTTTGTTGTTGACAGCAAAATTACTATATTAATTCACGTCTATATCCTCTTCTGAAATACTGAAGCGCACCAGGTAACAGTGCCTCTAATATAATGACACATCACACAGAAATATGTAGCAACCTGACTGGTAAAGCAGATGTCATTTTTGTGGATTTCAAATGACACTCTGGGGGAAAAATATGAATTTTAAAACTTATTCAAAAAAGTTAAACAGTCTGGAAACTAATTGCATGACATGAACATGCATAATTCCCATGTTCCGTGGTGATAGAACTTAATAGAACAGATGCATGCCTACATTTCATAGTAAACATATGCCATACAGTATAAAAATGTGCCAATTTGTCAATTAATCCCAGCAAATTATGCAATTATAAAGTTACCAAATGTCAGTTGTCATGTAATAGTGTCTCATTGTATTTCAATTTATTATAATTTTGATTAAATAACTGTCCAGTAAAATACCAGCCTAACAATAGTTTGAAAGGGGGGTTTCCCTTGGGATTTTCCTTTCGCACTGCAGTGGGGAATGTATCAAGGAGAATTTAGCAGCAAGGACAAAGAACACGTCCGTTAATGAGGTTCCCATCCCGAGAGTGGCAGCACACTAATCTGCTCTAATTGCTTTCCAGTTTTAGTTCCACTGACAATGCGCTCGCTGTCTCCATAACACAGCATGAATAAATACACTACACATAAAAAAGTACACATATATCTAGCGAGAATGGATCTAATTCACATTTTTCTAATTTAATACAAAATTGACTTATATGATTAATGATCTAGAATGCAGATTTTGTCTCCATTTTACATCAAAATGATTTACATTTGATTGAAAAATCGTAAAATGTTTAGATGTAAGACCAAAATGATCATACTGCACAGTTGAGATGAGATCAGCTTCTTAACTATACATCTACAACAGAATGCTAAATAGATCTCAGGTCATCATGAAAGGGCAGTTTTTTAATTTTGCACACTGTCCATGTGATGAATTCATGATTCATTTGTTTCAGGCTCTCCACACTCTCCCTAAGGGAGTATACAGTACTGTACTTGTCAACCGCCTCACACATATTATTAAAGGCACATATAGCAGACAATATTTCATTTTCCCCTGTGGCTACCTTATGATATTACTAAGGCTTTTGTCATAATTTAGTTTTCATGAGCATTTTCCACCCGCATTTAGGATTACATGGTGTGACAGGATCACAAAACAATCTGTGCTGAAATGTGTCAGAATCTTGATAAAAGCTAATGTTAGGATGATATGTAGAAATAACATATATCCGGCTGCTAGGCAGTTCCTATACAATATTCAGCATCTTGTGGAAAAATAAATGCATTTAATTGTATTAAATGTGCACTTGCAATGTAATTCAAATTTTAAAACTTTATATGTTAATAAAAGTTTATTTATTTTTTGTACTGAACACTTATTTTGTTGTGCTGACTAACATATTAAAGCTAACATGATAACTGTAGCGTACTATTCAATTTTACCTTTAAAGTTAATATATTTTAAATGTACTTAATTGCCACATACTACATCATTAGAAATGTGTAATAAAAATACATTAAAATAAATGAGATGCAAGTTTCAACAGAAATTATATTAAAGTATATTTTAGCTAACCATAAAAACTCATTCAACAAAAGTAATTATGGAATTACATATAAAGATAACCTTAAGATCAACTTTCTTGGGTCAAAAATTACACTAAAATTCAGCTAATTACATTAAATAGATTTAAACTACAAAACATTTTAATTTTAAATAAATAAATAAATTAATAAATACAATTGTATTAAGTTCTCACTTAAGTGTATTTTAAAAAATATCTTTATTTATTTTTTTTTTTTTCTGTAATAAGTACTTTTTTAAAAAGTATGCTAAAATGTACTTCTTTTTCACAAGGGGCTGTCCGGTTAATTGAATAAAATAAATCCAAACAGCAGTCTAGCCAAAGTAAAAGTGAGGCTATTTTTAAAATATAAAGTATAGACTAGGTTCAAGTTTACTCTACTTGAAACTTAAGGCAACTTTTTTGAGGTAGTGGGTAGTTTCTCCTAGATTCGAGGTGTTATATGGTTCAACATGTTTCTTTTACTGTTGAATCTGTGGGTCACTGGGGTGTTCATGGGTGACTGCAAAATAGAGAGACAGAAAAACAGAAAGACAGATTACTAGAGAGCCACCAGGGTGAGAAGATGAGGGTGTGGAAATACAAAAGCAGCTGAAAGGGAGGCAGTTCAGTAAAATAAATATTATCTCCTGACACAGCTGTCAGCATAGCACTCGGAGTGATACAGTGTTTCACTAATGTAAATCCAAGCTGACAGAAAAGACAGCTGAGGACAGGACAGCATCTCCACAGCAGCAGAGCACAACTGATACATCTCTCACACACACACAGTTGATGTTCCTATAGATCCACACACACTCTCTTCTGGTCAACCATTAGTCTAATTGATAAAGCAGCACATAACTGCTCCCTTGAAAACAGCAGGACATAAAATCGCTGCTTCACGCCATCATGCGCACCTTAAATTGGACGCAGAGCTGTTATCTGACAAAAGGCGTCATATTTATAGAGCTCCATGAATACTGATACATGCAAATGTAACTCTGGCATGCCTGCTATAATGACTCTATAAATAAGAATGCATGCTTGGGTGTGTGTTATCACCTGGGAGGAAGCACAAGGAAGAGTAAGAATAATTAAGATACATTATTCATAATAGCACGTCCCATTGTCTGCACTGTAATCAAGCTGTCATGCTCTATTAGACTCCCATTGGCGTTCAGAGACCGCTCAAATGGCTCTGTTTGATTATACACAATTATGCAAGTCAAACATGCTCATAACTTTAATAACCTCACTGGACATTCTGTTTCAAAACTACGACAGCATTAATATCACATGGATTTTAACCCCCCCAAAATCTTGATGGAAATAAAATACAGCTGCAAGCAGCATTATGGGACCAAGCATTGAAGGAACAGAAAATATAGCAAGCACATTAAATGACACAGGAAATATTCAGAGGCTATACAATGTGCCACCCACAACCTTATATGTGCCACATAGAGGACACATTTGCACTGATTTTGTGGAGAGTATTCAGTGCAAAAGCAGTACTTGGCAGGCTAAACCATGAGCATGCTAAGGTAACGTAACTGCTAATGTAGCTCATGGTTAACTTGAAAGCTGAAGAGCGACAATAGAAAGAATGGCCAGTGGTTAGCATGCTAATCAATTAGCATACAAAGCTAACATAGTATAGACATAGTACAGAAGATAATCTGAGCTCAATTTAGACCAAATTAGATAAGTTATGTAGGAGTAGTAGTTAAAATAAAATAAAACAAATATATATATATATACTTCAAAATATTGGAAAGCAAATTGTTGGAACATATTGGAGGAATGTAACAACACAGAGAAATAAATTCGAACAACAAAAAGTTATATTATAAAAGTTATTTTACTGTATATCTTCTGAACACTAGATGACGATTTGAACTTTTCAGGTATCTTCATGACATGCTGACTATGATCTCTAGCAAAATTTGTACTGATAAGTGAAAGAGCTTAAAAATATATTATTAGGACAAAATGACAAAGAGCCATTTGAGCCAATTTTGGTAAAAGTTATACAAGTTGGGAAGAGTAGTAAAAAAAATGGAATACAGTACATTTCAAAATGGTGAATTACTGTAATAGGTGGAGTCTTAATGTAAGACATTGATCATGACTAACAGTGGAAGAGTAATAAAGTAAACAAAATGTAATTAAGAATTTAATTTCTAGGGTAAAGGGTTGAAAAGTTATGATTACAAGAAAAGTGAATATTTGAAATGGTGGTGGCGCTACAGAGTTGGTGCCAGAGACACATAATTTGGCCAGATTAGTATTCAGGACAACCCCAATCAGTGCACCAAATTTCATCACTTTCTTATGTACGGTTCATATGACTGGCATAGACTCCCATTGTGGAGTAATAATAAGAAAAAGGAACATTCCATAAAATATAGTATAGCATAGTAGTAAATGTAATTCTATAAGTCTTTAGATGAGAGTTAAAAAAAGACCCTGACTCAGCAGATGTAATATCCCAAGGCAGTCTGCTCCGTAATTGTAGGTCCAGCACAACAAATGCTCTATCCTCTTTAGTTTTGCAGCTTTTGGAAAATCTAAGAGTAAATCTAACTGTTTATTTGCATTTCTGTCTCCTCATCCCTCTATCATTCATTTTCTTTCTTTTTCAGTCTGGCACTGATTAAATAAATCCATGGAAGTCCACATTACTCAATAGCTTTGTTCTGCAATTCCATAATTGTAAGGCAGTGTGGTAATAATTTCCGGTGGGGATCAAGCTAGAGTGCAGGAAATGGAAGAGAACAGAACTGAAATCTGCAATAATGATGAGAAAGCTTGCAGCTTTGGAGCTGAAATCAGTAGAATAAGGTTTAGCAAAACAATTGACATGTGCCTTCTTCTTTGAGCTGAAACACACACACACTCAGACTGTAAGAAACAGGCTCTAAGCTTGTATGCGTGCAGGAATATCAAGGTTACAGGATGAGCTATTATGGGAACTCCCCTCTTTCTTTTCTTCTCTCCTCTGTTTTATTATTAGTTACTACAGTAAATCATTATATAACCAGCATGTCTCCACTTGCAATGTTTCTCAGTGAGCATCATGGTGGATGACCAAAATAGCTGCCTAGTTCGCCTATAGGCACACGCCGGCCTCGCAGCTGACGATGCATATCACAGCAAAAACCAAGACATGAGGCCAAAGAATCTCAGAAACAGGACTGGGAAAGATCTGGGGAAGTTACTGGTAGTTACTAACTTCCACAATATAGAAAAAAAATACAATGGAAGTCAATAGATACCAGAAACTGTTTGGTTACCACAATTCTTCAAAACATTTTTTTGTGTTCAGCAGAAGAAAAAAATTCATACAGTTTTGGAAAATGTGAGGGTGAGGAAATCATGACAGAATTTTCATTTTTGGGTGAACTAACCCCATTAATTGAAGATGTTTTAAACAACCATGACTCTTCATAGGGCCTGTTTACACCTGGTCACTTCATGCGATATCTATCTGATTTGTTAAAACGTTTCCATTTACACTCAGCCACATAAATGTGTCTTCATAAAACGGATATAAATCCGCTCTTCTATTCCCGCGCCATACGCAAATTTAACGGAGTTCATGTCAATGAAAGCAATACATAGGCGCTGCATTTGATTCATTATCAGCTAATTTCAATATCAGAGACCGCAACAGGAGAGAGCGCAACATCAGCACTGGAAAGATAGGTTAGTCTCATTACTTACTTTCAGTTTCATTCGCAGGAGTTTGCGTGTCGGCTTGCTGAAGAGATACTCAGCTACTCATCCGCGGTGACGCTTGTTGCATAACGCTGTTATATCTGACTATAACATGCCATATAGCCTATAAAATGCTCTCACACATTTATTATTTTAATATTTTGGGAGGAGTAAAATTAGCATATGTAGTTTCAACAACCAGATGCATTTACACTTGTCCAGTTTCGTCTGGAATGCAGCCCAGACCACCTCCAGAAGTGGTTTGAGCGATCGGATTTAAATGCGTCTTGAATGTGTTTCGGAGGGCATTTACACCTGGTCTTTTCAGGATCAGAAAAAACGCAGTGTAAACAGCCCCTTGGAGTTGTCCATCCGGCGAAAGAGAGCAATCGGGGAAGAAAGACCCTGAGAAGAGCAGCAGACCAAGAACCTGATGGTCACACTGGATGAGCTCCAGAGATCATGTGTGGAGATGGGAGAAACTTTTAGAATGACAACCATCATTGGTACAATGATTTGCGCTTTATGGGAGAGTGGCCACATGATGACCCCAGACTGGGCTTAAGGTCCACCTTACAGCAGGAAAATGACCCTGAGCACTCAGCCGAGCAGCCGAGCAGCCTAATCAGAGCTGGAACTTTACCCAATTCATGAATCTATGAAGAAACATGAAAATTGCTCTCCAAATCAAAAGATCCCAAACCCAGATGGGCAACGCTTGTTGCATCACACCCAGTGAGTGTTAAGGATCTAAACATCTTAGCATAAGGCTGCAACATAAAATAAAATAAAAAAGTGGTCTGAATACTTTTGCAAGGCATTTGTTTTACTTATAAAACTTTGATGTGTGGGTTGTAAAGTGTCATTTGGAAGTACTTTTGACGTTGAACTTCAGTCAGTTCACACTGACTACACTGGTCAGTCGCAGTGAGATTTCAGCTCAGCAGACCTGCACGCTCTCGGCTAGCACTGACATGACATGTCAGACCCTGTCACTGAGACCACAATATGTTGATAGATGATCACAGTGCTTGCTGTCATATTGTATTTTTACACACTATCAGAGTGTTTCCGGTCTGTGTCATGGATGTGACATGCATGCACTTTCATTTTAGATTCCTGTGCGCAGGATTTCCACTTGATTAACTGTCATTCCTGACACTTCTTCCCGCTTGAAGTCCCGTTTGAATCAAACTTGGTTTTATTGAAGGCTCACCTCTGACTTGAGAGATGACAGTTCGTATCTTAGAGATATGGAGTATGTCCTTTCAATCTACCAGTCTTACATAACAAAGGTCGTAGCCGATGCTATCTGAACATCGGAATTAAGGACTTTACCTTTGGTGTAGACTCTTGTACTGCCAAATAAGGTTTTTTAAAGTTGTTCAGTTCACACCTAAGAATAAAATAATTACCTTTTCTTTTCCTTTTACAGTGGGTTTTATTGATCGTGACTTTTGGTAACTTCATCAAATAAGCTGCCCTGAACTAGCCTCTAGTAGGTGTTATTCCTAACTGTTTCACAAGAGCCAAAATGCTCACAGAACTTAATCATGCTCATGCCATGCTCACCAAATGAAAATCATGTAGCTTCACCGCAATATTGCAATATCTCACAATGAGAATGCCAACAGTTATTCATCACCAGGGACTAGAAGAATCTGGCTCGAAGGCAGGTGCACTCAGTTATAGTTCTCCACTTTATTAAAAAAAGAGCTAGGATCTAACAAATTACAGCTCGCAGCGCCTACAAAGTTAGAGAATAAGATAACTGAGAGAGGAGGGGAACCAGAAAGAGAAAACAGCAAAGAAAAAAGTAAATCTGAGCTGAGTGTTGGAGGAAACCCAAGAGAGAATGCTGGGAAGAAATAATCTTCAGATTTCATCAGGCATGTAGGTGGTGTGACTAACAGCAAGACTTTTCTATAGTGAAAGTTGTGCATACTAATAATTGAACGATTAGTTCACCTGGAAAAAACAACAACAACAAAAAACCCCTCAATCATTATTTCTTCACCCTCACGCTGTTTTAAACCAAAGTAGAAATAGTGAGAAATCTTCACATGCATATAGCCATTTTTTGTTCTTATTTTATTAGTCATGCAAATTTTAAGTGAGCCCCAGAGAAATGCTCAGTTGCACAATCATAATAGATAACAATCAGTGTTTGTCAAATCTAGCATTTATCTGGAAATAGTTTATATAACATAATATTATTTAATATTTGCATTATATTGTTTGTAGTGTGCATGTCATGGGCCTTAACACTCATCAAAAATACAGCTGCACACACTGACTCCATTATATATTATATTTATTTAAAGCAGGGGTCACCAAGTTTGGTCCTGGAGGGCCGGTGTCCTGCAGAATTTAGCTCAAACCCTAATCAAACGCACCTGAAGCAGCAAATCAAGCTCTTACTTGGTATACTTGAAACTTCCAGGCAGGTGTGCTGAGGCAAGTTGGAGCTAAACTTTGCAGGACACCAGCCTGATTTGAAGCGTATTATTTCTGTAATAAGTACAGTTTTTAAAAGTATGCTAAATTGTACTTTTTTTCACAAGGCATGTTTAGCTAGCACATTAGACACTACACTTGCTGTCTGGTAATGGCCTTAATCTGTGATTATATTCAGAATATAGCTCAGCCTTTAATACCCTATATCTGAAGTATGCATTACAATCCATATCCTTCCAGAATAAAAAAAAATCCTGATAATCCCCCATGTCATCCAAGATGTTCATTTCAAAAAGAAACATTCCAGGATTCTTTCCAGAATTTTATTCTGCAAGCGAGCTAATACCATTATCTTGACAAACAACACATATATCCAGTCCTATATATATATATATATATATATATATATATATATATATATATATATATATATATATATAGAGAGAGAGAGAGAGAGAGAGAGAGAGAGAGAGAGAGAGAGTGCCCACAAATCAAGAATTGGATTCTTTCCTTGTATTTTTACTCTGATTTTCCATGTGATCCTCAAGGGGTCAAGAGAGGTGGCATGTGTGTGACAGGATTTAATCACGATGCAGTCATGCCGTTGGAATAATAAGTCATTGTGAGGGAATAAAACATAGTGGACGTCATCTGTGTCTCCCTCTCATGCATGTATCTGGTTAAAGCACAGACGTATTTAACACAGGGATTAATTTCTAAATAGCAAGGCCAGATGTTGCTCTGTGAATGGTGTTTAGTGATACCTGCACGCCTGTCCTACGACTGAGGACGCCACTGATATGTGTGCTTGTGGCTGCAGATGTGGGACCGGATAGACTGTCTCCCTGTCTGACCTCATTTTTTTTAAATAAATGTAATACTGTGGATACTGTGCCATTATCCTCAATATGTGAGTGTATCAAATTCCCATTCAATATTTCAGCCAGATCTTGGTGCACAAAGTAACAGGTACAAAGCAATTACATTTTATTTCACTTTTCTTTGGAAACATAAGATGCTCATGACAGCTTTTGAGCTCATAACAGAACTACAGCATTGCATGGCACAACACACTTCTCAGTACAATTTCATTTAATTTGTATAGCCCTGAGCTGGTTTTGTGTAATATTTAACTTTAGTGTTATGAAGGTGCTAGATGCTAATAGAACTATAAATACATTAGCCAGCCAGATCTTATAAAACCATTACCACAGACTTAATTACATTTACACATAATTGTTTCCAGCTTATTTGCATGTTTTCTCCTTGCACGCTGAGTGAACTTGGCCTTTACAATATGCCACTGAAGAGACATTTACCATTTGCCAGGTCTATCCTTGAATTTATTTGTGTGAATGTGGTTTAGAGGCAGGTTTTGGTAATTATACTCCTTTAATTAGTGAATTGCCATTTAATAGACTAATAGCAATGATCCTTTGCGAGATGAAGTGTGTTTTAATTTTTTAATCAGAGACCTTTCAGGGGACAATGGCATAAATATTCCTCCTTCAGAGCCTCTACCAGGGTCAAACTTTCTTTATGAACTTTTTAAACGAAACAGAGAAGCATGCCACCCATTTCTCCTTTTTTTTTGGCATGCAGGCAGGCTTTTAAAAACAATTGGAAATGTTAGGCAAATTATTTCTGCCTTAGAAATAGGCAGAAAGTGTAATTCACTGTTGTGCAAACATTTTTAAGCAGGCTGAAGTTTGCTTGCTTGACAACACGCACTTGCTTGACATACATTATTAAAAGCCGCATGAAAGAAAACAAGATCCAGTGCAAGATTACTTTCCCATAATACATGCATGCTGGACCCAAAGGCTGTGTCTGAAAGATGGATAATGCTGGCTTCTCTGGCTGTACACGGCAGTAGGAAAGCATCAAGACTCATCCGAATTCAATATTTCACATAACATCCTGCCTACTGAGATGCCTTTGTATGGCTGATTTTTGAAGGCAGCATAATGTATCCTTTGCTGCCTTTGATCTTGTGTGTGCAGTTCGGCCAAAGTAAATATGATATCTGATGCAGCTGTTGAAAGAAGTAAATGAATTTCAATGAAGGTTCATCAGAAAAGCACGGTAGTCATGCTAGCTGGTTATTTTACTTTGGGCTATGACATTAAAGTATATTTTAGTTTACTAAATGCTTGTCAAAAGCTTTTTCATCAATATATTAAAGCATTTAATATGTTATAAAATTTACTCTACAGTAAGATTCCATTTGCTAACATGAACTAATAATGAAAAGTTGCATTTTTATAAACTAATGTTAACAAAGGCTAATAAATACTGTAAAAAAATGCCTTAATAAACTCCTAATTGCTGCTTATTAATAGCTGTAAGGTAGTTAAGTTTAGGTATGGGTTCAGATTAAGGAATCTAAAGTATGGTCATGCACAATAAAACATTATGTGCTTTATAAGTACTAGACATTACATGTGGCCCAGGACCACAAAACCAGTCTTAAGTCGCTGGGGTATATTTGTAGCAATAGCCAAAAATACATTGTATGGGTTAAAATGATTGATTTTTCTTTTATGCCAAAAATCATTAGGACATTAAGTAACGATCATGTTCCATGAAGATATTTAGTAAATTTAATACTGTAAACATATCAAAACTTAATTTTTGATTAGCAATATGCATTGCTAATAACTTAATTTGGACAACTTTAAAGGTGATTTTCTCACTATTTAGATTGTTTTTCACCCTCAGCAGATTTTCAAATAGTTGTATCTCAGCCAAATATTGTCCTATCATGACACACCATACATCAATGGAAATTGTAAGATTAGACTACAGATTCAAGAGTGTGAACGGATCTAACCAAGATGAAATCCCTTGTCCAAGACGCAAGGTCAAGCTTTGTGACCATGCGGAGAGGAGTGATGCTGTGAAAGACAGGCCAAAGCTTTCATACAAACCCCCTCCAGCACTGGGACTATCTCCATCTGCACAGCTCCTCACCGCAGGCTCCACTGGACACTCTAACTAGTGTGCTCAGAAACTGTGAGGAGCAAGTGTAGCTGGGTGTATTAACTGTGAGATGTTTGACAGGCCATAGAGATGGTCCAGAGAGATTTAATGAAAGGGTATGTGATCTAAATTACAAAAATCTCAGATGGAGAAGACCATGCAGGGCATGAAACAGAGCGGGGGGGTTTAAAAGAAACTAAAAGCTGTGCTCTTTTAAAGTGCTAAGCTCAATAAACTAGGATTGAATTCGGTCTAAAAACAGAATAAGAATGGGGTAAAATAGACAGTGAATCTCAGTGGGGGGTGACGGGTTCAAAATTAAACAGTTAATTGAAGAAATGAGAGAGCGGATTATGACCTTCTAAGACTGTGACAAAAATTTGATAATAAATGGCTATATTCACAAAGTCAGTGTTTGACAAGTGTGAAAAGAGGCATATTTAGCACTCCAAACAGGACACTGTATTGTGCTGCTGTGTGAATGTTACCCATGTTAAAAAAAAAAAAAGGAACACACTTCACAAGACTCTGAAATTACAAATTCAGTGCATTTAAATGATTTCAAAGACTTCAAAGACGGTGTTTTAGTCTATCATTTATTAAATATTCTGTCTACTTGAAAAAGTTATCAGTTAATACTAAGACTGAAGAACTTTCTGTAGGCCTTTTTAGCACTTTACATGAAAGTTAAAGAGATTCATTCTGGAAAAAAAAAAGGTACATTTTTTATAAGGTAGTTTTAATAAAATATACTTAAAAATATTTTTAATGCAAAATGAGCGTAATGTTTTCGGACACTTAAATTACATATTAATTGCAATTAAATGAAAATGTATTACAGTTTAAATTCATATGAAATGCTTTTAGCTGAACATTAGAGTGCCTTTTTGACACATTTAAGTAGGACTGAAGTACATCTTTATATGTAATTTCATAATTACTTCTATTGTTTTTGAAATAAGGGAAAATTGTACTGCAGAATGTACTGACAAACATTCGAAGTAAACTTGTATAATGTCATTTCTATTGAAATGTATCATGTAAGTATATGCAATTACTCATTTGTAATGATGAAGATGAAGTTGTTATTTAGTACATTTAAAATTAATTATATTAATTATAATGTCGATTAACACAATATCAAATTATAATCAAGTAGTTTGCACATTCTTCAGTATGTTTAACAAATCAAAATAATTGCACTTATTTAAAGCACAGAAATAGATTTAAATATAATAATCTAAAATGCACCTTAAATTGAATTTTTTTTATTTGACATTATTACAAAGCGCACTTTTTAACATTAAAATAAGATAAACATAAAAATGTGCTCTCTTATTCATATAAGGGGCCTTTTTATTAGTAGTATATTAACTGCAATTACAGTTCTTTTAAACCTATACCTTTAAAATTTGAAAAGTGCTCAGACGTTTTAAAAAAACAAATCTTCTATGGTGTTCCCTAGAAGAAAGTCGTTTTGGAAATCCATGAGAGTGTGTAAAAGAGGCACTCCGATTGGGCTTTATACTCACTTCTTTGATTCTGCTCCACAGCTCCTTTAATTCCTCGATCAGAAGCTGTTAAAATCACGAAGTGTGGAGGTTTGTGGTTTGTTGGAAGGCATGAGGAGTCTTCAGTGAGTCAGTGTTTGTGGTTGTTTGGAGGGTTAAAGGTGCAGGAGGGTGGGCAGCTTCAGGCTCCAGCAGTCTCGTAGCCCAGGAGACGCAGAGGATGGAGGAGTAGGCCGCTGGGATGCATGCTCGCTTCTGTAGAGGCTGTGGGTGTGGAGATCCCACAGGAACATTGTTCATAGCGATCGACAGCGGAACCTGCTGAGACCCTGAAAGTGAGACGCAACTTTTGGATGAAGTGAAACTTTAATGAACGATATACTTATAGCAAAAGCATTACGTAAGTCGACTTGTTCTTTACTTTAATGAGTCAAAGACGAAGAAATATAGATGTGAGAACACAACACGTGTACTAATAAATCTAATATAGCAGAGTCTCTTTAGAGAATAGTCATTATTCTCAGTAGAGAATAATATATATATATATATATATATATATATATATATATATATATATATATATAATATACTATAATATAATATGCTTAACTTTTGTAATTTATTATGAAGCATGCAGTGTTTATGTTTAAATGTTAATTAAAGGTAAAACTTTACTCTTTGGTCAGTTTTGAGATATTGGACTATTTTATATATTTATTTTTTATTTATTTATTTTCTCCATAAAGTCTTGTTTCAGACTAGTGGACAAAAACCATCCAAAATAAACTTATCTTTATTTTATTTCTGTTCATTCATTCATTCATTCATTCATTCATTCATTCATTCATTCATTCATTCATTCATTCAATCAATCCATAAATCAATAAATCAATAAATTAATTTATTTTGAATATGTTGATTTCCATTACAGTGCCGTTCTTTAAAGGCAGTTTATTCTCCACCACTGATCCAGAATCCAGTTTTATTTATAGTCATATTCTGAAGGTTTTTGCATATGAGTTTATTCAATTTTTATTTTATTTTTTATTATTTTATTTTGGCAGTATTTTTGGACTTATAGAGTGATATTAAGCAATATCCAAAATGTCCTCTGTTAAAATATTTGACAAAATGAAAAAAATCATTTTGAACCTGGCTTCATCCAACGTTTAGATTTCTGTTATGGAAATTTATGCAGATTATTTCATATTTATTCAAAAATGCTGATTTTGCATATTTAAACATTTTAACATTTCAGAAAAAAACTGTAATAAAAAAAAATGTTTGCAATTCTTAAGTATTGTGACATCCATAGTGTGTTTGTATGTGTGTTAATGTGTGTGTGTGTGTTTTCTTTCTTTTTTTGATTTTTCAACTGAGGTGTCTTGCCTTAAGTGCATGAATTCAAGAGGTCAATCCATGACATTTGGATCTTTTCTTGGTCAAATATTTTTGTGCAATGTGAATTCACAGGTCAGAGGTTACCAAACTTGAAATTGATGTGCAGCAGAAGGCAAAATGTCTTTGCATGAGTTTGCGTCAGTCGGGTCTCCGGCAGTGACATGTTTATGAATGCAAATGAATGGAGCTTCAAGTCTAGTGAGTTACACTGGGCTTCACACCTCATTTACTTCATTCAGTTTATGATGACACAAGCTGCAAACATTTAGTGGGATAAATAAACGCCTAATGCAGATCCAAGGAACAAAAGGCCTAATGGTGTTTTAAAATGAAAGCAGAGAATGAACTGCTCATGCAAAACAGACCAACCCCAGGGAAAGATTAAACACAACGCCCCGTCAGCAAACACCCACTGACTGAAACATGGATGCATGACTGCACAACACCTCCCTTACACACTCCATAGACAGCAGCAGATCTGAATGAAACATGACCACTGGAGGAATATAACAGGCATAAAGCTTGTCCAACGAAATTTCAATCGACCATGTAACATCTATCATATCCATATCACATAGCACTTCCTGAGACTCCTCATATGGAAGATGCTTAGTATTCATAAAACCAGCCACGAAGCTTCTTTACCTTTCTAAATTTGCTAAAAATGTATGCATTTTACAAAAAAAGTGCCAGACCAACCTAAGTTTTGTAATTACATTGTAATTACTCTAGTAATTACATTTCACATAGTATTAAAGTCTAAATAAATTTGCAAAAACAAACAAGTACACATATTCTTCAGAATGTGTCCTTTTCTCCCCACTTTCTACATTTTTTATGAGTTGTTTATTTTCCTAACAGTTTGCCTCAGTTGTTTACTTGGTATTGCAGATGTCAGTATGCTCAAAAAAAAACAAAAAAACAGCGGAGTTTAAAGATTTTTTGAAATTCACGGTCTTTGATACGACTCTGCTGTTTCCCAGCATTCTCTTCTGCCGCTGTGCACACAAATACATAATCTTTTATTAATCTCTGCTTCTGCTCCTCCAATCATCTCGAACCCCCAAGTCAAAACAAAATAAACAAACCACCCGAATTCTTTCTGCCGTCACCCCTCCAGCCCTCCGAGGGAAATCTGAGGGATTGCCTGGTTGTTAGAACGTGGCTCCTCCTCTCAGACTTCTCCAGAAAACTTTAGAGTTATGTGAGGTTAGAGAAAGAGTGAACATCTCTTTAGATAAAAAACAAAAAAAAAAAAACATTGGCATTATGGTTCCAGCCATTTATCCACAGCTTTGATTAATGTCTCGTTTGCATTTGAACTTATATGGGTACCGAACAGAACAATGTTTAAAGGAGGGAACTTAATGAGGAACAGATTCAGAATCGATTCACTATACAGGGTCTCATCAACAATACAGTGTTTTCAGATCATGTCCCATTGTTTAAAATTCAGCCAGCAGCATTAAAATGATTACTAATGTGTGCTATAGCAGCTATGCTTATTCCGCAATGAATGCAAATGCATATTATTGCTTTCTGACATTGCAGAATACCACAACAGCGCATTTACATTCATTTCCACAGACTATGATTTGGTGCTGATCCACTGTTTGCCGTCTTCAAGTGAGAGTGAACTCTCACTAGATCTGAGATTTAACAACTCCAGGAAAGTTCTTTAAGATGGACTTTGACTGTTGGTATAACAGAGCTCTGTCTGGAAGTTTTTTAAGTTTTAAGGTTGATTTGAAGGTTATATAGTCTTAGGTACCATTCACACAGAAGGCGTTTTTGCTTTGAACATTATTACCTGTAATCCATAGCCTCAAACAAACGGGGACGCTAGGTGCAGGCAGTGGAATGGGGGGAAATACAAGGCATCATGACATTTTTGTTTTTAAACCAAAAAAAAAAAGGAGAAAACTTTTTGTAAGTTTTGGTTGTTCATTTACATAAAAATGCCATTTTGGGGACCTGAAAACTGAAAATTTTTGAAAATGACTTTGAAAATAATACTGTTATTGTCTTTGTGTAAAACTACAAAAATGCAAATCTGTGAAAAAGGTAACGTCATGTGCATGTGTTTTACATGTTCAATAGGAATGCGCATGTGCATAGTGTTTCTTTAAAAAGAATCATTGCCAACTACTGGCCCAGCAGAAATCACACTAAGGGCGATAACTAAAAAGATAACGATAAATATGTGGTTCTAAAAATTCTCAATATTAAAGAATAGCAGAGTCCACACCACAGCTGGAACAGTAAAGGCACAGAGAAAAAATATTGTTGGAATCGCTTTCAGAACAATCATTTTCCCCAGCTGATGAATTATAAACATTGACACCCAATCAGAATCAATCCTGATATAACAAGCTCAAGAATCTAAAGTGGCAGATGCACTTAGAATAAACAGTCGATATCGTCCACTGGTGTGAACGCTAATATAGTTATCATTCTTGGTGTGAGCAGACCTTAAACCATTGTTAACAGTCGTTTTCGTGGATCCGTGTGAACGAGATTTTGTGAGTGTTGAAGTCTGTATGCAACAGTGTTGGGGTAACGCATTACAAGTAACGCGATTACTTTTTAGTAACTAGTAAAGTAATGCATTACTTTTTAATGTAGAAGAAAATAACTGAGTTACTTTTTTTCAAAAACTAGCGTTAGTTACTTTGTTTTCCATACTGACAGCTCTCATGTTGAGAGACATTAGGAGTAAGTGCAGAGGCATTCTCGAATATATTTGAGATTCTCAAATATTTGTTGTATAAACTTAAAACGACAAGTTCTGCTCAACTTTTAAGTTGGCTCAACTTTTTATTTTATTTTATTTATTTTTTTACAGTGTAGGCATTTTGTGTGTAATAATTAAAAAAAAAAAGTTAAACATAGAAGACTAGATGGTATTTTCGGGCAATTTTGGTGTCTCGATTATTGATTTAATGTACATTCTGTTTATTATTTGCATTAACTTTGCATTTGTCCACTATATAAATATTACTTTGGCGAGATTACTTTGGTTTTTTAATAAAAGTCAAGCTTGTGAGTTATATCAGTTAAACCTTAATATATTGGCATCTTGTATTATTTTTTGTTCTACATTAAAAAAAAAAAAAAAAAAAAAAAAGACTGGTATGATTGACAATTCACTCCCTTTCATAATTTCCCTCCTTCCTTTTATATGTATTGTTTTTGAAGTGAATGGGCCTTAATTTGTTTCTCAAGCAGAAACGAGACATGTCTGGGAAACTGATTTGATTTGCTGGGTTTATGGATCAGGTTTCTAGGTACATGAAATCCTAAACTCACGTGTGCATCTTCACTAAATTGTTCTAAACACCAATATTAGCGATAAATGTCCTTGTTCTAAATACCTGGCGAGACGAGCAGCACATAGACAGTATCAAACCAAAGGGAATTAAGGGACCTCTATTTAAATAAACAGTTTTTTAAATCCTTTGTAATAAATATAATTTTAGAAGACTAATAGCCGAGCAGAATAAGGATTAGATATTAATATATTAAAATAGCAACGTGAATCAGCACAAAGCTACCAAACGTGAGTTTAATGAGGCCAGCAGTTGAACTGAAACTGAGTCTGTATGTGAACATGATGAATAACAATGACATTGCATCTGGAATAACAAAATCATCTGAGCTGCTGTGTATTCAAAAAGACAATTGCACTTGCCGACTGACTCTCAAAGCTACTTGAGTTACTTAAATATCGATTTTTTTGGAGGAGAGCTTTGCCATGTTGCTAACTTTGTTTAAACAGAGCATGCTCCCTGAATACTTAAGTCGCCTGACAATGAGTGATGTCTTTACTCTCTAAGACGGGCAAAAAAATAAGGTTGAGAAGGGATGGACTGGCCTTAAGTAGTCCTGGGACTTTTCCCAGTAGGCTGGTCAACTTGGTCCAGCTGTCGAAACCAAGTTTAGATACAAATTTAATTTATAAAGAAGCACAGACACTATCCTACTGACCCATTTAAGACACGGTGGTGGATCCTGGCATACAGTGTTCTCTAGGGCCTCCAAACACACAGACCTCAGACACACGATCCACTTCTCAAACACTCATTCAGGGCAGATTTCCATGATTGCGCCTGGCCTACGTTCTGTGCATCCCTCTTGAAAATAATTTATCCAAGCAGTTTCCTGTTCTGCTGATCTGCTTGAAGCTAAACAAGCTTGATGATTTGATGTTCAGTGCAGGCCTAATAAAGTCGGTCAAGTGATTATAGTGACAAAATAAATGCAATAGCTATTGAAAATACAGTTGAATTACCCCCCTTTTTTTTACATTACACCTTATCATAACTAGCTGCAATAAAAGCTCACTCTGTTGCTGACTGACTAACTATTGTGAATCCATCAGTCGGGGAAGGGTTACAAAGCTATTTTAAAGGCTTTTGTCTCTAAAGAATCACAGCGAGATCCAATAACTAAAAATGAAAGAAAAAAACAAAACAAAAAACAACAACTAGGGTCCAAGATTAAACATAATAATATAATAATAAAAACAACTAAGATGCAAACTAAGATTTTTTTTTCTTATCAAATGTAAATTCATACCCCAGTCACCTTTCCTTGGTTAAATAAGCATTACTTACACAATCAGAAAAAAAAAGAAAAGAAAAGAAAAATAATCTATAATCAATATTCTATTTATTAAAGTCAAGTATGAATCTTATCAAGTGTTTTTAAGCATTTTATATTTATTCCAAAATAATAACTCAAGGCATTTAAACGATACATTTTATTTTTGAACTTATGTTCAGCTATTCTTTTTAATAATTAACTTTGAACTGTTTTTGAATTTTTCAGATCGTCAGTCATCAAAGCTCAGTAAATACTGGTCACAGACATGGAGTGAATTTCACCAAGCTGATTACTCACTAAAAACTCCCACAGATCATGTTTTCATGCCATTTTAAGTCTTATTTTGATGTTACAAAGTGGTTATATCTAAGTGTGTGAGTTGTTTACACTAAACATTGACTCCCAAAGGTGGAACACACACAAACAAAAGAGGCGGGATTTATCGCGTGAACCAATCACAGCCGATCATAACCTGTCATATCCAATCATATCGCAATTGAGGCATTTCGCATCACTTCATATATGTGACAGCCAAAACACGTACAAAGTTATCTGTTTTTAGTTGAAAACTGTCGTTTAAACACCCCTTTAGTCTATTCCTGATGCTAGATCAACGGTCCGCTTCGTTCCTCAGCAATCCTCACATCAACATGCTGCCGATAATAAAAGATCCACACAGTCTGGTGCCATTAAAAACACTCATTAGAATCAACCTCACCAATTGACCTTCAAGTTTCATGATTAGCTTTTGGTTTGAGCTTTAGGCTTGCTGTTTGGAAGTCATCCAACAC
Organism: Acrossocheilus fasciatus; assembly: GCA_036784905.1. Classification (NCBI taxonomy): domain Eukaryota; kingdom Metazoa; phylum Chordata; class Actinopteri; order Cypriniformes; family Cyprinidae; genus Acrossocheilus; species Acrossocheilus fasciatus. The sequence continues at coordinate 2,600,296 of JAXUIB010000026.1, read as the reverse complement.
ACCCATATTTTACAGTATCGCTGTTACAGATTTAGAAAAAAACAAATAAAATCCTGTTGAAATGGCACACTGAAAAAGATGTTTTAAACACACTGTAAATATTTTGCATAATTTTATTAAATGAAAAGTTTAGCTTTTGTTCTTTGCAACAGTGCAGCTGTCACAGAAGCACAAAGACTAATAGTGATTTTGTCCATCATATTTATGATTTGGTGTCTTAATGCAAGGCACATTTAATACAACAAATCCTAGATTTAAAAAAAAAAAAAAAAAAAAAAAAAATGTAGTTCTAGAAGTATAAGTTTTTAATATAGGTCAATTGGTCATTAATGATATAGAGTCACTTCACCGTGGAATTAGGGCAGTTGTGCAGTATCATTACCAGAAAGCATTACAGATCATTGCAGTTCACCTTTGTCAATACCAATCTCCTATTTATGTGGATTAAACAGAATCAAAACCAAATGAATCTAGGTGAAGGGATGGACAGATTTGTGGGCCAGTGAGTGTGAGTACAGCCGATTGGCTGGATTGAGAACAGGGCGGCACCGCTGTTTGGAGTGAATGTGAGTTATCAGGATTACTGACACAAGTGGGAATGTGACACACGTGACAGAATGGTGGGATTCACTGTGATGACAGACACTCACATTTTGGATGTCAATATCAATTACTGTCCTCTGAACCCAGTATGCAAAATGCAGCAGGATTTGGGGCATCTGAGCCACTTAATGAAGAACTCAATCTGTGGTTTATAGCATACTTGTAGTGTTCATCAAATATTAAAAGTAAATTGTACTTGCAGAGGATATAACATACTAAAAGGTCAATTAAGTGAACTTTGCATTGTGCAATTTTAAAGTGCAATTTGTAATAATGTCAAATTAAAAGTTTTACTCAAAGTACATTTTTAATTTTTGTGTGTTTTAATTTTCTTTTTGTTGGGGTTTGAAGAAATACACTTATTTTCATACTGAAGCACATTGATTATAATTTGAACTCTCTTATCTTATTCAATTTTACATTTAAAGTTAACAATACTAATGTGTAAAGACAAATACATTTTAAATACATGACATTTATTAGAAATACCATTAAAGCATATTTTAGATTATAATTTGTCTGTGCATTTTAACCAAATTTAAAAAAAAAAAAACAATATAAGTAATAATAAAAATAATAGAACGATATTTAAATCCTACTTAAATGGGTAAAAAAAGAAGAAGCTCACTGCAGAAATAATAACAGTAGTAGTTTTTTTCATTGTAAAGCACAGACCTCTTGTGATAATGTGAAAGTCATTGCAGTTCAGAGACAGACCTGTAGGTTGTGCTGTATTTAGGCTGTGATATAAAAGGATAGGATTTATTTAGAGACTGATATAATTAGCATGGTGTGCAAACAACACAATAAAGATTCCTAGCTTCCTTTTACTCTAAATTTGACATAGTTAAGGTAATCTTATCCTGTGAACAGTATGCAGGTATGTTTGCCGCACATGATGCTGTCAATGTCTCTTACTCCTTTCACTCACTCACTGGTTTTCATGTTTTATGTAAACATTCCATATGATTTTAATATGATATAATATGATTTTTACACTGTACAAACCATTTTTTTTCTATCCCTACACTGAACCTACCTCTAAACCTACCCGTCACACAAAACCTTCAGCCGTTTTATATTTCAAAAACTTCATTCTGTATGATTTATAAGCTTGTTTCCTCATGGTGACAAAAAAATAATAAAAAATGTCCCCACAAGTTTAAAATTTACTTGTATTAGTGGTAATGTGGGTATATTTAGGAAAGTCAATTTGAAATCATTATGTTTTAATATTCCTTTTTGTAATGCTTAAAATAAGCTAACCTTATTTGTTGTGTAGACTATCATACCAAGGCACATGCAAAGTAATTGATTTTAATTTGAACTGTAGTGTGTCATTTGATATTATGTTTAATGTTGAAGAAACGGTTTTTTAACCTTGAAATGTGAGTTTCAAAATCATTATGAAGGTACAATGACTTCTAAAAAGTGGAACGACTTCTGTTTCTTTCCCTCACAACTCCCAATCATCTGTTCTGGGTGTATGTCTCTGCAATTCTGCAGAAAAAGCTGATTGCTTTACAGCAGCAACAAATGCACGTGTGATTCACTGTAGTCACGACAATGATATACACTCTTTAAAATAAAGGTGCTTCAACCTTTCAACTACATACAGTTGCTTTAAAATATTTTAAATGTACTAAATTTCAACTTCATCCCCTGCTGAAAAAGCAAACAAAAACTAATCAAAACCATCACGGAAATTCTAATGGTTTTCACTATAAATACCATTACAAACCATGAACTATTAACCATTAAATCCAATAAAACATGGTTTCCTGTAGTGTTGTCAACTTTTACTGGTGGTTTGGTAATCCACTAAATCCTAATGGAACATGGCCAACATTCAGTCACTGAATCCTGCAAAGTATCTCAAGTAAAATGGACTGTTTTATCCAACATTTGCATGCTCTTTGAATGTTAATACTTATTCACACAACTATCTTGCTAAAGTGTGACAGACAGAGGTGTTGCCTATGCAGAGTGCACTTTCGTCGCGTTCTGTTTAGCTGTTTTAGATGCAAAAACGCATGCTGTGTGAATGGTCCCTAAGAGGGTAGCAGTCTATGCAGACAGTAGACAGTCAGGCAGCTCACTGGGGGTTTGAACAGAGCTGGTGTCAGCTGTATGTTCAGTGTGTTATGTAACTGCTCTCTTCGGATCTCCGTTGCTGATATTTTGACAGTGCAGGATTTGAAGGGCACAAATCTCAGGTCTTAATCTGATGCCGGTGTGGCACACTCCGTTTGGCCTGAAGCAATGTGTGTGTGTGTGTGTGTGTGTGTGTGTGTGTGTGATTGTGCTCAAGCTGCCACACGATCTGTCTTAACCACCTTAACACACATACACACGCAAGTCCTGTTGGAATATATTACTCTTGGCTAACAGTAAGTTTTCTAGTACGCACAGTGTTACATCACAGGCTTACAAGTTGACACAAACATTTATGAGCAAAGGAGATTCCGCACACACCGTGGTATGAGTTATAAACTCAGACTTTAAAATCCCTGTGTCTTGCTGATCACCATTGTGTAACATTGCACACGTGTATTCGCTCAGACATGTTCTTATCACTAAAGGTCATGCGATCAGGAAAAGCTGGAGCAGCTCTGTGCACCAGAATCATAGCGAGAACTGCCTTTTTATTCAATTCCTGATTTTGAATTGAAGGAACAAGACTTCAGATTTAATGTAATCCAAAAAAAAAAAAAAAAAAATCATGTAACTGCTGCATGTTTTTAATAATTTTTTACTATGAATTACCCATAAACATTTTTATATGTACAACATACGTTTTTTTTTTTTCAGAAATATTTTTACACTGTTTTTATTGTATATTATAGTGTTTTTAGTTTTATTTTTAAAATAAATGAATACTTTTATTCAGGAAGGACACATTAATTAGATAAAAAATGACAGCAAATACATATTAAATAACAATGTTATAAATATTTTTATTTAAAAAATAAATGTTCTTATTTTGCACTTTCTATTCAACTGAAGTATCAGGATTTCCACAAAAAAGAAAATCATTTTCATCATTGATAATAATAAATATTACTACTTCTTGAGCAGCAAATCATCATATTAGAATGATTTCTATATGGATCTTGAGACACTTAATGATGCTGAAAATTCAGCTGTGCATCACAGCAATTCCTACGTATTTTACGAGGTGGCTTATTCATACGAATTTGTACGACCTCGCTTGTACAAATTCATATGATTTTTGCTAAATCGTACATATTTTACAAGTTGCCAATTCGTATGAATTACCTACACCTAACCCCGCCCCTAAACCTACCCATCACTTGGGTTTAGACAAATCGTACAAAATCGTGTGAGTGAGGTCGTACAAATTCATACGAATTAGCCACCTCGTAAAATACATGCGAATTGGTTTGCGCTTAATGTTTTTGGTTTTAAAAATTAAAGGTATTTTAATACCATTGAAATTTATTTCTAATAAGTTAAGGAAAAATTATATACGTAATTGGTGAAAATTAATGATTCAATCTTCTGTTTGGTCAAACTTTTGTTTGACTAATTAAATTCCTCTATTATGTGATTGTTGAATTGTCCCAAAAGTCCTGTGTGGCCAATTCAGTTCAAATTTTCCTCTAGGAACTTCAAGACAAAGTAATTTATTAAAGTTCGTAATTTCCCAATCTTGGTCCCCAGAATGTGTGACCCTTCGATCCTAGAATGAGCTGTAAACTGCAGGTATCGCTTCCCTCCAGACTGCATTGTGTAAACTTTCTTTTGATTTCTCAGTATTGACTTCCCCGTCTTGCTGTTTTCTTCATCCGTACATCTTCTTTCTTTAAAGACCTCTGGGATTCAGGCTTATGAGAACCAGAGACTGGGGCTGTTTGATTTTCTCAGGTCTTTCTAATGTGCATGTCCTGAGGGAGCAGAGAATGGAGGAGCACTAACAGTTCTTCATAATCCCTCATTCCAATTCTTCTCCAGCGCTGACTGCACCATCAGTGACCCAGAGATGCTCACATACTGTACTATAGCAGTGCTGAAACCAGCACCTGCCAAGACTGAATGACAAAAAAAAAAAAAAAAAAGGCTGAATCATAGTCGTAGCAGTAAAGGATACTGTGCAGTCAGCTGAACATCACAGCAAAATAAACCCTGACACATGTCTTCTTCGCATTCACATTTATATCCCTGCTGAAAAAGACCAGCTGTGACCACAATCAATTCCCATGCTGGTTCAGGCTTGTTTAGAAATTAGAAATAGTCTGAAGGTGACAGCAGTGATATATAACCGAGGCTGGAGAGATGGAGATGTTTGTGGAAACACTGATGGGTGACAAGTGACAGCAAGTGCAATGGGATACAGGCAGCTGTCATTAATGACACATTTTTTTTTCAACACTAGATGTCATCATGCATTTGGGCCCCCTCGATACAAATGATGGTCCTTTCCCTCTGGGTAGAAATCCTGGGGAATTGCTATGGTCTCCCATAGCTCTGAGTCCCCTGTATTCAGTCCCACCCAGCTCCTGATCACAGAAATAACATCATTAGCTATTGCTGATGATAGAGGTTGATTAATAGCTCAATCAGGACAACTCACGAGTAGTTTTAGCATGTTAATGGATATGACAATGTTAATGTTAATGACTAGATCTGCTACACACACTGCTGCCAGTAGAGACACAGACATGCCACCGTGAGATATACTGCTGCTGCATGAATAGGCATTTATAAATCTTGTAGCAGATCTAGACAGGTGGAGCTGGGGGAGGTGGAGGGTGTCGGAGGAACTCTCAAGGTTCCTGCACTTTATGGAAAAGTATTGAATTTGATTTGAGTAATTTCCAGGTCTGGAAAAGTATGAAAAAAAGAAAACAGAGTGTAAAATAATATTTGTGTTTCCTAACTATTGCCCATTGTCTGTTTTCTAAAATATAAGATTGAGAATGTCTAAAAATAAATGTATCATACAAGCAGAGTGTTTTCCAGCCAACAAAGCCAAAAGTTTAGTGATCATTTAGTGATTGTTTTACTTGACTGAATAAATTCAAGGTGCATATTTTCATTATGCAAAATAGTTTGTCTTTTACCATAAGCAAGTCTTTTTTCAACGCCACTAAATGAATTAGCATTCCCCTCCACAACAAAGTTGGCATGTTATCACTTTGATAAGATCAAGACTTGCTGTGAACATGTGCAAGTCTATCTGCATTGCACCAGAGAAAATGAATATTTTCAGATGACTGTACTATTTGCTGAATATAATGCAGAAAATTATGTATAATAATGCTAAATGGACGCATACTTTATAGGCGATTACTTGGATGGAGTGATAATTACTTAATAGTATAGCGAACATTATTGTACTGGATATTTTGGAAATAACATATTCCAAATAAATGTAATGACAATATAATTTTTAAATCTATATTTTGATTTCAAAATATTTAAAATGTATGCAGCCAATGAAAGTGTGAAATCATATCCTGTAGTTTAGCATTGCAGTTTTAATAAAATGCTTCGCATTGTACTCCACTGGGTTTGGTGTAAATGTATTTGTATAAGCTACAGGAACTAGCTACAGTACTCTGGAAATTATTTGGCTACATAATAGCATTCATAGAATGTAACATGCATGTAAACAGTAGGATTTTAAAAACGATTCATCAAATGTTGCATATGATCTGAAAAAATATACATAGAAGTCTGGAAATGTATGGAACTTTGAAATGGAAATAGTTAAGGAACCCTGAACTCTGAAGAGTCACTTTCGTACAGTGAACATTTAACCAGACTCTGCAGGACAGCTGCACTCCAAACCCAGGATCGAACACCCCCATATGTATAGAAATGCAGGTGTTCTGGATGGTTTAAAAGCAGAAATGTGCAACTCAGCTAAGTTTTAGTTCTTAAATTATTCTTAAATTAGTTTAATCAGTTAAAAAGTGATTATTAATTGAGCATATAATGTTGAAGTGTTCTGGTTAAAACTGTATACATTTAATGTCCATTCAGTCGCAAGTTTGAAAACATAATGTGAACATAATATTTAACATTATTATTTTACAAATTGAGGTACAAGTCTAAAATTATTGTATTGGTAATCGACAGCATGCCTCAGATAGAGCTTAAGTTGTATTTAACCCATACAAAGCAAGATTAAAAAATCAGCAGCTAGACAGCCCAGGTTCAGATTTTACCATTGATTTGTGTTCTTCTCCATTCATATGCTAATTTATCTTGTTGAACTGAGTGTACATCCGATGTAGCTGTCATTACAGAGATAAAAGTGTTGGGGATACGTTTATGTATTGCAGGCGTGAGTGTGATCATCGGCCGGGTCAGGCAGAGGACAGGCTGGTGGGTGATACGAGGGGAACTGACCTGTGAGAGCACACAAACGAATAGACTGGCTGTGAGGATGGGATTGTGGGATATCCCTGTAGAGGTCACAGGAACAGACCGCTGTGTTTGAAACTTTGCTGTGTCATCATTTATTTATTCTATGTTATTCCAAACCTTTATCATTCCTTTTCTGCAACACAAAGGACAGAAATATCTAGGATTTTAAAGTCGTGAGGAATTTATGTATAGCTTACACACACACACACACACACACACACACACACACACACACACACACACACACACACACACACACACACACACACACACACACACACTCACACACACACACACACACACACACACACACACACACACACACACACACACACACACACACACACACACACACACACACACACACACACACACACACACACACACACACACACACTTAAAACTTAACAAGGATGAATAAGATGTAAGTGTGAAACCAGTTTCCACAATTGAATAACAAAATAAAAAAGGTAATTTTTTATCTTACAATTCTGACCTTTTTTTTATCACAATTTTGTCTTTTTTCTGACTTTTATTAGCACAATTGCAATTGAGTTTCAAGATTCAAATGTGAAGTCGCAATTCTGACCTTACATAAACTTGAAAATAGTCCTTTTTTGTTTTCCTAGAATTGGACCTTATAACTTGCAATTGCAAATTTATATCTCACTATTCTGACTTCTGAGTTTATTTCTCAGTCAGAAAAAAGTCAGAATTGCGAGTTCGTCACAAATCAGAGAAAAAAAATGTAAAAGTTGCGAGTTTATTTATGAGTCGTGACTTTATTTCTTAGAATTGTGAGTTTGTTTCATGCAATTCTGACTTTGTAACTTGCAACTTTGAGTTTATATATTGTAATTCTGAGAAACAAAAAGTCAGAATTGCAAGATCTAAAATAGCAGTTGCGAGAAAAAAACTGAATTGTGAGATAAAAGTCACAATTACCTTTTTTATTTAAAAATATATATTTTTATAACTCACAATTGCCAATTTATATCTCACTATTCTGAAAAAAGAAATCAAAATTGCGAATTTATTTCTCAGAATTGTGACTTTATTTTTATAGAATTGCGAGTTTATATCATGCAATTCTGAGAAAAAAGTCAGAATTGCAAGTTTATTTATGAGTCGCGACTTTATTTCTTAGAATTGCGAGTTTGTATCATGCAATTCTGACTTTAACTTGCAACTTTGAGTTTATATCATGTAATTCTGAGAAACAAAAAGTCAGAATTGCGAGATGTAAACTAGCAATTGTGAGAAAAAAATTGTGAGATAAAAGTCGCAATTACGTTTATTACATTTTTTTTTTTTACATTTTTTATTCAGTCTTTGAAACAGGCTTCCAATGAATGCTGACATGTATTAAAGCTGTAAGGAAGCTATTACTTTCAACGTGATGGTCACACCACATGGCATTTTATTCATTATTTGTTTATTTATTTTTTAACTTTTCTTGGCATATTTTTGGAAATGGAATACAAAGAGAGATTTCCAAGAAATTGACACATTTTAAATATATTTTTAAAGGATTTTTCTTTTCTTTGTCATTGACATCCTTATATGTCATCGATTCATTGAATTAAAACCATTGTGGAAGCTCTCAAATCAAATGAAGCACCATTACATGTGTCAAGTTTGGCATCAGTGACGTCCACTGATTAAGGTACTGCAGTGCCTTTCTCTGTACAGCTGCTTTGGAACAATATGTACCACAGCGTATAATTGAACCGGGATGAAATGAGAGTGGATCAGCACATAAGCAGGACAAAGCGAGGTCAGGACAGTGGGCATGTTTTCGTGTTTGTCTTTTGTCTGAGTGGGCAGATAAGGGGTGTGTAAGAGCAAAGAGAGCTTAAACAAAGATAATCCCCTCTCACCCCCTAAATGTGTGTGTGTATGTAGTCACATCCAATTAAAAGTGTTGCTCTACTAATGTGTGAATGCAGGCTATAGACGGCTGTAAATCACGACTCATGCTCTAATTTTTTAAACCGCCTGGCAGTAATATACTGCAGGTACCCTCGCTCTCTCTCTCCCAGCACATTCTTGGCTGCGTTTCATATCTCATCCAAAACCACGAGGAAAAAATCACTGCAGTGTCTACAAGTCAGTTTTGATTCATGGAGAATTAAAGGCAGGAGCCATAACTCACAATCATCCCATAATACACACATCTAGACCCGTTCCACTCTATGTGTTTTAAAGTGGCCACACCATACATTATTACTTTTTCCTCGACGTCAACTATTGTTAGTCAGGGTTCTTTTGTGCCAAAATGTTGATTTATGACATTTTTATCACCCTCCTTGACCCTGTGAATTAAACCAAGGAGGTCTACGATAGCTGAAGAAAGCTATCTGTTGGCATTCCCATTCATCTCAGTGACAGCTGCTCACCTGGCTCAATATAGTTTGCATTGCACCATCCTTCAATAAGAGCAGCTGGTTTCAAGAAATGTTAAGATTAGACTCTAATGATCAGGAATTTTGTTGAAAACAGACTTCAGCTGCTGTTTTAATAATTTCGGGGTCCTTCAGAAGGATCTGCAGAGTTGTAGGTACTATATCAGTCAAAACAGCTCAAGGTTTGAATGACAAGTACTTTTATTTTTTTGGTCTTGTGGTTTAGGGATATCGTATCCTACAATGAAAGTTACTCCACTACAAGTTACAAGTTACCAATTCCAAAACAACTTGAGTAAAAGTCTTAAAGTAGCTGATTTTAACAGTACTTAAGTATTTTACTTATACTAAATATAGGCTCAACGATGCACTAGTCAAAGAGACATTCCAGTCAAACACTGTACAGGCAGAGGCAAGGATCTATGCGCAGGTATTTCATGGATAAACTAGAAAAAACAATAAACCAAAACCAAAGGGAACAAAGAACAGAATGACGGGCAAACGGACAACCATTACATTCAACAACTCACAAAGAACTAAAGAAACACTAGATATATTGTATTGTATATAAGATATTGTACTTTCAGTGCCCTGTAGTAGGCAGTATCATGTCTTTTGTAGCAGAAATAAACTTCTGCAGAAAAGCTAGGTGCCATGCAAAATGTAGTGTGTATAACTGCAACATTCATTTAAAATGTATAGTGGAGTAAAGAGCACAGATACTCATTAAAAAATGTAGTGAAGTAGAGAGTAAAAGTTGCTAATATCTTTGATACTCAGTACAACTACAAAGTATCCGAAAATATACTCAAGTACAGTAATTAGTTACATTTACTCCAATACTTTACACCTCTGCTAGGCAGGCCAAGTTTTTAAATAGAGAAGACATCATTGACATGAGTTACAAAACTCAATAATTAACAACAATGAACTCTTAATTTGCTGCTTATTAATGGTAAGGTAGTTGTTAAGCTTGGGCATTGTGTAGGGATGTAAAATATGGTCTTACAGAATAAGGCATTACCATGTGCTCTATTAGTACTAATACACAGTCAATATACTACTAAAAATGCATGCTAATAAGCAACTAGTTCTCTAATCTAAAAAAAAAAAAAGTTTTAATTTCAAGAACTTTAATTTGACAATATGGCTTTAATTAATGGAAGTGTAATTAGGTACAAATGATTTTGTTTGCATGATGTTTGTTTTAGGCTTTTATTATTACATTTGTCTGTATTCACATATACAGTCCCTGTTTTTGTGGCTGTTTTTATTTGGTGTGTTTTCATGAACCCGTGACCTCTGCACAGCGTATAGAGCATTTGTATCATTACCTCATGTCCTGCCACCCGTCGAGCTCTTGGACTGGTTGCGGCTCACAGCGGCCGGGTTCTCTGACCACACCCGTCACTAGATGCGTGAATAACGAGGGAAATCAAGCAGAATATTGCACAGAACACAGATTACCAGAGAGAGGAATGACCCTGCCACCCCTTTCATTCCCTCCCTCCTCATGGGCGGTGAGGGAATGATGTAATTTCTTTAACTATTACAGGGCAAGAGTGGATTGAACATTGTAATAAAGTGTCCTGCACTATAATGCACCAGAGAGAGATACGTATTTGAAAAATGTACACATGCTCGGTAAGGCGACATAATGGTAAATGAGTTCTCTTCTGAACTGGAGCAGAGTTGTATTATAGTTTTTAATGCTCAAACAGCTATTTTGAAGTTATATATTTATGTACAATAGTTCTTTCTAGTTCTCAAATCTGATTGGTTGAGAGCCTTTTCCAGGCATGCGATATTCTAGTGTTAACAGCTCTCCAACTTTTCCACCATATGTTTCACTCTACTTGTAGTATTTTTCATTTCATTTTTCACTTCATTTTAAAAAGATTTTATATATAGATTTATTATTTCAAGTGATAAAGTTTTTTTTTTTTAACTATAATAACCTTGAAGTCTAATTTCTAGGCATTTTAGAAAGTCTAGTGAATTCCAGTACAATTAACTTCTACTAGTAAATGTAAATTTACCTAAGCATTTATGACTTTACATTCACATGTTTAACAATAAACATACATTTTTTAAACAGTAAGTACATTTAATGACTGTAATGAATTTTGTAGCCCAATAGCATCTCAGTTCTAATTCTTAATATATATATATATATATATATATATATATATATATATATATATATATATATCAATCAATGTATATATATATATATCAATGTATATATATATAAATATATATATATATCAATGTATCAGTGTACAACCTTGCCATTGCCTTTTTTTTTTAATGAAAAGATCCATGCTGGCGATTTAAGTGAATGACAAAACCAAAATTTTAAGATTCATTCATTCATTCATTCATTCATTCGAGAACACTATAAAGTAAAAATGTTTTATGATCAGAAAATATTCTTTACTAAATCTAAGGTGCACAATTATGGTAAAAAATAATTATGGACAATTGTTTCTTTTGCAACTGAAACTGCAATAATTAATTTCAATGAAAAGAAAATTTGTGTGGTGCAACAAGATGCCTTCCAGAACACACCGAAAACTGTTTCTGAATAACTTAATTGCTGTTTCATGCCCTCTTGAACAACAAAATTGTAATTCAAATGTTAAACAAATTACACAGAGGAAAAGAGCAATGCAATAATGCTCACAAAAAAGTTCACAGCTCCACATGAACATGGCGGTCCATGTGCAGGGTTTTGCACTTTCAGAATGCAGTTGATTAATTGTGCAGCCTTACCAACATGCCACAGCACCATTAAACAGCCTTTGTTTTAAAGTGTGCTGTTTTTCAGCCAGCTCTAATTAAGGTCTCAGTGGTTTACAATCAGATGGGTTTCTCCTGTTAGATTTGAGGCTATTGTTCACACCAATTGTTATGACATGCTCACACAGAGATAGAGTTTCATGCTATTACGGACTTACTTCATCCAATTCATCCCTGTTTGTTGCTAACAACAGGAATTAAGCAGCTTTAGTCGGCCAGGCCAGGCCAAGGTGACTAAACCGTAGTAAAAAAAACGGCACAGCCTAACTCACCCAACAACCTTCACTCTGTTTATAGAGCAAGAGTTAAGAGTACAGATTTAGAACGCTATTTTCAGATACGGACTAATATATTAGAGTGTGTGATTTCTCCTTGACAGGCGATCTAGGCGTGACCTGTGAGTGACTCACGAGGATGCGCTAAAGTATAAACACACACATGCGTGCAAGAATGCCAAGCCCACCCATGATTTTGAAGGAACTAGCCTTCTGTTGCTGTATTTCATTAAGCTGTTCAGGATGCAAAACCTTCAGTTTCAATAGATTTACGACTCAAGACATTCCCATATTTCCATTCTGAAGTAAATGAGAAAAGAAAGAAAGACACTTAATCACATAAATGAATTACTAGCTATTAACAATTACTCACCCAGGAGAAAATGCAGGTAATGATGTTTTGATTCAGAAATGAGGGCTCACACAGTTTAATCCACAACAGGAACTTCTATTTATTTTTATTTATTTATTTCAAGACTCGGAAAATATCTTTATGGTAAAAAGAAGTGTAGTTGCAAGAACTTTTTTTTTTTTACAAGACTGAACTTAAATTTACAACAAAAAAAGCAACACAGATTACAATAAAATAATCCAATGGACATTAATTAAACAACCTAAAATGCGACATAATGCCTAAATGTACATAAAAAAGAAAAAGAAAAACTAACGAGAAAGATAACTCTTTAAACTATATACTGCATATTTTAAGATTGCTGTTTGTTTTTACTTTCAAAGTCTCTAAATTTGAAATCTAATTACAAAGTCTCTAAATAACAGTATTTTACTGTTAAATTACTTTAAATGTTATGTTAGACTGGTTTTTCAATGTATATAGTAAAATATACTTTTTGTTAACCAATTAACAAGATTTTACTGTAGCATTTTTACGGTCTTTTACCATTACAATTACAGAAATGTTAGATTTCTGTAATTTTATTTTTGTAACTTTCCAAAAGCATTGAGATTATCCATAGATTTACATTAGAACAAAGTAAAAATTTGGATAATATCGTAGAAGACAATGGTTGCTAAGCTTTTTATTTTTAATTTATTAAGATGAAAAAGCGTTTACAGTAACACAGTTACAATGAATGTGCATGTGGCACTGCGAAACACATTACAGATCTGTAAGTGAAAAAGACTTTTCATATAGCTACTGTAGGTTACTATGACAAAATCACTTACTGACCTGTCTTTGCAAAGTTATATCATGCAACGTTGCTGAGGATTCAACATAAAGGCACACAGGAACTGCTGTTAACCATGGTAAAATTACTGTAAAGCAAAGCCTCTCATAGCTTCTGCTTTATATTTTCCGAAATCAGGAACATTTTCTTTAAAACTCATGGTAATGAAAAGTATCCCCTCTATATATTCCTCACTGCATGGTAACACAAACTAAACTAAACTAAACTAAACTAAACTAAACTAAACTAAACTAAACTAAACTAAACTAAACTAAAATAAAATAAAATAAATGAAAATAAATACAGTATTGTAAGCTAATACAATGACCAGAAAAAATGCTATGCTCTTAAGTGAGTATGTAGAGTATGTAGAGAGTATGCGAGTAATTATGCGCATACAAGCGTGTGAGTGTGTGTGTGTGTGTGTGTGTGTGTGTGTGTGTGTGTGTGCATATGAAGTTCCTCATCCGATGCGGATATAAGAGGTTGTTTCTGTGGACAGGTCACGTGTCTTATGGGCCCTGTTAATTACTCAAGAGTTAATCGGTTTGAGAGAGCAGAACAGCTTTAGCTGCAGTGTCTCTCTGTCTGTGCCCTGTACTCAAAGGTTATATACATGTATGTACTCAAAGCCCTTGAGCTTGCGGATAAATGCCAAACAGGCCAAATTCTAAAAGATCCACGGAGTGGGCTAAAGCCGGGCTGGTCAAAACACAGTCTGGTGGTCTCTGGGAAGTAGCAGACAGAAGTAATTCCCTTTAATCACCAGAGATTTCCAGAGCACTTTGTGGGAATGAAAGTCATGCAGAGGTCATGCTATCACAGACAAGTAAGTTTTATTTGTAAAAGTAGGGTTTCACAGAAAAGTTTTAGAACTTTTTGGAGTGAATACAACTTAGTTAAACAGACTCGTACAGTAACTGCACCATTTGCGCTACAGTCATGGATGACACCTCAAAACATGTAGCATGAGGAGACCTATAAAACTTACAATGTTCACTTGCAATAAATAATAAAATAGATGATTTGAAGTAACTATTCAATATAAGTAAACACATTTCTTCAAGTGTTGAGGGCAAACTTTTTTGGCTTGAGCCAGTAAGCAATCAACTAAACCATCCCAGATGTGCTCAGATGTCTGGGGTCAACAGTGAAACAGTAATTTTTCCACAGGTTGAGATAATTTATATTTTATATTTGTTTCTTTTTGATCGATCCATATTGACATACTTAGAAACACTTACCTGCTTAAATTGTATCAATCAAGACATATCTCTACACTGTAAAAAGTGATAAGTTGACAACCTATTGCCTTAAAATTATTAATTAAATAATAATAATAATAAAAAAAATAAATAAAAAATTTAAGTGAACTTGACAATTCACTTAACATATATATATATTAATCATTATTTACTTAATAACTTCAAGGCAATGGGTTTCCTCCATTTTTTTTTTTAAAGTTAAGTCAACTTATCACTTTTTACAGTGTACGTAACCCTCTGTTGGGTGTGTGTATATGTTTATACACACAATCTAAGTGTACGTGTGTGTCATCATCTCTAGCCAGGGGCTCTGCGGCTGTTATGTTTCTAGTACAGACCATCTGCTGCATGAGCCTGCCGTGATGCCAGTAGAGGCACAAGAGAGCAATATGCCAAATACACACACACACACACACACACACACACACACACACACACACACACACACACACACACACTGTGCCTCTCTATTGCTGCTGACTCAAATTACAATCCTGTCCCTAGACCCCAACTCTACTCCAAACCCCAAAACAAAACCCCTGGCATCAAATAAAAGCAAGCTTTTCACTTAAAAGTACATAAAAAATAAAATAAAATAAACTGTACTGAAATAAAAGACAACTTAAGTGTACTTAAATATTGCACTTTTTAATATAACATTTAAAGTTGCAACTTTAAAGTACATTTATAATAATTATTCCTCTTTCCTACCAGCACTGTTGTAGGGTTCGCTTTTTGGCATGTCACTTTCCACTTCTTCCGGTCTAGGGCGTCATCGGGGGCAGTGTTGACTTGTTTCATATTTTCTTTGATCTGGTCCATTCATCTCTTCTCTGGTCAGACATGTGGTCGCCGTCCATCAGGGCTAAGGCACAATACCCGTCTTGCACTTGATTCTTCTCCACTGTGAATGACATAAAGATCCCAATAAATATGCGCATCTTTCATCTTCTCTATGATTGGGGCCACTCCCAGTACCTTCTGCACCTCCTCGTTCCTGACCTGGTCAGCCCAAGCGACCATCAGAGCATACGCATCTCCAGAGTAGTAGAGGGCCTGCTGGCGTTTGGTGGATGCAGGCCAACACTCCGATCTGTAAAGTGCAACTGGCAGCACGATGGTCTTGTGAATCTTTGAGTTGGTCGCATACAGTGATTCAGCCGGTCTTAAAAAGTCTTACATTTAGTTGTATCAAATTAAAGATTACAAAAAGTCTTAAATGGTATAAGAAAGTCTTAATTGTAATTTCAAGAGGTCTTAAATTTACATTAACAAAAAACACCTCCTACTGGCAGAGAATGAATGTGCGTTTTCAATAAGCCTGTCTGCTGTTTTTATTCAGACCAAAGTAAAAATCGACTCTTTAATGCGTTAAACATGCAGTTGTAAATTTGAACTGGTGGATCAACAGGAAACTAATGCTAATGCATTATACAATTTTAAACAATTGAGACACTAAGATATATTTGTATGTTAATAAATTAATCTAACTGATTGATAATGAATGTTTAAATGAATATTTCTGACTTGTCCTCTTTCTCAAAAATGGTTTAAAATGGTCACTTTGACCAGGCGGCATTGACATGCACACGTGTGTCTAAAGCCCAAAGTATACTTCAATTTTTCAGTGCACAGTGCACATGACATGAATTCAGAATTGGTCATCAGAATAGTAAATGCACAATCCGGTATGAGATAACCCAGCTGTGGGTTACAAGATGAAATATTGAGAATAAATTATAAGACAATGAGAATATACTCATGCCATTATAAGAATGAAATTAAAGTTGTAAGGAAAAGCTGTAAGAAAATTTATTCATAAAATATTTGGAACCAAATAAGAAGTAACGCTATTTTTATGGACATTTTCTGAAACAAGGAAAGTAATCTTACTTTGATCTTTTACTGTCTTTGTGACCACACATAACATTATACACTTTTCTGTTCTGTGAACGTTTTATATTTCATGTTAACTAAAGCTTATTTGTATGCAGCTGTCAGTGAAGGCTTTCTGACATTCACAAACCAGTGAGCCACTGTCCTAGATATGGACCTACTGTGACCGTGGTGTAAAGACATCAATATAGCCCTCAGATATGCCTGAAAATAAATGTCTAGTTTAAATTGTTCAATATCTATAAGACCAGTTTCACTCCATCATGCTGTAAGGCCTGTCATTGTACGGCCTGATCCACCAACACTAGCTCTGACCTCACTTTTAATAACTCTGAGAACAGATACAGTATACCATTTCTGATATACTGTACACTCTACCTTGAATACCTCACACAAGGGGAAAGGCATATGACACACAAACGCTCACACACAGATTAACACACACTTGGCTAACATTTAGCGAATGCTACAGCAGCAAACTGATTTAAGTGCCGCCCCTGAGGCTTCCACATTATAAACATCCTGCTGTATCTGCCCCGCTCCCGAACAGAGCCGTCTTTATACCCACCAGTGCCGCAGTGACTACAGGCAATTTATCTGCAAGGATTTATTAGATTTATTTTATAAGAAGATGAAAAAGCCTGTTCAAAGAGACCCTGCTGCTTTGTGCCACTGCTGATTGAGTTGAACTATATCAGTTAAGACAACACTTGTTTCAGTACAACACACACCTGGACACTCAGTAGAAATTCTCAGTTAGTGAATTTTGTAGTGTACAGACCACTGGAATTCAGAGTAGTACACTTGAAGCCAGGTCAAGTTTAAGAGTAGAGCACTAGAATGGAGTGAAGAGTCAGGGGTTACAAGCCATCATGAGAAAAACTTTCACATTCCTGTTCAGTTGCTTAGTTTGAATCAAGGATTTTAGTTAACAGACAGGATGCAGATTTGGGATGCAAATCAGGGTTATTAGTGAAACAGTCAGTCAATCAATCAATCAATCAATCAATCAATCAATCAATCAATCAATCAATCAATCAATCAATCAATCAATCAATCAATCAATCAATCAATCAATCAATCAATCAATCAAATATCCTATAGGCATAATGGTTTTTATACTGTACTTACTGTATGTGCTATTGCCCTACACCAACCCTACACCTAAACCTACCCCTTACAGGAAACTTTCAGCATTTTTACTTTCTCAAAAAAAAACCCAAAAGCAACAACAACAACAACAACAACAAAAAACACTCTGTATGATTTATAAGCGTTTTGAGAAATGGGGACACGAGGAAATGTCCTCATAAATCTCACCTTCTCCGTGTAATACCTATGTCATACCCATGTCATGTACAAATTTGTGTCCTCATATGTCACAAAAACACGCACGCGCGCGCACACACACACACACACACACACACACACACACACACATACAACACACACACACACACAATATATATATATATATATATATATATATATATATATATATATGAAGAGTATATATTTGAGAGACGGCAAAAGTGCCGTCTAAAGTCTCATCTAAAATGAGCATTTTTATTAGCCTCTAATGTGTAGGTTCAGTAATTTTACTCTGATGGCAATGTATAGGTGCTTTTGCAGATTGCAAAAAAAAAAAAAAAAAAATTATATATATATATATATATATATATATATATATATTTGTGTGCTGTCAATCAATTAAAAAACAACAACAACTAATTAATCGCACATTTTTCTGAAATTAATCGCGATTAATCCCACCTAACATTAAAGTTTTTAAATACACTTTTATATTGCAATAATTCCACATTCAATTTTCAAATTAATGTACAAACAACATAAAGACAATATGTTTTTAAATATTTGTTTAATGCCATCTTTTTGTATGACTGAAGGTCAGTATCAATGATACCAATCATTTATAACCATTGACTATAGCCATTCAACAGTAGAGTATAATTGAGAGCTATCAATTTTAACATTTATTAGACTTTTAAAAAATACTTCTAATTTAAGTGAACCTAAAACAATCTTCACATAAGCCCATTATAATCAATGTCATATTTACCTGTGCCCTTCAGCAGAAATATACATACACTGAAGTTGAAGTTATCAAACACTAAATTCTAAATTAAATATAGATGAATCCTTAAAACTATAAAAGTTCTTTTTTTCTTCTTTGTCCTTTGATTAATAGACATCACAGCAGCTGGTTATTAGGTTGTTTTTGGCTGTTCTTTAAGAGCTGCCGCAGCTGAACATGACGCGGATCTGACACACATCATATTTTCTCTCAACTCTCATCATCTTTTCTGACCCACTTCAGGTCTCTATTAATGAGCTGACGAGTTGAATCGGGTGTGTTAGATGAGGGAGACAGTGCTGGGATGCTCCAGGACAGTTTTGAAAACCATTTCAGAGACATGTATTAGTGGTGTCAAACGATTAATCGCGATTAATCACATACAAAATAAACGTTTTTGTTTACATAATATATGTCAGTGTACTGGGTTTATTTATTATGTATATATAAACACTCACACATACAGTATATATTTTGAAAATATTTACATGTATATACATTTATATATTTATATTATTATATTTTATACATAAATATATTAAAAGGGGTGGTTTACTGCTTTTTTTCTTTGCTTGATTGTGTTTATGGGGTGCAATATAACATGTCTTCGTGTTTCGTTTGTTAAAAAACGCCTTATTTTTCATATAGTTCACCTTTATTGTAAGCCGCTTTCTCCTCTTGTCATTTGAACGACCGATTGACTTCCTGATTCTCTGAAACCACTCCCTCAGAAACAGGCGATGGGCTCAGATTGGTTAGTTGGGCCGGTGTGTTGTGATTGGCTAAACTGCGTACTGCACATTGTCCAGAAACTTCACGCCCATTACCTTCATGAGCGACAGTTACATGTGCTGCGGTCAAATGTAAATAATGGTGTCAATATTGCTGTATCAGTTTGAGCCAGAATCAGACCCAGAAAGCGGTAATGAAGAGAGTCAAGCAGAACGGCTCTTACAAACGTTTCTGAATGGGAGTTTGCTGTTGTGATTACATTTAATTTTTTGACGTTTGTACACGTTTGTACAACTGGCTACTAACCAAACAGCGTCAGCTTGTGTTTACGTTCTTGATCAAATCGAAAAATCACGTCATAAAGTATACATGGAAAATACATTTACAAAATTGGTACATAATTACAAATTCGGGTCCAAAATGTTTGTACGCGTTTGTCAAAGACACACGAAATAGCATTTAACTAACTGGCTACTAAAGCCAGTGTTGGCATTTGTTTACGACCTTCATAAAACTAAAACATTAGGTCTGAAATTATACATGCAAATACATTTAAAATGATGAAATCTTACTTACAGGTTGTGGCCCAACAACAACTGCTCCATGTTTTAGTAATAGTTTCTGTGTGAATCCGGCATTG
>JAXUIB010000026.1:2575000-2577500 GCA_036784905.1 Acrossocheilus fasciatus | reverse complement strand
CTTTTAATCATAAATTGAATCATAAATCAAAGTATTTTTTTATGGATGAATTTAATGATCATCAAAGATCAACAAGTATGAAAAAAAGTGAAACACTGCAACATTAACATGCATTTCACTCATTTACAGATTTGTATGTGCATTTGCATGTATCAGTTTATTATAATATCACATTTTTTAACCTAATGCTTTAAATAAATGCAATGGCAATAAACTTGAATACATTCAAATTATAAGTAATTAAATTTACATGTTTTAAATGCAGTCAATATGTTCG
Organism: Acrossocheilus fasciatus; assembly: GCA_036784905.1. Taxonomy (NCBI): domain Eukaryota; kingdom Metazoa; phylum Chordata; class Actinopteri; order Cypriniformes; family Cyprinidae; genus Acrossocheilus; species Acrossocheilus fasciatus. The sequence goes on along the minus strand of JAXUIB010000026.1, from coordinate 2,577,223 downwards.
AACTGTGCATTTCAGTTTCTGTATAAACTATATAAAATATATGCATGTTGGATTTAGACACCTATGAATACTAATGAGATCACATTGGTAAAACTGCAGGCAAGACCCTGACTCAAATAAGCACATTAGTTACATAAAATGCCACAAGCTCACACTCTGTCGTTTTATTTGTTTTGGCAATTAGGGCTGATAGGTCCACCGAGGCCCCAGGAAAGCAGATACTTTCTTTAATTGCTTCATTAAAAACTGCTGATTCTGAAACCAGCTCTATCAAGCTGAAATACGTCTCATTTTCTCCTAAGTTGCGGATGAGGTAGAAATACTGTATAGGCAAATGAAATTTGATGATTTAATAGTGAACGTGAATAACTTAATGAAAAATAATCTGTGAGGGCTAATAAGAAGGTGGACATACATAATCATCATATGGCTGCTGGAGCAAAGTTGACTGAAAAGCCATATGCCACAGCGGTCAGAGAGAAGCACCTTCAATGAGGCTATGAGTCACATCAGGTGACGAAAATGCTGTGATGCAGATGATGAACTGGCGGATGTGCTGTAATGTCTTATTTAGCTGCAGTGGCTCGCTGTGACTGTTCCCATCTGCTCCAGGTCGTAAGCACTTCTGATCGTCCTACTTCAACCGAGACACTTTGAGCTCAGGCCAAAAGCTCTCACAGGCCCTTCACAGTCATAATGACGTCTCTTCACCGCCCAGTGATAAAACCCATTCATCATATGTCCAGAAGAGGGACTGACTCACTCTCTGCAACTCAGAAACTGTGTTCTATTCAAAATCAGACACGGGACATTCTTACTCATTATATTGTTACACTGAAGGTTAAACCGTGTCATAACCAGATGCAACACGACCCTGCCACACATGATACATGTGAGTTTTGTATCCTTACAAGTCACAACAAAACAGTTTTTTATTTGTAGAATGTTATCTGACTGATACATTGTGAATATACCAGCCAAGAAGAGCAAGTAGGATGCAGACCGTTACTCATACTGTGGTATGAAGATTTTAGTCACATTGCCTCTCCCCAAGTAGTTTAAACAGAGAGCTCCTAGAAAGTCAACACATAATGCTCTAATGCAACTGTGTCAAAGAATGAAAAATCATCCGACTCCTTCATGCAAATGTATGGCTCAACCAGCAATGTGCAGAGCCAAAACCAAATATTTCCAAACTGGAGTTTGCCAGGTAGATGTCGCTTTGATTGATGCCAAAGCATTCAAGGACAGATGTGGGGCTCAGTACGACGTAAACAGCTTCTTGACCAACATCCTTTACCACATCGCTCAAACCTGTGGTCTAAGAATCAGTGCAGACGAATCCAGAGTTAAATGACAGATGGATCGCAAGTCAACGTTCACCTTTGAAGTCCAAATCAAATAGGTCCAATAATTCAAATATCATTGGTGCAGTAGAAGAAATTGGCATCTACCACCACAGCAAGGCAATCGCTCAAAAGATGAAATTCAATAACAGAATTTGCCTCTTCCAATGTCTAATCATACCGATTTTCATGTATGAATTGGAGTCATGAACTGTGCCCAAACCAGACACGAACAAGCTTGAGGTCTTTCAAGTTAGATGCCTGAGGTATATTCTGGTTGTCTCTATTTGTGATACTCATCATAATAGGATAAGTTGCATAACAGACTGCCAACCTTCAGTCGAAGAACAAATCCAGAAAAGCAGACTGCAATGGTTTGGCCATATCTGCAGAATGAACACCAGTCGGCTGCCACCCAAGCTCCTTTGGTGAAACTGACCTGTCCATTGTAGGGTTTGTTGAGCAGAAGCAAAGAAAATGTGGCTGAAGCATGTCAAAGAAGACCTAAGGAACTGGCCGATGACTAGGCATGAATGACACATGGAATCCAGCGGCCCCTACGGCAGTGCATTGGTTGACCTCCTCCCCAATCATCAGCTGAGGTTTAAATAAACAATGCCATACACCTACATCTTTTACACCTACATCTTTCCCAATTTGTGACTTTCTAAATTCTGGGTTTCTGAATTGAATGGACCACATTGAGATGCAATGCAACACTAATTCTGTATCACTGTTTCTTTAGTTTTTCCAAGGCAGCATATTATAGGTTGGAAAACATTAAGCAGCCAGTTTAATACCCACCATATTTGTTTAAGCTCCCATCTTACTCTGAAATATCACCGTGGTCCATTGATTATCACTACAGATGGCCATA
>JAXUIB010000026.1:2382500-2570000 GCA_036784905.1 Acrossocheilus fasciatus | reverse complement strand
ACCGAGTCAGCATTCCCAGAATGCACTGCGACACGCTCAGTGATGAAATAAAAAACAAAATGTGACAGACAAAATGAGAAATATTGATAAAAAAAATTATTAAAAAATTGAGCACATTGAGCATATTCAATGGTTCTAATCCACAGACAGTTACACTCACTTATGAACATTTTACCCAGTATTTTTGTGTGCTGGCAGTTTTATTACATTGCTTTGTGTACATATCGCAGCAGTTCAAAAATGAAATGTCTGGCAAGTGGCCAGTGGTCTTAACTAAAAGTTTAATGCGCAATCGAGTTAAAAATAAAAATAAAAAATCGTAACACCATATATACACTAAACTTTACCTTAAAAGGCATTTGCTGAAGCAACCATGTCATCTAGGGAGTTTTTAATTGTGTTTCATGGGACTTGTACCCAACAACTAATGCACAACACTAATGCAGTGCTGTACCAGGTGAGTTTACGAGCAAGTTTACTATCAGAAAAGCCATACATATGGAACTCATTATGTGATGCAAATTTCAAAATGCATTAGGTTACAAATCATGCATTATGGTAAAAGCATTTTGAGGTCATAACATAGTATTGTGCAAAGAACTGTGTAAAATAAAAAAAAATAAAAAAAGTTTATTAATCAATAATGCGGTCTGTAAACATGATTTGCAAGGAAAAGAATGCAGTGAATTGTATGTATAGTTAGTTTTTTTTTTTTTTAGTTTTGCAAAAATGGAGGTAGAGACACGTTTTCCAATGAGTCCATGTCGTCCTAAACAACCCCTTATGAGGTTCTCTTTGAGCTGAATGCTGCTTTAGAAGGCATCAAGGTTTGATTCATTGTGCATGGTGAGGCAGAATGGTGAGCTGCCATCATCATCACCATCTTCTGCGCTGCCTTTGCCAGCTCAGCATCATGAAGCTCATAACCTTCAGTGAGGTGAGGGCTGCTCACTTTGACTTTGCAGAAATGTGCAATATTCTGTGGGTTTGAAACCTGGGCAGCAGTTTCTTTGATCGATGGACAAAGGCAGCAGAGGAAGAGCTGGCATTTGGATTTACCTGCAGGTAGAATCGAGCGAGCTGCTTCTGAGCCATCGGGCCTGTAAAACAACAAAAGCTATGAAAAACAAAGCCTTATAAGATCAGAGTTTATTGGAAATGCCCTAGCCAACATTTCAGCACGTCTCCAAAGGATAACTCGAGCTAATCATTTAGATAGTGTTTGAGAATTGGAATATAATCTAATGATCGAAAGCGAGGAGGATAGGGAACTCTATTATAAATAATCTTAGCTACAAAAATAATACAATAACAAACAATTCTACAGAGTAATGGACATTTTTAACAACAAAAAAGCACAACAAAATTACTGGCCCAACCTGCTGATATTGAACATTACATATTATAGCTATAGACTATGAGAGGCCATAACTGTGGTTTTGCAACGAGTGAAGGGAGTTCTTATGCACAATGCCACAATACAATGACTAATGCAAAGTCTTGAGTTTTTTTTTTATTTTTTTTAATTATTTCTTATTTCTTTTTTTTGTGTGTGTGTGTGTGTGTGTGTGTGTGTGTGTGTGTGTGTGTATGTGTGTTTGTGTGCATTAGAATGCATTAAGAATATCTCTATAATTCCTTGAACATAGAAGCTTCATTTAAAGTGTTACCAAGGTTTCCTTGAATTTGACACTTTTAAAGTGAGAATTTTCTTGAGAGCACAAAACTGAGCGAAGGGACTGAAGTGTGATCATTATCCAAATCACAAAAGTCTGCTAGATGAGTGAAACATTAACTTCAACTGTTCTCTGTGACACTTCCTCCCTGGAGGTCAATCCTCGGTGATCAGTCCTCATGTTTGCTCATTAAATCTATTACATAGTTGGCTGAAATCGATGTTTCCCTCACTCTAGCTCCAAGGTCAGTGTTCTCCAGCTGTCTCTGCCTCTCCATCAGTGGGCAGTTGGGTCACCGAGTGTTGGTCAGCATTCTCTCACAGTTCAATAATACTGAACGATGGGGAATTCATTAGATGTTTTGACATTCTTCTGCTTTCTAAAGGTCTCTGTAAATGTCTGCACTTCTGGGACACAAATGTAGTACTGGAAATGCTATTTTTGACTTAAGTCTTGAAACTTACATTTGTTATTGAAACTTAAACTTATATTAATAACTTTTATATATACACAAAAAGTTTGGAAAAGGTTGAACAAAACTGCCAGTATACTGCCAGCAGTTTTCTGTTGTCATGACACTTGGCTACTTGCTCTTTTTGTGAGCCTGGAACGAGGGCCAGTGACAGCGCTGGGCAATGATGATTTGAGGGAAGCCAAATGTTCCATCATGCTGTCAAAGCTTAGAGACAGAGAACAGAAAAAGATCTTAACTTTTAGCTTTTACACTTTTTTTTTTTTTTTTTTTTTTTTTTTTTTTACAATTGCTAGGACACATTTCTCAATACTTCAGTCACTATTTCAAAACTCTTCACACGGCTCTCCAAACCAACTTTTCACCAGTTGAGTTCACATTAAAAATGCACTTAAACTACATATCTATTTTTCAGTATGAACACTAAAGTCATAATTAGAAGAAACATTATCATAAAAATAAAAAATGATCATTATTAGTAGATGAGATAACTTTCTAACAACTAAGCAATAATTACAAAGAAATTTCCTTTTACTGAAATGGACAGATAGACAGACAGACAGACAGACAGACAGACAGACAGACAGACAGACAGACAGACAGACAGACAGACAGACAGACAGACAGACAGACAGACAGATAGATAGATAGATAGATAGATAGATAGATAGATAGATAGATAGATAGATAGATAGATAGATAGATAGATAGAAAAAATGAATGAATGAATAGCCTACAGGTTGGTTTACTGATACTTTGTCAATAAAATCTTTTCTTGTCAATATGTGTCGACACAATTGACACGTTTAACTTTAGCACATAAATTCTACATCAATGCAACAAATTTTGTGAAAAACTAGTTTGAAAACACTTTTTGTTGAGAAAAATGCTTTAATGCAGATATATTTGGTGTCATGTGACATAATTGCATATGTGTCAACATCCCAACGTTGTTTCCATTTAATTTTTTTTTCTCTGTTATGTTCAAGTCAAGTACGCACTAAATCTATTCTGACTTCATACACAGCAAAATGAGCCATATTTAAATTCTACATTTGTCAGTGTAGCAGTATTTTATGGTTCCATAAATTTCATCTTACACTTACACAAAGTGTAAAAGATGTGAGCTGCGTATGCTGTGGTAATTGCAGAAACTAGATGAGCAAAATCTTCCAACTCATCTCACTAGCATGCTGGTCATTGTGACATTATATAAAGATAAAAGCATGTGCACCCATTCAGGTGGATTATCTGTGTATCTGTGAGCAAAGGCAAGTGAGAGAGGGGTTCAGGAAAGGACACAAGAGAATATTCACCACATACAACATCCCTAAATGGCCCAGGAATAAAGCAGTGTGAACTGATGCCTGATATAGCGGCAGATAATGGTCTGTGTGACGCAGAAACTCTCCCAACAGCACTGTTCCTTTTTACTGGTGAATAATTAGAGGCAGTTCCCCTGTGCTATAGATGCATTCTCTTGTTTACTTAAAGCTAAATTAGATGTGGCAAAGAGAGGGAAAAACTAATGACATCTCTCTGTTTAAAGAAGCCCTGTTCGTGCTGCCCCAATTGTAATATTGCCTCCATAAACCACGTTTTGTCCCGCAGTGTCTTGAGGAAATGAACGAACAGCATTTGTCTCAGAAGTGTATCGTCATTAAATTTCAGTGGTGCATATGGTGCATAATGCATCACCTGAAACTGGTGTTACTATAATGATAACTCTTGGGTAAACAGAACATAAATGCAACAATATTTAGAATAATTATTATACAATACTTGATAACACTTTACGATAAAGTTCCATTTGTTAAAATTAGCAAACTACATTAGTTAACATGAACTAACAATGAAAAATAATTCTAAAACCTTTACTAATCTTAGTTAATGTTAATTTCAACATTTACTAAATCATTATTAAAATCAAAAGTTGAATCTGTTAACTTTATTTAATGAACCGTACTGAACTAAAAATGAATATTATATGAATATAAACAGATAATTTGCTCATCGTTAATTTTAACAAATGGAACCTTATTGTTAAGCCTTTATTTTTATTATAATTGAGCATATTTTCCACCCAAATTATCTTTTTTTTTTTTTTTAGCCCCTATTGTTAGGGCTGTGTGAAGATAATTTAATATTTCCTTTTATGTTCCACTGAAAACAAACAAACAAACAAAGCACACAGGTTTGAATTGCAAACAAGTTTAAAATGTTTACTGTAATGTTTTAGCTGATGAAAATGCTAATTGTTAATAAAATTAAACAGATACAGTATTTTTCCATTTAACTTAAACGCATACATTTTACAATATAAAAACAACAACAACAACAACAAGAAAAAAATAAGTTTCGAAACTTTTTGTTAAAAAGAATAAAGAAAGAAAGTTTGATTTGTTAAAAAAGTGTTTCATCTTATTGAATCTATGAGTTTTCATTTTCAGACCATGCTGGCAGACCAAACCGTTTTCGTAAAAGTGAATTAACGAATTTCACAAAGTTTGCGCAAAAATGGACATGAGGCTATATCTCCTCTACACTTTAGTGGATTCTGACCAAACTTGGTACATACCAAGCATGACCTGAGGACACATGAGTAGTTTCAGCAGAAAAAAATTAAACTTTTATGTTGTTTTAATATAACTTGGCCAAAAGTCATAAGAGTGGTCTTGTTAGATTTGGAGTGTGTAGATTTTGTAGTAAAATGCTGTATCAACAAATGTCTTTAACAGGGACTACAATACTACAGAGTTCAGCTTCAACCCTAATCAAACACAATTGAACCACCTAATCAAGGTGTTCAGGGCTACTTAATTACAAAGAGGTATGTTGAAGCAGGGTTGGAACTGAAGTCTGTAGGAAGGTGGCTCTCCAGGAGCAGGGTTGGAGAATCAGTAATTAAAGACAGTTCCTTTGATCTTCATTTTACCTCTGTTTTTTTTTTCCTTTTCATTTTATCTCTGTGTGCTTGACCACTTAATTGCTGCTTGCAGCTATATTTTTCATTACAACTGAGCACATTTTTAATGTACATTAATTTTAATTAAAATTTTAAAATCATATATCTTTTTGTACTTTGATTGTGATAGTGACAGGTTTTGTGAGATTCCCCCATTACTCCGTTGAACCAATGTGTTCAGGATTCTCTCAGAGAGAGGTGAGAGAGACACGACAGATTGTTGCTCTATTTGCACCTGCTCTGTTTGACTGCCCAGTGTGTTGCAATCTCACGGAGAGAGATGGAGAGAGAAATACAGAGACAGATAGATGGGAATGAAATATTTAGTCAAAAAGAAGTCTATTTATAGATTGCAGTTGGTGGGGGGGCTTCAGTTAAATTATTGATGTGATAGTGTGAACGGGGCTTTTTCTCAGGTTTGAGAGGAAGGCAAGGCCATTCAGAGAGAGATAGAGGAATTGCTGTAAGGATACACGTTATACATTGGAGACAAAACGAGAAATGAACAGAATGTGCATGAATTCACAGGATCACAGTCAAAACAATGACTTAGCCTAGCTAGCAAATAAATTCCTCACTTCCATTTTGCACTTCCAGAGTTCAAAGTACCAGTACACTGAATGTCCATGATACTGTACTCTTATTGTACAGATTTATACAATGTTCATATCAATATTTTAAATGTTATTTTATTTATATGTTACTTCATTCATTTCTATTTTTCAAATTTGATTGTCTGAACAGTATCGCAAAAGCACTAATATTTAGTATAACACTTTTCAGTTTGTATCACTCCACCAGTCTGTTTTTGCTTGTGTGGTTTAAATAAGGAACTTAGGCTGTGTCTCAAAACACATTGCATATTCTTTTATTTAAATTAAAATGTATGCATTTGGCCAACCAATATACAACTAACACATTGTATATTATATTTCCTGCACATTTCAAAGTGAAACATACAGTGAATGGCGCTAAAAGTGGGTTACATTTGGTCAGAAACAGATAAACGTGCCAACATTTTATTATGTTTGTTCATGCACATATCGCACCAGCTCAGAAATCAAATGCCCAAAGAGTGCAGTTAAAAGGTCAATGCTCAGTCATGTTTGAAAATAGCATACTGTACCACCTACACTAAAGCTTATAAATATGTAAAAACCTCATCAATTATGAGGATAAAAATGCATTTACTGAAGAAACCATGCCATTTTACCTTGTTTTCACACAGCTTTGAGTCAAACTGTATTTCACAAGACTCATTCCTGCTTACCATGTGAGCTACCTAGCAAGCTTCTTACATTAGAAAAGCCTTGTGGAGCTGGTTATGTGATGCAAACATCAAAATGTATTAGTTTACCAATCATGCACTATGATAAAAATGTTTTGAGGTCATAGAATTGTGCAAGGAACCAGATGGAAGTGAGTCTTCATTAATTGATAATCTGTCCCGTAATCCTAATTTGTGTGAAAAAGAATAAAAATCGTTGTTTTACTGCAATATTTACTGTCAGTGATTTCTCTCTCTCTTTACAAAAGCTCAGAACAGAGGGAGTGAGAAATAGAAAACCTGAAGTTATTCATACATTCATATACATGTTATTACTACGTTATTGTACTGTTATTAATATGTTATATCATTAGTATGTCATCTTCATCTTTATATATGATGGCAACACTATATAATTAGGATTACCTGTGAAAATGGAGAGATATTTAGAGAAAAGAGAGATATTTAGAGAATGTTGCTGTATCCAGGAATTTATTCGTTAATTGGGAGAATTAGGAAGAAATCACTGTGTAGCTGTGGGCAGATGTTCCCTCGTTTCTTCATTTATTCATTAAAAACACTTCAGCCCTTCAACAGGATTTTAACCAATGATTAAAGAAATAGTTTACAGAAAGTGATTAAACAAAAAGTTAGTTTTTTTCATCAGAACAAATTTGGCATTTCACTTGCTCACCAATGGATCCTCTGCAGTGAATGGGTGCCATCAGAATGAGAGTCCAAACAGCTGATAAAAACATCACAATAATCCACAAGTAATCCACACCACTCCAGTCCATCAAATAACATCTTGTGAAGCAAAAAGCTGCTCGTTTGTAATAAACAAATCTATCATTGCAGCCAAAATACCAGTTCGCTTCCTCCAATGAAGAAGTCCTTGTTGTCCTTTCACATCAAAATCCACCAACATAATTGTTTAGAACTGTAGGACTCATATTTTAACCAGAAGTATATGGTTTGGATGGATTTGTTTCTTACAAACTCACAGCTTTTCACTTCACTAGATGTTAATTGATGGACTGGAGTGGTGTGATTACTTGTGGATTATTGTGATGTTTTTATCAGCTGTTTGGACTCTCATTCTGACGGCACCCATTCACCGCAAAGAATGCATTTGTGAGCAAGTGATGTAATGCTAAATTTCTCCAAATTTGTTCCCATAAAGAAACAAACTCATCTACATTTTGGGTGGCCTGAGGGTGAGTAAAAAAAATACCATAAATCACACATCATTTGAAAAAAACTACATCATCCCACCAAGAAAGAGAAATCAGACGGCATTACAAGCCTTGTGCACGATCAGAGTGACATTGGAAACGTGTTTAAAAAAATGCCTGACAAGGTCAATAACGTGTCTTGGCATTGTGCGTTGAGCGTGAGAGTGAGCCAGTGGGAGTGTGTGACTCAGATTTTTACATTCAGACAGAAGAATGGTGAGTGTTGTGAAGAAGCTGCATGTTGCATCCAAGGCCAGATTGTATTCTGTGGAGAATGGCCTTGCTTTATATTGAGAAGAAATGAAAGAATAACAAACAGGCAGAGTGTGGGTCTGGTCTCATGTTCATTAACTTCTTCACCATTATTATAACTTAGGCTCTTAACCAGGCTAACCAGGCTCTTGCTTTGTAGCTACCCAACTTGACCATCAGTTCTTGATCCAAGCCTCTTAACTGATCAATTCAGAGCAGCATGTTTCCTTTTCTGAAGATATAACTAAGTTCTGACCTAAAAACCACTTGATTATTATGAACTGAAGTAGAAGGACATTCAATAAGAAGGATAAAGGTCTAAAATAGAGTTTTACATTGGTGGTTAGTTACACCTCTTTGGCACTGCAATAATTTTAACGATTCAACGATTCAACGATTCAACAATCCAACACATTTTCATGGCAATGTAGAACTATTCTATGTTTTGGAGAAGTGGAAGATTCGGACGATTTTGTACAGTCTCACTCATACACTTTTATACAATCTGCTTACGCCCCACTGAGGGTTCAATTTATGGGTGGGCTTCCATGTTTACGTTATTTTTTTTAAATATTTTTTTTTCAAATACATATGTCAAACCTTTCAGCATGATTATAAAAAACAAACAAAACAAAAATATACAGTAGAGTATATATTGAAAAGTCTGAAAACAAGTCATCAGTTTTTCATCATAAAGTTAAACAATGCTATCCATTTTTTGCCATTTGTTTTAAGGTCAATTATGACTAAAAAAATATTTTGGTAGCACAATATTTTACGGACCAGTTCTCACCATTAACTAGCATGAATTTTACTAGCTTATTGGCTGTTTATTAATACTTATAAAGCACATGAAGAGTTTATTTGCAAAAACAGATAATGTTTTTTTTTATTATGTTATCATGTTTTTATTGTGTTTTTGTCCAGATTGTACCCATTTTGTCATGTGTTTCAGTTCCTGTTTTGCCTTATTTGGTCACCTTCCTGTCCTTGTTTAGTTTGATCATTAGTTGATTCCCCGCACCTGTCTGTCCCTCGTTATCCTGAGTTTATAAGCACCAGTCTGTTCAATTAATTTTTGCTGGGTCTACTTGTTTGCTACATGTGTTATTCAAGCTCCTGTTGTCATAATTCCCAGTGTTTCCTTGATTAAAGACTGTAAAACGTTTTCTCGTGCCCCCTGCGTCTTCCTGCAACAGCGTAACGTGACAGTTTTATTGTGTTGGTTAGCTGTATTTCTTAGTTATTTTTAACCTAATCAAATTAACCCAATTGCAGTTTGATTTTTGAAAATGTGAAAAGTTATCTGTTTTTGCAAATGAACTCTTCGCATATTAATGCCTTATTTTGCACGGCCATGTTCTAGATCTTTTAATCCTAACCCATACCTAAAACTAAAATAACTACTTTACAAACTATTAATAAGAAGTAAATTAGGGGTTTATTGAGGCAAAAGTCATAGCTAATGGTTAGTTAATAGTGAGAATTCGACCTTAAAATAAAGTGTGGCCAATTATTTAATACAACAACTGATTACAAAGAGCTCACAATAAATGTATTAAAGAATTTTTTTGCTAAAAAGTGTTAAAAAAGGATGTTATGAAAAGTCTAATGCAAAAATCACAGTTACGCTTTATTTTAAGGTCCAATTCTCGTCATTATCAAACCATTAACTACGACTTTTACCTCAATAAACTACTAATTTGCTGCTTATAAGATTTGGGTAGGATTGGGGATGTAGAATATGGTCATGCAAAATATGTGCTTTATAAGTACTAATAAACAGCCAATATGTTAATAATAGGCATGCTAATAAGCAACTAGTTAATAGTGAGAATTGGTCCCTATCCTAAAGTGTTACCAAAATCACTATATCAATAAAATTGTCTTAATGTCTATAAATTTGTAAGTGGACATTTACAATTTACTTTGTTTTTTGTTGTTGTTGTTTTTTTGTTTTGTTTTTTTTTTGCATGTGTTTTCAGTTTTACACATTTTTATACACGCAAATCATGGCCTACATGAGAGTGCTTTTATAAGACAGTGGAGTTTGGGATAATTACATAACCTTCGCCGCTGAACACCTGTCGGTGTGAATAATTGAAAAGTGAGGAAGTTCCTCAAGTCAAGCAATCGGAAGACTCATCTAGAGGAGCCACGTGACAGGAGGAGGAACAGTACAGAATGAACTGAGAAATGCATTTTTCATGTGCCTTATTTTGGGTTATTGAAAGCTTCTCTAGCTACCTGAATGCATTCCCTGACACATGTCTGTGACTATAGAGAATATATAACTGCTTATCTCACTACATACAAGAAGGATTATGCAGCATCCTTCACTACTGACAGCAAGCCAGTACCAAGCAACTATCAGGGAAGTTATGAATACATCACATACATGTGAAGATAATGCAATTACCTTGACTATTTTTGCCCCATGATTTGAACATAATGCTTTATTTACAGAACAGTATATACTTTATATATAACACTTACCTTACATTGCTGCAAATGTTATAATGAAACTTATTGCATTTTATTGCATTTTAATTTTTTTTAATTTATTTTTTTAGCTATATTACATTTTTATTTATATACATGATTGTAACAAATAAACCAATATTTAATTGCTTACCAAAACTGCCTGCTGAGGCTTTGATTTTTAGACTTTGAGCAAGAAAATACCACAAAGAATTCTTCTGTACAAGCTGTCCAAGCATTATTCTTATAATGTAGGCCAGGTTGAGCTTACGTTACCTAATCTGAGCATAATAAAAAGGCAAGTAAAAAGGTCAGAAGGTTAGTATCCAAAAAATTGATTTCCGAGGGTTAAGATGAAAGTACAGAAAAAACAAAACAAAAGACTGATTAATTGGAAATCTCAGAAAATGTGTTTGACATTCTAACATTATTCAACCACTTCAATGGCTATGAAATACATGCAAGGCCAGAAAATGTATACAATCTTATATAGAGAATGGCCTTGCTTTATGGTTTGACAAGACATGAAAGAGAAAAATCTAGTTGAGCGTGGGTCTGTTTCATAAGAAGCTGTTTCATCCCTTGCATTGTAACCAAACATCATAGTGTCTAGACTTCGATTCAAGCCTTGACTGACCAACTCAGTGCAACACATGTTGGTGAAAGGGTGACTATTGATCATTAAGTAACTTAAAGAGAAGGAAATTCGTGACCCTGGACCACAAAACCAGTTATAAGTACATTGTATGGGTCAAAATTATTCTTTTATGCTAAAAAATCATTAGGGTATTAAGTAAAGATCATGTTCCATTAAGGTATTTTGAAAATTTCCTACCGTAAATATATCAAAACTGAATTTTTGATTAGCAATATAACAACTTTAAGTGTGATTTTCTCAATATTTAGATGTTTTTTGTACCCTCAGATTCCAGATTATCAAATAGTTGTATCTCGGCTAAATATTGTCCTATCCTAACAAACCATACATCAATGGAAAGCTTATTTCTGCATAAATGCATAAATCTAAAAAAATAAATAAAATAAAATAAAATAAAAAAAAGACCCTTATGACTGGTTTTGTAGTCCAGGGTCACCTTTAAGGTGAATGATAAAGGGCACAAAAAGAGGTGTTTAATGTCGGTTCTTCTTTTCATGAGGTAATACCACTTACAGGATTGTTTCCAGAACAGAATCCAATCTTTTTAGGCTGATTCCGACAGGAAAAGGGTAGTTATGTAACCAATAAGTAGTCATTTAGCAAACTACTTCAAATGTCTTCACAAGCTGGGTTTTGACGTTTCATGATATTTGTGAGGACATTTTCAAACATTATAGCCAAATACACACAGCTTCAGTACAAGCTGAATAAAACTAAAGGAACTACAAAAGCAAACTGTGTCAAGACAGACGTTGAATATTGGCCTGACTAAGCATTGTCTGGAAGTTTAAGACAGTTTGAAGTTTAGTTTGATGTTTTATGGTTATATAAATCTTGTGTTGTTTGAATACTTTTGCAGTTTGAAGAGAGACTGTATCAGCCTTGCTAGGCTGTTGCTAAGGCGTCTAGGTTGCTAGGGGGGTGTTTGGTGCTTAGACAGACAGACAATATAATTATGATTTAATCATATATATTACATTTCTTTAGATGTAAAATATTTATCAGTGCTACTCAATGTTAAACAGTATCTGAGTCATGTGCATTTGTTCAATCCTAATTTTTAGAATATGATGTTTGTATTATATGTATATGTCAAATAAATGCTGATTTGCTTTATGTGAGCTGTCAAGCGTGGGATGAAGACATGCATTTTGTCATTATTTAGTATCATATTGTCTGCGGCTTTTGAAGAACAAATAATTCAAGAGCTGTGATATTAAACTTTTAACAGATGTCATTATTCAAGAACTCGGGCTCATACCGTATGTAAATACTATTACCGTCTAATGCAGTCATTACTAGCAAACATAATTACCAGAGATGAATTATCCTATTCTTTCACGCTAGTCTCCATCCACATCATACCTGAAATTACGAGACTATTCAGCATCACATCAAGCCGAAACAGAAAGTCCAAGGACGATCTCTCACAGTTTGGAGAGATTAGTTTGACAATTCATTACCAGGATAAAGTTACTGTCAAAACATCTATCAAAAGCTAACCCTATAAAATGAATAAACAGTAAAAGATACAAATACAACTGGCAACAAACAACCTTCCTTCTTATTACCCAATAACTCGCTAGTGAATAAATGAAGAGTTATGATTACACCAGTGATACACTTTTGTTTAACCCTGCTGAGCTGAACAACTGTTATTCATTTGCTTTTAAGGTGGAAAAATCTCATTTCAGTCTAAGCTCAATAATATAAATATATTTAATGCATATAAACTCTCATTTTGAATACTGCAGCATCCTAACCAGCGCTACATAGTGCCACATAAGGGAATACTTCTTCAGTATATTTAGATTAAATATAATTACTTGAGTTTTAGACTGCTTTTTTTGGTAGGCTTTATTGACATACAGGATTTAAATATAATTTCATAATTATGTTTATTGTCTTTGAAATATAGAGGTGCATTGCCAAATATACTGACAAGCATTTAATGTAAACTGAAATACATTGTAATTTCTAATGAAACTTTCATGTCAGTTTGTAATAGCACATTTTTAAGGATAAAGCTACAATTTAGCACATTCAAATATATTAATATTGGATCGACTGACTGGAAATACTTTATTTTGAAATTAGCTGCATGTCATCTGAAAGTTTTAGATCCAGTCAGTTTTCCTCCGGAGCCGCTTCCACCAGTTTTGTGATTTAAATGCTCCGCTCTCCACCCAAATTTAAAAGCTGCTGTCAGTTAATGAAGATTTGACGAAAGAACTCACGGCTCGATTGGGTTCTTGTTGTGTCAGAAAGTGATCTTTGATTTAACTTTGTTCGCTATGGTTACTAGTAAGGAATACGGGCTTGACTCCCGTTGCACGTTCATACAGACATTTATTCTAAACACAACTGTAAGCTGCTGTGTGAACGAGACATTTCGAGACTCACACCTGTAAAGAAAATGCGGTTGTCAATCCCAAAAACTGACAGTGTGAACGTAGCCTAAGTAACTTTACAAGCATGTCAACGTATTCTAATAACCCTGACCATAACCTAACAATCTACTAAAACTATAATGAGAGTTAGTTGACATGTAGTTGCAAAGTTACTTATAGCTCTGTCAATAGATCTGATAGATCATGAGTTTAACATAATATACATGACAATGTTAATGTATTTGCTCGTGGCAGAATAGATCTGCTACGGAACAAGCACTGAAAACTGTCCCTGCCAATACATCCACAGATATACAGCTGTGAGCATGTAGGAAATACTGCTGCTGCACATATAACATATATGGAATTACCCCAGATATAGACAGGTGGAGCTGGGGAAGGTGGAGCGTTTCTGAAGCTACAGCAAACACTAGCCAAGTAGTTCAATGTTGAGCAGCAAGCTCACCGGCTGCTGATACAACAAGAACCAATCAGTTGCACCATGTCTGACTGAGTTTGACCTATCGGCCTGCGCCTTCTAAAATTTCAAGTTAGAACTTTATATTTAGTATAATGTTTAAAGTGGGTGGCTCTTGACTATGATAAGCTGCATTTTGGACTTTTTAGTAATAGTCTGATTATACAAGACTGACATGTAAATGCCTGCTTGATTTAGTTTTGTCATTCTGTTGGCAAGAAATTGAAATACTCATCAAAATTCTAGCTGAAATCCCATGAGTGTCAAACTGGCTCACTGTCAGATCATTTGTGAGCACATGCAACCGAACAATTATGTCCCATCAGTGCGGCTGAAAACAGAATATGAGAGAGAAGAAGAACAAAATAATAATAACGTCTAACCCCACTGTGTTGATACACAATATCTGTCCAGGAAGAAAATAATGAAATTATAACCTTTAATAAAACATACGGAGGGAAGCTAAAAACACATTCATCTGCAAAGCATAAGGGAAAATATATTATGAAAAGACAAAGGAGAGAGTGCTGCTCATGTGTGACCACAAGGGATGAAGATTGCCTTTAATTAGTCGATTCAAGGGTATTTTTCATTTCAGCTGGTATTTGAGTGTCTAGTTAGTGTGGTGACCCTCGAGTGACCGAATCCATGCTGCTCTGGGAAGGCAGGGATGATCCTGGCCCTCCGGCCCAGGGAAGCTTTAATTGGGGTTTTCCTCCGTGATTAAGTAATGTAATTAATTCCTGTAAGCATAAAGGCAGATGTGACAGTAATGAATTCAGGGCGCAGGTTAGTAGATGACA
The DNA here is from genome assembly GCA_036784905.1 of Acrossocheilus fasciatus. Lineage (NCBI taxonomy): Eukaryota > Metazoa > Chordata > Actinopteri > Cypriniformes > Cyprinidae > Acrossocheilus > Acrossocheilus fasciatus. Next base: position 2,555,323 of record JAXUIB010000026.1, on the reverse strand, counting down.
AATGATATGGACATGAACTTTTTATAGTGCTTGTAAGGAGTTTTGTATTCATGTTCCTCAAACAATCCATCTATCCATCCATCCATAAACTGTTCTTAAACTCCTTTGGATAAATACAGAGGGTTACTGAGCAAACCAAAATACAAAGAATTCATTGCTAATATTATTGCTCACTGTTTCACTTTCGCAAGACTGCAAACACCTATTTCCCCAGAGAGCATCAGCAACACTACAAATCATTGCACATTATTATTTAACACATCGAGGCTCTTTGATTGTTTGGTTATATTAACGCACTGCGCAAACTGGGAATGGATCAACTAATAGATTACACTACTACGCACAGCTCAGTGAACAAACACAGCTCTAATGGGAGGAGAACAGATAGCTTAATCCACTCGGCTAATTAGCCATGCAGAAGGATAACCAGGTCCAGATGGAATCTGCAATCATTTTCTGCATAGATTTTGTGAGAAAAGGCTGCGGAATTCAGCCGAATGGATTAAAAAATGGTGTTAAATGGAGCTGAAAGAACTAGACCCTTATTGTTAGCTGAAAGTATAAATAATTAGCCTGGAAGATATGCAAAGGGCAGGAGATGAGAGAAATTATGTTTGAGTATGAATATGAATGATAGACATCTCAGTTCCTTGGAAATCTGTGGAGTTTTGTGAATACAGATGACATGTGGGCCAAAAAATGACTCCTAAATAAGAAATATTCCTTTGTGCCACACCTTATGATTAGATTTAAATCCTGAAATCGCCCCTTGAGTGCTTAATACTGAATGTGCACTTGTAGTGTACTTCAAACCTTAAAAGTATACTTTTAAAAACCTATACTTGCAGATATAATATTATAAGTAATAAAGGCCACTTAAGTGTACTTAAAGAACACTCCCATGATTATGTTTCACACTCAAGTACACTTTTAATAAGTGCACTTTTTAATAATATCAAATTAAAAGTTTTACTTTAAAATATTTTGTCTTTCTTAAAAGTAGTACACTTATTCAGATGCATTGACAAACATATTAAAGCACAATTTTATAATTTTGACTGCAGTGTATGATTTGAAATTACATTTAAAGTGAATATATTTTAAATACACTAAATTGTAAATTTATCATTACAAATGTGTAATTACAAATGTATTTAAATACAGTTATGTAGAAGCATACTTTAACCACAATTCAAAGACAACAGAAGTAATTATGGAATTGCATATAAAATGTACCTAAGTCTTACATATATCAAAAAATATCTCTTGAGTTGAACTAATTGCATGTAATAAAATTAGTGCTGTCAAATAATTAATCACGATTAATCACATACGAAATAAGAGTTTTTGTTTGCATAATATATGTGTGTGTGTTCTGTGTATATTTATTATGTATATGATATACATACACACACACACATACGGTATATATTTTGAAAATATTTACATGTATTTACAGGTCTATATTTATATTAATATAATTGTTTAATATAATTCATATTCATATATAAACAACATATTCTGAAATATATACATACATGTGCGTGTATTTATATATAGATAATAAATATACACAGCACACATACATATTATGTAAACAAAAAAAAACATTTATTTTGGATGCGATTAATCACGATTAATCATTTGACAGCACTAAATAAAATATAATACATTTTCATTGTCAGTTTATACTTATGCATATTCTTTTAAAATATTATTTTTTTTAAAAGTATGCTAAAGTGAACTTTTTTTCACAAGGGCATGTTTAGAGGGAGATAATGTTATGAAAGGTTTTCTGATTAAAAACCCATTGGACAAAGTGACAGATAATGAACAAGCTCACAGTGCCGGTGGACCTATGACAGATCATAACTTATAAGGCCAGGGAAAACTCAAAAACTCTGCTGAGGCAGCCAAGAAATACACATCTCTCATTTATTAGCACTGTGCACTAACCTCTCATAACCCTTGGCTCTTTAGAGGTCCTCAGTCGAAAACTGCTGTATGACAAAGTGTCATAATACAACTTCAGAAGATACTGCCATCTTTTCCTAATGCATGGTAAGGTGAGAGGCAGCATGTGAAATTACAGTCATTGATCTCTGTCGTTACTCTGTATGTTTCTGCCGTTAAGGGAGATGCATTATTTAGTAGTCGACCACAACCGGAGTAAGTCTCTTTCGTAATGAAGCTCTGGAGTATTAATGCATGTGTACGTGTGAGAGAGTAAACTAGAACAATTTCTGTGTTGAGACCTTAATGAGAAAGAGAGTTTGGATAACTCATTCTGGGAGCAGTAAATTGTACATTAGATTTGCTCTTCCAGTAAGGTACTGTCTAGGGTTTCAGAATGAGCAGAGTAAACCCAGCCACATTAGCGCCCATACTTTATGGCTTTTTTTGTAAGCTAGTATATAATAATAATGATGAAACACACTTCTTCTGTTCAGTGCAGATCCCTACAAAGATGATTTTGCTTTTTTAATATGGACAGGGTTCAGTTTGGACTAACAAATCAAGCAGAAAATGTACTAGGGGTTTCAGTTTCCCAAAAGCATTGTTAGCCAGGTAGCAAGTTCTGTCGGTACCAACATAATTCAACAATTTGGTGTTTCCCGAATCCAGAGTTTCAATGAACATTCACAAGTAGCCTTACAAACTTGTGTGGTTGGAACTACAGCTCTTGACCTGTGGTTAAAAGAATAGTTTTGTGTTGATATCAGTAGTTCTAGTACCACGGGAGAACCATAAGGCAGGGATGGCCAAACTCGGTCCTGGAGGACCATTGCCCTGCTGAGTTTAGCTCTAAACCCAATTAAACACACCTGGACCAGCAAATCAAGGTGTTTTGGAGCTGGTTGGAGCTAAACTCTGCAGGACAGCGACCATCTAGGACTGAGTTTGTACACCTCTGCTGGAAGAAACCTTCAAAATAATGGAGAATAAAAACAGTGAAGCAGTCCTCAGGTGCCATGTTTGTTATTTACAGCAATAATATGACATTCAAACCCAAACTGGGCAATGTACAATCCATCGTTGAAGAAATCAGCTAGCTAATCATGATTGTTTCCCAAAACAATACTGTCACAAATCTGTCGTTCAACCACATTGGTTGAGGATGTTGCGCAAGCAGTAATAACTTATTTGAACTAATCTGTTTAAGGATGAATTAATTGCAGATTTTTCGCTATAACTTATGGACATGGCACTTGAGGGCTATTTCTCTCTTTTTTTTTCCCTCAGTTATTTTGCTTTATTTCCAGATTCAAACATTGGCTCTTTCTTGCATACTAGAGAACGTACGCACATGTGCACTCTTCAAAAATGATGCTTTAAGTTTCCTAAAATACATAAATGAAATATGTATAAATTAAAAATGAAAAATATAGATTGTCCTGAATGTCAGCTTGCTTATTTTACTCAAGATAAGGATTATAAAGTCCACATGTCGTACAAAGAGGAAACTATGCTTGTAATCACAGGTCGAGAGCTGTTGTTCCTACCACACAACTCTGCGATGGTGTTCGCGAATGTTCATTGGAACCATGGTTTCGGGAAACACTGACTCGTTGAACTATGCTGATAACGATGGAACTTAGTTTGCTAACAATGCTTTTAGGAAACACACCCCTGAATAATTAGCAGAAGTTTTTATGCAACCAACTGGATGACATCATTAACGACAGTTCGAACCAACGGCACGTTTTCCCAAAGCAACGTTTGCTAACTACACTGTAAAAAAAAAAAAAAGTTGAGCCAACTTAAAATTTTAAGGCAACCAGCTTCAGCAGATTTTTGAGTTTTCTCAACTTGTTGTTTTAAGTTTATACAACAACAAATTTGAGAATCTCCCACAAAAATAAGTTGAGCAAACTCAAAAATCTGCTGAAGCTGGTAAAAAATGTTTTTTTTTTTTTTTTTTAAGTTCGCTCAACTTTTTTTTTTTTTTTTACAGTATGGTCGCAAGTTCCATTGAACTCTATTGGTAACGGCAGAACTTGCAACCATAGGTGCTTTTGTGAAACGCACCTCAACATGTTTTGAACGACAGAAGTGTGACAAAGTGTTTGTTTTCGGGAAGCAGTAATTAGCTAGTTTGTTTCTTCAACAAGACATTGAAGTATGGTAATTAAGCTGCGAGTTAGGAAGTTGTTCAGGACAAAAACCCCAGGCATGACATCCAGCGGCACACCTTAAACATGAAAATCACATCTAAGAACATATTTGAGTTTTAAATGTATTGTTAAATCAAACAGGATTTAGGATGAATAACATACAAATGTCTATGCGGCATCATTTCACCAAAGTGTAGAGTCAAGAATATGTCAAGGATATCTTTTAAATGAAAGTGTCACTGAAAGTGTGGGGAGATGTTTGAATTCAATTAACTTCTGGACATATCATTGAACTGACTACAGCAGAGTTTTCATGTAATTTCCTGGGTTGATTACTTTGCATTTTCAAGGGTGTTTTCTTTATACTTCTGTTACCTGCACTGCGCAAAAGGACACACTTGTGAAAGGATCTCAGAAAATGACAAAAAGTATAAAATGTTTTGAATTTGCAATAACCATTCTGGCACCTATGTGTGAATCTGTTTATGTAGCTGTGTAGGAAAAAGCTTGACTGTCACAGGTTGCCAAAATATAATCATTAGACTGATAGAGGTGGATTCGCCCACAGTGCTGCTTTCAGCCCAGCTATTACACAACATGGAGGTGGATAAATTTAAAAAAAAAAAATATCTATAGTGTTATGAATGGTTTGAAAAGCCTTCAAATCCCCTTTCTGATTTAGAAGGAGATTAAAAAAACAATGTCTTATATATAACTGATAACTGAAAGTTGAGGTGTGTCATGTAAGTCTCATACAAAGCCTACAGATCTCCCCTCCTCACAGTTAATTTTATCAGATAATTGAACCTCTTGTTTTAATGTCCTCTCAGATGAGCCTTTATCTACGCAGGTCAGTGGTAATGATGGTCAATAAATGCTTGTTGGGTAATGGCAAAGCACCTTGTTTTACATAAAGGGCTTAAACTGTGGCATACCACTTCCTGTTTACTATGCACTTCCTCTTCATTCCACAAAGGAAAACTCATATAATTTTTTCTTGTTTAGCTGAATACAATTACTTAAAAAACATAGACAGAGCACTCACCGGAAGATCGCTCATAAAAAACACACACACACACACACACACACACACACACACACACACACACACACACACACACACACACACACACACACACACACACACACACACACACACACACACACACACACACACACACACACACACACACACACACACACACACACACACACACACACACACAGTAGAGACGAATTGACATTCAACTCAAAATGCTGGCTCTACTGAGCTGTTAAATTATATGCAAATCTTTCATTTGCATCTACCAAATGTGTAGTAAATTCCATTCCATGGGAGATTTTTTACAAATGTTAATAGAAAAAGAATAACTGACCATATTTATTTTCTTAATGCATTTGGAAGATCTTCTTGTGTATGATTCATCTATGCCTTGTTGACATTATAATCTTTAATCAATAATAACTGAATAATAATAACCTGCTCTTTTTGTCATATTACTCACTTGAAGTCTATGACGGAAGTCCATACTGCATTCAAGCCAGTCACATTCATATCTGCCTCCATTACGCTATTCAGCGCTCACTTTTTACAATCCAATCAGCAATGAAGTTTTTAGTCCTTTGATAGCCATTTCACTTGGAAATACGTCACAGTATGGTAGTAAAGTCAGTTGTTTCATGGCAACTTTAATAGACAACGATTGTAAAACTGCAGCAAAACCTCTTGGTTAACTATAAGTTACCTAATATATGGTGAACTATTATATTAAATTTAGCATAAAACGCATAAATGCGGGCAAAAATGCATAAAAACATGCTAAACTGTAAAACCTATATTATATCTGGAAGTATAATTCATTTAAATAATAATAATAAAAAAAAATATTAATAACCAAGAATAAAAATGTTCTATTTAGTTCAATCAACACTGGGTAGTTTACTTACTGTCACCAAATTACCAAAATTGTAGTTAGAAATAGTTTAGGTTATATAATCAGACTACTTTTTAATTATTTTTTTTGGTTTCTTTTGGCCTAACTCATTTATTAATGTTATTGCCATGTGTATGTTCCTGTTTAGTTTCCTGTTTTTCCTTATTTGGTCATGTTCCAGTGATCACTGATTAGTTCATTCTGTTCCACCTGTGTCTGGTTAATTATCTTGTTGGTTTCCTATTATTTATGGGAATGTATATTTATGTTCTCCTGAGTTTCTTTGTCCTGTATTATCTTGAGTTAATGTGTTTGTGATTGTACGTTCTCCTAGTGATTCTCCTGAGTTTAAGTTTATATTAAAGACTGTTTATTTTGGGATATTGCCTGCGTTGTGCACTTATCTACAGCCACTAACCGTTACAGTTATTTAGGATAAACGTATAAAAATACAAAGATAAAGAACAATCATTTAAAAATAGTTTAAATTCTTGGTAACACTTTATTTTGATATTTCACTTTAGACATTCTACTAACAGTAAGTAACTTTGCAACTTCGTGTCAACTAGCAGTCATTATAGACTGTCTGCTTAATATCTTCTAACACTTTATTTTGATGGGTCCACAACATGCAACATACTAACTATGAGGAACTTTGCAAGTATATGTCAACTTATTCTACTAACCCTAAAACTTACCTAACAGTCTACTCTGAGAGTTAGTAGACATGTAGTTGCAAATTAATGAGAATTAGTTGACATGTAGTTGCAAAGTTATTTACAGTTAGTAGAATGTCTAAAATGGACCATCAAAATAGAGTGTAACAAAAATTTTGGTAGCACTTTATTTTACAGTCCTGTTCCTCATGTACATACTATATACTTCTTGTAGTAATTATAATAACTAGGTAATAACCAGGTACTAACCCTGAACTTACCCCTAATCCTACAGCATGTAGTCACATTATATTACAGTACTTTCTTATGTAAGTACACTGTAAGTACATTATAAGTACAATTAAGTACACATACTGTAAAATAAAGTGCAACCATTTTTTTTTTAAAAGCAACAATCAAAACAAAACACTTACTAAAAATATTAAATATTTAATTTGTTCACCTGCATGTCATGAGACCATTAACCAGTCAAAGAACCGTGACCATGCCATTTTTTTTATTTATTATTATTATTATTATTATTATTATGTTTTGCATTAAATTTGTTGTTTCATTTATTGCATTATTTTAGTGTTATGCATTTTACCCTAATACCCTTGCATCTATGTAATAATGTGCATACTAGCTATATGAGTTTATTAGTTCTGATTCATGGAACAGCCAGTTTTGATTCACTTTGAAGCCCACCATAATGCACTTTGGTGTTCACACTGTGTGATGTCAGGAGAGATGTGCAATGTCATACAGGCATGGCCATTGTCAGAGTTGTCTATAGCTGTTGCAAATAGATTTTACACCCATCTGCAGCACCACATCCTCCAACTACTCAATGACAGAACTGCTAGAACTGATGCTACCTTCAGTGTTGCACGGCATGTGTGCTGCGGTAGAGGATCGATAATCATTCTGATACCGCAATTATGCTTCCTAACTAATTAAGCTGTTGTCTTCATGAGTCTTTTCAGACACCCATTTAGTGAAGTGGACAAAGGAGACAGGAAATGGCAGCATAATGTTTCTAAATCAATACGAAAACATTATACAGCCTGTTAATTCGATACTGTAGAAGCTTATGTTACTGCAAAGAGTTACACTGTGTTAACTAGAGATGTTTATATATATATATATATATATATATATATTCAGTATAAAGCATCAATGTTTATATCTGTGATAAAATATTTCTAGATCCTCTTTTATATAAAAAGAAAAAAGAAAAAAGTTAATTGATTTTATTATATTTGTTTTACACAAATGCTTGATCTATTAGTATTGGGAGAGACTGTTTTCCAGCTAATGCTACACCGATAAATAATAAATAAGCTTTCTGTGGGAAAATAACAGTGCTTATTCTGATGAGCAATTATTCAGTCTTTGTTTCTTTTCAGATTTTACTTTTCCAAAGAGAACCTTGGGTGGTTTAAGAAAATAATGTGTTCTGGTTACTCAACTCATTGGTTTGACTGAATATGTTATGATTGTTCAAACAGGAATTTCTGGGAATGCCCCCCTTATCCATGAATTATAAATTATATTCATACTTGGTTCTTATAATAAACAGAATTTCAACAACATTTTATCATAAAATATAGGCCTATGTATTGTCTAAGTTTATTAAACTTCTTTTTTTCCCTCTAAATTATAGAAGAATTCAATATTTTTATTTTTATTTTTTTCCGCAAAGACGAAAATCTCCCAATGATTGTGTGGAATTAATTGAGCTTTAGAAAACTGAAAATCCGTCCGCTGGGGTCAAAACTAGTTTTATTGACTTACTGGATGTTTTTTTTTTCTTTTCTGCTTTAATATCCAGGGGCGGGAGATCATGATCAGGCGCGTGATGCAGCTCATAGCCGCAGACGCGCTTGCTATATAAAGCCCGAGCGCACCACAACCAGATTACAACCAGCACAAGCTGTCAGACAGAGAGAAGGAGCGCTGCTCAAATCACTTGTCCAGAAGACACTTCGGAAACAAACACGCCATGGAGGCTGGAGCGAGAGGGATGCACTGGAAACTTTTGATACTTTCTTGTCTTTTGGCGGACGGGATGAGCCAGGACTTTGGACAGACCCAGTTCATTTGCACGTCCGTGCCCAAGGATATGGACATATGCGCCGCTACACTGCAGAACAGCGTGCCTGGGGAGGATCTCAAGAGCACGGTCATGCAACTGCGAGAGACGGTGCTGCAACAGAAGGAAACAATCATGAACCAGAAAGAAACCATCAGGGAACTGACCTCCAAGCTGACAAGGTGCGAAAGTCAGAGCGCGTCCGAGCCCGGAGACGCGAGGGTCGGCGGCCGACGGAAGGAAACAGGCACAAAGAACACAATGGGAGATGTGTCGAGGGGTCCGACGGACACACTGGCTCAACTCTCACGGACTTTACAGTCACTCAAGCAGAGGCTGGAGAACCTGGAGGTATGTTTGTTCTCCTGGAGCGGTTTCTTCCATGTCGAGAACGGTGGATTTATTTGAGAACGCATTCAGATTGAACGGCGTCGCGATTGTCGCAACTTTAATTTTTATTTTACATCAGTTCACTGTATTTTAAGTAAATCGGTGGTAAATGTTTGCGCACAATTTTCTTTTAAAAGACGCATTAGCCTACCTGAGACCGTAGACAGAAAAACGAAGATTGAAACAAAATAAATAAATAATGAAATAACTATTGAGAATCTTCCACACTATTGATTTGGCCGCTCTTAAACACTGAACGTTTGGCGTGTTTTTTAACGTAAACTATTTTCTGTTGACGAATATCATCATAACGCATCTGATTCTTATGTATGTAATACAAATGTAGCAAACAAACAAATAGCCAACCAATAATTTTAAACACGATTGTTAAAAAAAAAAAAAAAAAAAAAAAAAAAACACACATCTGGACCTTTTTATTTTATTTTAGTAAGGTATGAAATAATATTTGAATATTAAATCATTATATGCAACTTAAATTACTAGGATATGGAATATATTTCACTCCTAGCAGGAGTGTACCTGTTTAAGGTTCTTAAACAGTGACCGTAGCGTTTTTATTCTAAACTTAAATCAAACGTTTCTCTCACAAATATATGTTCACATTTTTCATTCGTAGCAATTTAGCCGGAATAACAACTCCGTCCAGGCGAACAGCTTGAAGGATCTTCTGCAGACCAAAATCGACGACCTGGAGAAGCAGGTCCTGTCCCGTGTGAACGGTTTGGAGGAAGGAAAGCCCGGGCTGCGCAACGAGAGCGAGCAGCGCGGACGCGTCGAGTCCACTCTCACTTCACTGCACCAGAGAATAACTGATCTAGAGAAAGGTAACTATTCGCATTTCTGCTCCACCTATCATGTACATGTCATGTAGATGTATCGGGACCTTTCCTGACCTGTTTTTCTACATGGAAAATATTCTTGGAGATGCCAGCGTGGATAATAAATTGCCGTCGTAGTGTCGCGCTGGTGTGTCGCAGGAGAGGAGGGGGTCCACAGAGCTGCATTGCTTTGCATATCCAATTCCACCCAACCAGCTTTATAGCATGATTTACAGATGGGAACCAGAGAGTTTTTGCAAGCTCATGAGTTTTGTGAATTTTCCTTCACGTGAATCACGTTTTTCTCAGTCATTAAAATGCATAATATCCCACAGCCTTGTACAGTCTAAAATGCATTAATAGGATAGGGATTTTCAGCATTTACTCACCATAATTTCATCCCAAAGAAATAAAATTTACTTTCTTCTGTGAAGTACAGAGATATGTTGCAGAACGTCTGTGCTGAGATTTTCCATCCAAATAGATACATATGACAATTTGCTTCGTTAAGCTCCAAAAATGCACAAGAATAGTCTCATTCACTGTACTCCCACTCATTTGAAGCCATGTTATAAATATGTGTGAGATGAAGGCATCAAACTTTAAGGTATTTGCTGAAAATCATCTGTAGCTCACAAAAACTGATGTGCTTTCAATGATTAATTGATCAAAGTAATAAAAAATGGTTAATGAAAATATAGAACTAATATGGAACGTAATGCATTTGAAATGAGGCAAGGTCAGATCGAGCTGCAACGGAAGAGTGCATGACCAAAAGTTGTCAAAAGCATGAGAGCACTTTAGATTAAGTGCTTCCAAGAAGTTAATGAGCATATAGTTTCAAGCGGATGAGCTGCTATGTCAGCTTGTGCTATTTAATGCTATTTAGAAAGGGTTTGCCCTTATACAGAGAGTAAATCGCATTTTATTGTCATTCTTATCTGTTTATATATATATATATATATATATATATATATATATATATATATATATATGTGTGTGTGTGTGTGTGTGTGTGTGTGTGTGTGTGGAAAGGTTTATATATCCTGGTGGGGACTTAAACATGAATACACAGAGACTCATGGGGACTCGTGTCACGGTGGGGACCTAAATTGAGGTCTCCATGGGTACAAAAGCTTATAAATCATACAGATTGAGTTTATTTGAGAAAGTAAAAATGCTGAAAGCTTCCTGTGAGGGGTAGATTTAGGTGTAGGGTGATAGAAAATACGGTTTGTACAGTAAAAAAAAAAAAACATTATTCCGGTCGCTTTGATTTTGCCAAGTAATACATGTTCCTGGATCAACGTTACTTTCCAAAAATATAGATTTAACCCAATCCATACCCCTAAACCTAACCCTACCCATAATTTATTCCTAAAATCAGAGGGAAATGATTAACAAAGGTGTAGAAGCACCTAACCCTGATCGTAAGCCTAAAACTGACATTTCCTGAAAAGTTATCCCTTAATTCTGATTGGTTGTTTGGAATGTTGTTCCAGGATCAACAAGGATGTTGATCCAGGAACATGTTGTACTTGGTGAAATCACGTTCACCGGAGATTTCCAACAAGGATATCTAACCAGACGTTTGTATGTGTGTGTGTGTGTGTGTGTGTGTGTATATCTTACATTTAGGTTTAATATTGAAAAGTACTCCAAAAGCAATGATAGTTACTTCAGTAACTAATGGGATCATAATAAAGAGAAATAACAGTTTTGTGTTACTATGTTCAGAATAATATTTAGATGAGTACATTGGGCAGAATGTGGATTAAAAAGATTTTCAATACATATATATATTTTTAAAGAAATTAATTAAAGAGATAACATTTTATTGATTGTAAATTATGTTTTATTTCTTGATATACTATGTTTGAATGCGTACACATACAAATTAGGTTTGAGAGGTACAGCAGATGGTAAGAATTTTATGGAATAACTTAAATCGCAGTCTAACATGCAAAGGTACTGTAAATGTTGCGTGCAAATGTCTTCCATGGAAGAGAGAATATCGTGTGGGTTTGGAATAACTTGAGGGTTAGTAAACTATATGACAGAATTGAATTTTTGTTTGAACTATTTCTCTACCTCGGTAATGATACCCATTGAATGCGGCGTTTACTCCTTATTACTTGTTGCAAGCATCAAACACAAGAGTAGAAATAAATAAGACAAGGGAGGCTCCCAGGTGGGATGGCAGCACTAGAGTGCTTGTCTTTCCTCAGGCAAAAAGAACCAAATAAATCAATAAATGCTTTTTTATTCCCTAGAAATATATTTTAAACACACGATGCCTTATTTTTTTGCTTTCAATGTGGACAGCAATATAAAAGTTACTGAGAATTATGTTTAGAGATTTTGTATGCTGTATGTATTTGACAAAATTAGATGACTAATTATTTAAATATACTCATGCATGTATTGTTTAATAACAGGCCAAAAGGAAAACAGACCACTGGATAAATTTCAGCTGACGTTCCCTCTGAGGACCAACTACATGTATGCTAAAGTCAAGAAGAGCCTGCCAGAGATGTACGCCTTCACCGTGTGCATGTGGCTCAAATCCAATGCCTCTCCAGGAGTGGGGACGCCTTTCTCTTATGCAGTCCCGGGACAGGCCAATGAGCTGGTTCTTATTGAGTGGGGAAATAACCCTATGGAAATGCTCATCAATGATAAGGTACATTCATGCTGTATAAAAACTGACCTGAACAATATTGAGAAAAATACGAATTGAAATTAACTTTTAAATTCATAATTTCCTCATAGCCGTGTACTTATATAATTAAAGGAGACGGACAGACAGATCTTTAGGTTTCTTCTGTTTTTTGCCCTCTTTTGATGTAGGTTGCTAAGCTGCCTTTCCTGATCAATGATGGGAAATGGCATCACATTTGTATTACATGGACAACTCGAGATGGAGTCTGGGAAGCTTATCAGGATGGTGTAATGAGGGGAAATGGGGACAGTCTGGCCCCTTACCATCCAATCAAACCACAAGGGGTATTGATTCTGGGACAAGAGCAGGTATGCATCCTCTGTTTAACTTTAATTCACTCATCAGTATGGCAAAGTGTGGCGTGGTAGTTCAAGATGTTACACAACGATGATTTAATGATGAGTGAAGAATACACAATGGCTCTGTTCCAAAACATAGTGAGCTGCCCACGTAGCTGCATTTTAAGACATCGTAGGCTTACTCTCAGGCAAAAGCTGGTCCAAAAGTTAGGAAGATTAACTGCTGCTTTGTAAAACACCTACTTTTGGCTAAATTGAATGGCAGCATTGCATGTATCTTTTTCAGATAAGGCAATGCCATAATGCATTGCAGATAGCACTGTGCGGTATTGCCAAAAAATGGTATCTCGATATTTTCGGTAACGATTATTATCAACATTGGCTGGTTTAAATATGACACTAAAACCACCAGTAGGTGGCGGAAAGTCTCTGTCTTAATAAGTAATTCACTGAATCATTCATTCAAACGATTCATTCAAAACAGTTGATTCATTTACAAATGTCCTGTTTCAGCTTGGAACAATTACAGAAACAGAAAAAACAATCAATATTGTATATAAAATGAAACTTACTCAATATATAACTAAACAACTTCTCCTTTGTTAAACTGTCTTTTTTTTTTTTTTTTTTTTTACAATTAATGTCACATTTGCGATCACATTCACATGCTGATATTCGGGAAAAGGCACTCTTGCTTGTGTGATATTGCTAAACTAGCCTATATCATATTTTATTAAAAAAAAAAAAAAAAAATCTGTACAGGGATTTTTTGCTTTTTTCATCATGCAGTGAATGCTTTTGGACTCTAAAGACGTGTTTTTGTTTGTTTTTCAATATACATACTCGATAATGTCAGCTCACACACCATCAAAACAACAATTACGATATTATCTTAGACAATATACAGTATATCATACACCCCTAACTGCAGCTGATATTTTATTCATTGTCTTTTATGATTATTAGTGGAGCAAATTATTATTTAGCTTTTTAGTACTAAAAATCTATAGAAATCAGTTTCTATATTCCCATATTTTCACTTTTGAAGTTACATATTAGTTAGGATGCTGCTCTAAGGTGTGGTCAATTTAATAAAATTTCTGCAAAGTTTCACATGCAGGCAAAAAAGTTCCAGAAGTCACTTTCTGACTAAACAACATTCTGTTGGTCAGTGTTGGATCTGTGAGGGAAAATCATTTGCCCTGATCTGAAATTTCTGAACAAGTGGATTCCTTACACCCACGAAACTTCGCAGAACAATGGCAATGTCACCGCACCTTTAGAAGGCAACTAAAGGTTTATTAACAGAGCCAATTATAAGAAGATATCACCGAAAAGAGTCCATTCTAAAACACTCTATAAAACAACCAGTAGATGAGAATTTGGCCCATTTGAAATGCAGAGACCTTCAAAGACGCCTGTAGGGATGAAAAGCACATATGAATCATTTATGGGCAGATTAGCTTCAAAGGTTAACAGGGACCAATCATATGTCTTTGAAGGCATTCAGCATTTATTTTATCAGCATCTCAAATAAATGTTATCCACCTGCAGGATACTCTCGGTGGAGGGTTTGATGCCACTCAAGCGTTTGTCGGTGACATGGCGAATTTCAACATCTGGGACCGAAAGCTGTCCGTTGGAGAGATTTATAACCTGGCCACATGCAGCAGCAAAGCACAAGTGGGGAACGTCTTCTCTTGGTTGGAAACCAGCATTGAGATCTACGGAGGAGCTTCGAAATGGACATTTGAGGCCTGTCGCCAACTGAACTAAAAGAGCACAGAAATCTCCCAGCCAATGAGAGATATGAGTTTCCAGGTGTCTGTTACCAAAATCATTCATCCTTAAAGAACATTTTCAATCAAGAAAAAGCATAGACATCAAAGTCAATTGGAATTTTCTAGATATTTCAATATTTCTTGTCTCTTAACACTTAAAACAATCACGTTTTTGTCATTTATTTCTGGATCTTGAAGGCATATGCTGATGTTGGTCTTAGCTTGAAGGCACCGTGGTTCTGCTCTTCTCTGGTTGTCTGTTGGGCAAGCAACGCCTTACCGGAAAACTACTTAACGCGATACGGCTCAGACTTCCATCTTTACAGCCTGGATCATTTGACCTCTTCCTTCGAACAGGAAGCCATTTAGTCTCGCAGTAGATTTCTGAACCACTTAGGTTACTTTTCCCCATCAGGATTATTAGATAGATCTACCCACTGCCTGGGATACTCACTGTGAACTTCGGATGTAGAATGTAAAACAAACAAAGCTGAGTGTGTTATTTTCTTTTGAATCATGCTTTTGTTTTGTCTTATCACCTCCTGCTTCAAGCATTTATGTTTGTTCTTTTTTGTTGTTGTTGGTGTGTCTGTGTATGTGTGTGTGTGTGTGTGTGTGTGTGTATGTGTGGGTTTGTAAAAAATAACTTGATAATTGCCAACATATTTCAAGCCTGGGTGCCTTGGGCTGTTGAAAAGATCAGATCTCGACACATTTGTCATTATTTGCAGTGTTCTTCTATTTATCTCTTTCTTTCCTTGTGTAACTACTGATACGTTATGTTGATTACACCTCGTAACAGTTCAAACGGTTTGCGAGAATAGGCTGATAATTCAAAGTTGTTTTAATTGTGGCGTGTTCGGCAGGTGTTTGTATTTTTCAAGGAATGTTACGTGTACAGAAAACAGCATGAACATCTAAATGCTGCAACAGCATCAAAGAAAAAAACTGCTTTTATTAGCTCATTTTGGGTTGAGATTTTATACTGTATTGTTATATGCTAAAAGCATGGCAGCACTGAAAGATGAAAAAGGTCTAAATTTTGTAATAAAATTGTTATATCAAAAATAGCAAGTGTGATAGTGCCTTTAAATGATTGATTTGCAATGAACAAATGCATGTTTTGTACAAATGTGTACAGACAATACATTCTGGGGGAAAAACACACTACTGTTCAAAAGTTTGGGTTCTATATATATATATATATATATATATATATACATATATATATATATATAAACCAATTCTTTTATTCAACAAGAATGCATTGAATTGTTCAAAAGTGACAGTATAAAAAGTCTTACCAAAATTATATTTAAATAAATGCTACTCTGATAATTTTCTACTCAAAGCATAAAAAATGTATCATGGTTTCCACGGTTTCAAATATTAAGTACAACTGTTTTCAACATTGATAATAATAAGAAATGTTTGTTGTGCAGCAAATCAACATGTTGGAATGATTTCTGAAGGATCATGTGACACTGAAGACTGGAGTAATGATGCTGAAAATTCAACTTTGCCATCACAGAATAATTAAAATTCTAAATTATATTCAAATAAAAAACAGTAATTTCAATTGTAAAATATTTTACAATATTACTGTTTTAATTGTATTTTTGATCAAATACAGTGGAGATCAAAATAAGAGAACAACCTACAATTTCCTAAATATTGAGGTCACTGCTTAGTCCTGTTTGAAGTTATCCTCACATTAGTAAAAGCACAGTTTTTTAGGCATATTTCATAAGTTAACTCTATTCTGAAGCACAGTATAAAAAAAAAAACTTAAATGAGATTTTTGAAAAAGAACACTGATCAAAATTAGAGAATGCTTTCAGATACCTCCCAGTTATTGGTGTTACTTTGGCACCTCATGCTAATTTCCATAATTATCTAACAAACTCTATAAACTGGCAACCTAACTTTTCAGTTTTCACTGACTTTGCAAGATAGTGAGCCGTTCCAAAGTGACTGAAACCCTCCGACAGCAGGTTGTCCAGATGAAGGCCAATAGCAGCCATAGCAAGATAAGTTGGTCATTCCAAATCTGTGATTTCTAGAATACTGCATCTTTATAATGTCACTAACTCATTTAAGTCCCCCAAAAGGCTGGTTATCCACAAAAGACGAATGCACGAGAGGACAGGATAATGCGGAGAATCTCAATGGGCAATCGGTTCAGCACTGCAGCTGGAATTGCTTACCATTTCAGCGCTGAACGGGGTAAACCTCTCATAAGGAGAAAGAATTGAAAGGCTAACCTAGGAGTACAGTATTTTGTGTGGAGAGAAAATAACTGGTCCAAAGTTCACTTCCATGATGTAAGCAAGTTTAATTTATTTGGGTCCAGTTGGAAACATTATGTTCAGCATCAAGCTGGGGAAAGACTGAACCTAAAGTGTGTAAAGAAGTCAGTGAAAGGTGGAGGAGGAATTGTGTCCAAATTTGTACACCATGATTCTTGAATGCTGCATGGTAGACAATCTGATTAAAGCAAGCTTTCTTTGGCTTTGTGCTAAATATGCATCAGACAGCCAGTAAACAAACTGTGTGCAGTCTGTAGGAGTATATTATCTGAGGCTAGGAGACTATTTTACTGGTAACATTTGATTTCCCAGAACTTTCGCTACATTTGTCGAGCAATCTATGACTCAATGCAAGCGCTTCTGGCTACGCAAACTTGATATCATTCATTTGTGCATTCTGAAATGTGCCAGAACACAATTCAAAAAGCAATGCAAGTGGCACTGCTGCTTCTTACAATTAAATTTAAACCATATATTGTGTTCTGGTTTCTCATAAAGTTTCCAGCCAACTGGGTAAAAAAAAAAATGAACTTTTAAACGCAGTTGGCACTTACACTGAACAAAATTATAAACGCAACACTTTTGTTTTTGTCCCTATTTTTCATGAGCTGAACTCAAAGATCTAAGACTTTTTCTATGTACACAAGAGGCCTATTTCTCTCAAATATTGTTCACAAATCTGTCTAAATCTGTGTTAGTGAGCGCTTCTCCTTTGCTGAGATACTCCATCCACCTCACAGGTGTGGCATATCAAGATGCTGATTAGACAGCATGATTATTGTACAGGTGTGCCTTAGGCTGGCCACATTAAAGGCCACTCTAAAATGTGCAGTTTTACTGTATTGGGGGGGTCCGTGGGGGTCCGAAAACCAGTCAGTATCTGGTGTGACCACCATTTGCCTCACGCGGTGCAACACATCTCCTTCGCATAGAGTTGATCAGGTTGTTGATTGTGGCCTGTGGAATGTTGGTCCACTCCTCTTCAATGGCTGTGCGAAGTTGCTGGATATTGGCAGGAACTGGAACACGCTGTCGTATATGCCGATCCAGAGCATTCCAAACATGCTCAATGGGTGACACATCCAGTGAGTATGCTGGCCATGCAAGAACTGGGATGTTTTCAGCTTCCAGGAATTATGGAATTGTGCATTATCAAGCTGCAACATGAGGTGATGGTCGTGGATGAATGGCACAACAATGGGCCTCAGGATCTCGTCACGGTATCTCGAAATGCCATCATTAAAATGCACCTGTGTTTGTTGTCCATAACATACGCCTGCCCATACCATAACCCCACCGCCACCATCGTCCACTGGATCCACAACGTTGACATCAGCAAACCACTCACCCACACGACGCCATACATGCTGTCTGCCATCTGCCCTGTACAGTGAAAACCGGGACTCATCCATGAAGAGAACACCTCTCCAAAGTGGCAGACACCATCGAATATGAGCATTTGCCCACTCAAGTCGGTTATGACGATGAACTGCAGTCAGGTCGAGACCCTGATGAGGACGACGAGCATGCAGATGAGCTTCCTGAGACAGTTTCTGACAGTTTGTGCAGAAATTCTTTGGTTATGCAAATCGATTGTTGCAGCAGCTGTCCAGGTGGCTGGTCTCAGACGATCTTGGAGGTGAAGATGCTGGATGTGGAGGTCCTGGGCTGGTGTGGTTACAATGTGGTCTGCGGTTGTGAGGCCAGTTGGATGTACTGCCAAATTCTCTGAAACGCCTTTGGAGACGGCTTATGGTGGAGAAATGAACATTCAATTCACGGGCAACAGCTCTGGTAGACATTCCTGCAGTCAGCATGCCAATTGCACACTCCCTCAAAACTTGCGACATCTGTGGCATTGTGCTGTGTGATAAAACTGCACATTTAGAGTGGCCTTTTATTGTGGCCAGCCTAAGGCACACCTGTGCAATAATCATTCTGTCTAATTAGCATCTTGATATGCCACACCTGTGAGGTGGATGGAGTATCTCGGCGGAGAAGTGCACAGATTTTAGACAGATTTGTGAACAATATTTGAGAGAAATAGGCCTTTTGTGTACATAGAAAAAGTCTTAGATCTTTGAGTTCTGCTCATGAAAAATGGGGGCAAAAGCAAAAGTGTTGCGTTTATAATTTTGTTCAGTGTAGTTACATTACATTCTGCCGAATGTCCAAGCATTTTGTCCCAGACCTAAGAATTTAAGTCACAACCCTATAGCAACTCAATAGTAATGAGAACACTGTTGATCTCATCATTTAGTGGTTCAGTTCCAGAACATACATATACTAGCAGTACATAATACACGTTACACATAAATATTAATGTTTTTGACAGAAACTGGTACTTTTATACACCAAGATTGCATTATATGTATTGAAATGCATTTCCAGAATATTACTATTGCTGAAAATGACTGTACTGATGATCGAACTGCAACACTCATTCTTTTAGTGATTTAATTTAATTTAATCTTTCAGTTCAAACCTTTGTAAAAGCACGCCTGAGACCCAATCTTATTTTTAATAAAAGAAGGTACATTTTCCTTCCTTGGGTTGCAACATATTGTAACTTCAAGTCAATTTCTGTTTTTGTTTATTAATATATTCATTGCAAAATGAAGGCGATTCCATGTATATGTTTGCCAAGAAACTGAAGATTTCATACAAAGGTTTCCACTACAGAGGACAAATTTTAACAAAGACCCAGAACTGCTCAAGCAGAGATACACAAAAGAACTCAGGGGTGTTAGACTTAAAGGAAATGTTTAAAAAGCTGAAACTGGAAAATAAAAGAAAAGAAAAGATAAATGAGCAAAAGAACAAACACTGGATGGTGGGTGACTGACAAGAGTACCCTGTGCAAATGAGTTTGAGGGGTTTAAATCAAGGAAGAGTGCGCATGTGAAACACAGAGCAAATAAAAGGATGCTTGATGCTTTCTGTCAAGCATGAATGAAGTGTAATTGTATGGGGCTGCTTTGGTGCTGGTGAGCTGGGAGATTGATGCAGAGTGCAAGGAACAAGAAAGGTTACCATTCTATTACATAGCGTCATGCCGTTCCCTGTGGTCAGCACTTGATTGGTTCAAATTTCATCATGCAGCACTAGGAAGATCCAAAGCATACTTCTGAGCTATGCAAAACCTATTTAGGGAAGAAACAGGGAGCCAGAGTATACTGTCTTTGATGGACTAGCCTGCACTATCGCCTGATTTAAACCACACTGAGCTCCTGTGGGATGCGCTTAAGTGTAAGGTCAGAGAAAAATGCCCTACAAGCCGGTCGCACCTCTGGGAAGTGCTACAGAAGGCGTAGGTTGAAATTTTCCATCAAAACCCTACAGCTAGAACATATTCTGAAAGCTGTAATAGCTGCAAATGGAAAATTCAAGGAATAGAACAAATATAGAATCTATCTATCAACATGCCAGTTTCTGTCTAAACATGAACATGTGTTGGTAATTCAAATCTTTTGAATGTTAGTGCATATCATGATGCTTTAAATAACATACAGCAGAGCCATTACTGGACATATTGTGTTTCCTCCACATCGTCCTGAAATGTACACGCTTCCCCCAACATACACATCTTCCAGCATCCGTACTATTCACTAGTGTATTGCTCGAATAGATGTATCTCCACCATGAGATGACCTCAAACCAGACCATTACTGTCCTCTGTGCTTCCCTCTAAGATCTGGTGCTGAAATCTATTCATAGCAAACTGACCCAAGCTTCCATGCAGCAGCTACTGCACATCCAACCCAATCTCATGCAAAAACACAACTATGATGTTGCAATTTCGTATGAATTTGTACAATATGAAATGCATGAAAACCTGCGTGTAGGGTGTAAGCAGATTGGAAAAAATCATAGGAATGAGACAATACAAAATCATATGAATTAGCTACAAAGTTGACAAAACATAAAACTTTTTCTAGCCTGATTAAGTCAGGTTTTTCACAAGGGGTGTGGAATTTTGATGAAATATCATGAAAATAAACTTGCACTTGTGATAAAAAAGGTAAAGGCCTTGATACTCCAAGCTGATAGCTGGTCATCAGCCAACATTGATGACAAATGATCATCTGTCAGCTTTTATGTCGTGTTCCAAAATAGTGGCACTAGTCTGAACGTGACGCCAGCTTTTTGGCACGACTGAGCATGTTGTTAGCTAATTATGATTGCAAGTTCTGCTGAACTCTATTGGTTACAATGGAACTTGTAACTATGGTTGTAACAGTTTATCTTAGCAAACCAGTGCACATGAAGAAAAATGAAAGTGATGAAAGCAAGTAAACGATGTGGCCAAGGGATCAAACACACAAAGCTCTTCTGATCTCCATATTGAGCAGACCTCAACCATATTGAGGTTGAGCAGCTGGCTGTCTGGTGCAGTCTTAACAACCTGGAGCTCAACATGCTCAAAACAGTGGAGATGATCGTGGACTTCAGGAGAAACCCCCTTGCTTTCCCCCCACTCACCATCATGAACAGCACTGTAACGACAGTGGAGTCATTCAGGTTCCTGGGCACCACCATCTCCCAGGACCTGAAGTGGGACATTCACATTGACTCTATTGTCAAAAAGGCCCAGCAGAGGTTGTACTTCCTTCGCCAGCTGATGAAGTTCAACCTGCCACAAGAGCTGCTGAAACAGTTCTACTCCACCATCATTGAATCCGTCCTCTGCACTTCAATATCTGTCTGGTTCAGCTCAGCTATCAAATCTGACATCAGAAGACTACAGAGGGTAGTCCGGACTGCTGAGCGACTCATTGGTACAACCTTCCCCACTCTCCAAGAACTGTACTTATCCAGAGTGAGCAAAAGGGCTGGCAAAATCACTCTACAGACGCTACAGAGCTCTGAGCACCAGAACGACCAGGCACATCCCTCAGGCAATCCATCTCATGAACACTTGACAATAATTGTGGAACACACACTATTTATACACTTATTTATCTAACACACACACTTAGTCTACATTTCAATTTGCACATGATATACCTGTACATACAAAACTGTCTATTGTAATATACCTGTACATAAAATTGTCAGTTTGTATATTCCCTATTTACTTTTTCTATTTTTAATTCTTCTTTTTGTTTTAATCTGTGTTTTTTGTTTTGTCACTGTCATTCTGCTGCACTGTGGAAGCTTCTGTCACGAAAACAAATTCCTTGTATGTGTAAACATACCTGGCAATAAAGCTCATTCTCATTCTGATATTCCAATACGGAAATATTTTCATATTGGTATATTTTGTATTGATAGTGAAAACCAACTGATCAACATGTTTCATATTCAAAATGACAAGCAAGCGCTGCTTTGTTTATGGTTTGTATATCCACAGTCCTAGTTTTTTGGTTTACCATTTTGAATGATGAATATAGGCTACTGCCACCTGCTGGTATGGAGAGTTATTTCCTCTCAAGCAGGCACAGATTGTATGTTCTAGTTGGCCATTGACTGTAATATTTGCATTGTGTTCAAGCACAACTTTTAAGCCCAGACTCAGGCATCGCAACTAGCACAACTGCTAGTTCTTTGATGTTGGTTTAATGTTTTATGGTCTTAAGTCTTCTTTCAACCAAATTCTAAGGCAGCATCAATCCCATAAAGCATTGCAACAAACTCAGTATATTCACCCAAGATGGCAGATGAAGCGAGAAAAATGTAAGATAATCCAAATTTCTGTTTTACCCAATTTCTCTGTCAATTTTAAAGTGCCACATTGTTAGCTTAGAAACATACTAATACACAATTATATGTGCTACAAAATCATGTTAATTTTCATGAAAGAAAATGATTAAACAATGATATGCTTCTGTAGAAGCCACAAATCAGTGTGACTTCAACATTTTAAAAAACACATTATGAAGAACTTCACTACCAGAAACACTATTCTGAATTTTCATACTGGTAACGTATGAGGTTCCATGTTGCTCAGGATGCTCTCTTTGAAGACGCTGGCTGCTAGGTTATGGAAAAAAGCTTGTATTTTCTCCTCTGCAGGTGGATTGTAATGAATCTGCAGTGGATGCTACAAGCTGGAGGCAACATGCACAACAGAAGTCTGTGAGATCCTAGAATAGCTCTTTTTTGAGCAGAACCTCAAGTTTCACCAGCATATATACCATGCAGCCATGCAGCAACAAACTCACATGCCCCCGTGCTGGCTTGCCAGATCAACAGCTGCTTGTTTAGGCATGCATGGAAAACCTTTATCCAACTTCCTGCCAGCTAATTCTGGGGATGAAAGTCTGGATACCATCTTGCATATTAAAGAGGCCCTTCCTAGAAAAGCATGCACGCAGGTGCCCATTTTTTTTCCGGCTGACCCAGGGGCCTGTGCAGGCTGTGGAAAGACTGGTTGAACTATGATGTAAATTTCTTTCTCTTTTTGCAACGGCTGCACCTGATTAGAATTCCTAATGGCCGGCGTATCCCCTGGCTGCACTCCCAATGGTGACCCATGAAAAATGCATGATCAGTATACGTAAACAACGACATCTTCAAGTGGGTCAGTAGAATGGGATAAATGGGAGGAAACTGCCATGGTTTTATTGACATTGAGCCTGATCCATATAGACGTATCCCCACAGATGACCTTTCTGGGTCAAGAGTGACGATAATGAAGGGGACAGATGGTATTTCAGTCAATGAAAGAAAACTTCAAACATGTGGGAGGACAATACATCTATATTTATTAGGAGAGTAAGGGTATATCAATGCATCACAATGAATCATCTGTTCCTTGATGAACCTTTTCATCCACAGCTTTATCAGTGTCCTGATTGCCCATGAGAACAGCTTGAAGGAAGCAGTGAATTTCCCAGAGGAGCAGTAGAAAGGTTATTCGAAATCGTTTCTACTCCCCTCAAATCATTACACATGATTTAGTCATATAATCTGAACCCAGTTCAGATTTTACAGTTTATTGACTGTGGAAACTGCATGAAAAAGCCAACTTACAACGATTCAGGCAAATTCTTCAATTTAGACCGAGATGTTTTAGAAGTACTGTATGAAGATTATTCTGAGATGAAAGAGATTTCTGATCTACTAACATTTTCATGGGTTAGGTCAAAGGTTTGGGCTCGCGTGTCTAAAGTGAAAAGGACTGACATAAAATCAATTTCAGTTGATGGAAGTCTCAGAAAGAGATATTGTTTTATAATTTTCAAATGATCTGTTCCCTTGTGGAAAAAAAGTATGGTTGATTGGATTGAATGTGAATTTGTAGTTTACTTCAAATCTTAAAAGTACAGTGTATGTATGTATATATATATATATATACAGTGGGTAAGGAAAGTATTCAGACCCCCTTAAATTTTTCACTCTTTGTTATATTTCAGCCATTTACTAAAATCATTTAATTTCATTTTTTCCTCATTAATGTACACACAGCACCCCATATTGACAGAAAAACACAGAATTGTTGACATTTTTGCAGATTTATTAAAAAAGAAAAACTGAAATATCACATGGTCCTAAGTATTCAGACCCTTTGCTCAGTATTTAGTAGAAGCACCCTTTTGATCTAATACAGCCATGAGTCTTTTTGGGAAAGATGCAACAAATTTTTCACACCTGGATTTGGCGATCCTCTGCCATTCCTCCATGCAGATCCTCTCCAGTTCTGTCAGGTTGGATGGTAAACGTTGGTGGACAGCCATTTTTAGGTCTCTCCAGAGATGCTCAATAGGGTTTAAGTCAGGGCTCTGGCTGGGCCATTCAAGAACAGTCACGGAGTTGTTGTGAAGCCACTCCTTCGTTATTTTAGCTGTGTGCTTAGGGTTATTGTCTTGTTGGAAGGTAAACCTTTGGCCAAGTCTGAGGTCTTGAGCACTCTGGAGAAGGTTTTCGTCCAGGATATCCCTGTACTTGGCCGCATTCATCTTTCCCTCGATTGCAACCAGTCGTCCGGTCCCTGCAGCTGAAAAACACCCCCACAGCATGATGCTGCTACCACCATGCTTCACTGTTGGGACTGTATTGTACAGGTGATGAGCAGTGCCTGGTTTTCTCCACACATACTGTTTAGAATTAAGACCAAAAAGTTCTATCTTGGTCTCATCAGACGAGAGAATCTTATTTCTCACCATCTTGGAGTCCTCCATGCGGGCTTTCATGTGTCTTGCACTGAGGAGAGGCTTCCGTCGGGCCACTCTGCCATAAAGCTGCGACTGGTGGAGGGCTGCAGTGATGGTTGACTTTCTACAACTTTCTCCCATCTCCTGACTGCATCTCTGGAGCTCAGCCACAGTGATCTTTGGGTTCTTCTTTACCTCTCTCACCAAGGCTCTTCTCCCCCGATAGCTCAGTTTGGCCGGACGGCCAGCTCTAGGAAGGGTTCCGGTCGTCCCAAACGTCTTCCATTTAAGGATTATGGAGGCCACTGTGCTCTTAGGAACCTTAAGTGCAGCAGAAATTTTTTTTGTAACCTTGGCCAGATCTGTGCCTTGCCACAATTCTGTCTCTGAGCTCTTCAGGCAGTTCCTTTGACCTCATGATTCTCATTTTCTCTGACATGCACTGTGAGCTGCAAGGTCTTATATAGACAGGTGTGTGGCTTCCTAATCAAGTCCAATCAGTATAATCAAACACAGCTGGACTCAAATGAATGTGTTGAACCATCTCAAGGATGATCAGAAGAAATGGACAGCACCTGAGTTAAATATATGAGTGTCACAGCAAAGGGTCTGAATACTTAGGACCATGTGATATTTCAGTTTTTCTTTTTTAATAAATCTGCAAAAATGTCAACAATTATGTGTTTTTCTGTCAATATGGGGTGCTGTGTGTACATTAATGAGGAAAAAAAATGAACTTAAATGGTTTTAAAAAATGGCTGTAATATAACAAAGAGTGAAAAATTTAAGGGGGTCTGAATACTTTCCGTACCCACTGTATACACACACACACACACACACACACACACACACATATAAACACAGTATATATATATATATATATATATATATATATATATACACACACACACACACACACACACACACATATAAACACAGTATATATATATATATATATATATATATATATATATATATATATATATATATATATATATAAACATACATATATATATACACACTGCACTTACAGATAATATAACATTAATGAAATAAAAGGCCACTTAAGTGTGTGTAAAGAGTGCACAATCATGACTATGTTTCTTAACACATTTAAAAAAATGGCCTTTGTAATTTTTTTTTTTTTTTACTTTTGATGGCGACTAACTAAAACTATGTAAATCACTTGATTATAATTCTAATTGTAGTGTGTTATTCAACATTACATACAATATTATAATATACAATAATCTACAATATTACACAATTTTAAACTTCTTCAAATGTGTAATTTCAAACATATTTAAGTACATGTCAATTAGGTTTCATTAGAAATTACATTAAAGTATATTTTAATTTACCATAAATATTTTGTCAGTATACTTTAACCATACTTCAGTTAATACAATTATGAAATTATATGTAAAGACATACTTAAGTCCTACTTAGGTGAGTCAAAAAAGCACAAAAAGCAAAGTTCAGCTATAATATTAATTTATTTCACCTATAATATTTTCATTTAATTGACATGCAATTAAGTGTCTGAAAACATTACATGCAATTCAGACTTAACTACATTCTTTTAAAGTATATTATTTCTGTAATAAGCACTCATTTTTAAAAGTATGCTAAAGTGTGCTTCTTTTCACAAGGATGTATTAGGGAAACATAATATGCTAGCTCTGAAAATAACCTTATTACTTCACTTTAACCTTTGGAGTTAACTGTGGCATGTTGGCATGTAATTTCTCGAAAAGCATGTTACTAAACGCAATTTGAGATTTGGAGGACATGATTTACAGTATTTTCTAAAGGTCTACAAGGTCAAAATGCCCATAGTTGAAGAAACACTCATACTGTGTATGCTTAAGCACTGTTGTTCTGTCAGCAAGGAATTCAGTCAGTGCTGGCACACACAAAAGCTATCAATCAACACAATCCATAAACCCATTTCCTCTCCTCTCATCTCGCCTTTACTTCTGCGCTCATTCTCAATGCTCCATGCAAACTTCATGAATAATTGATTTCACTCCGACAGGGGAAATTTGTTTCTGATGCAGGGCATCATGCCAGCTCTTGACAATCCACTCCATGTTCTGGGCAGAAGACAAAAGGCCTTCAGGAAAACTTCAAACAAGGACACTTTAAGGACCTTCTCTTCAGCTTAACTATGCAGAGAAGATATTCAATCCAAAAATCACATTAACTTCGCATATACTATTGACACTCTTGCACATTTGGTCTCCACAGGTGAACTCTAATGCTGACACTTTAAAGATCTGTTCCAGCGCAGCATTCTAACTGAAATGTGACTCCATAATTGACAAATCTGAACATAACTGGAACTCAGTCGAGTTAGCTAACAACATGCTACCATTTCACAGCAGCATGTCTGTGGATGTATTGGCATTAGCAAGTCTCGGTCTAATCTTTCTAAATAGCAATTAAATAGCAATAATAAAAGACCTTGCTGTTTTGAAAGCATATTGTATTTTCATTTGAGAACTTCATGTGATCAGCGTTTAGATTAGCCAGAGTTATTCTCAGCTGCCTTTCCTGATATTTGCCAGTAATGTGATTTGCACACTGTAAGTTGTTCTCTCTTCAGAGGTACTGTAGGTGTTGGAAGGAATGTTATAAAGACAAGAGGAAGCTGTTCTCTTGCTGTGTGAGCTTCAGGGCAGCTGGAGATAGAACAGTTACAGGACGTGAGATGCTGGAGCATCCTGAGAACATCAGAGACTTTAGTTTACACAAGACTTTTACCTGCATGGCTGGTCTGGCAGGAGGTGTCAAAAAATACAGCATAATTCTGCTGGAGACAATCACAAATTAATTTACTTGTTTTGTACATAATGTGCCAACATGATTTAGAGATTCTCACAGGCAAGGTTAAGAAAGAACAAGATGGAAAATGCATTACTTATTTTGCCACATTCTTTGATTAAAAATGCTATTCTTCCCATTTGCTCTCAAAAATATAAGATGACTAGTGTCAGTAAAACACCAGTTTCACACAAATTTTGATTTCAGGGGAACATTATAGATTAAACATTTATTTCCACACTGTTCCTTCCACAAATACAATGCTATGACCTCAAACACTTTTACCATAGTACATGATTTGTAAACAATTTGAACATTTGCATCACATAATCAGCTCTGTATGTATGCCTTTCCTGATATAGTAAACTTGCTCGGTAGCTCACCTAGTACGACACTGCACTTGCGGAGCTCTCAGGTACAAGTCCAGTGAAACGAAGACTTCAAAGACTTGTATACATAAGCTAAAATGGCATGGTTGCTTCAGCAAATGCATTTTTATTTCAAGTTTGCTTTTGTTAACAGTGTTGGTTAGGTTTATGGTCAGGTTTAGTGTAGCTGGTTCATTGTGTTCAAATGCAATAGAGGATTAACCTTTTACCGACACCCAATGGACTTTTCCGAACTGCCATGATACATGCAGCATACAACCAATAAAATTTTGCCTGAAACCAAAAACGCTTTTAGCGCCACTCGGGACATTTCACTTTGAAAGTGTCACAAATTTAACAAGAAACAACAGGCATGTTTTTCAAATGAGCCTGGGTTGCTTTTGTGTAGAGTTTATTGAATAATTGATATGATTTCTTGTATGCTTCTAATATGAATACAAATCATGAAGAATAAATGTAGGATTATTTTCACGCTGAAGCCATTACATTTTTTTTTTGCTTCTGTAATGATTATTCATTTTTGCTGCTTTACTTAGTTAAACACTGTGTGTGTGTTGCATTGCTGTCATCATTTTTACGGATACATGTATTTATCAACGACGCCAAATGCCTGATAATGCAAATATATTAAGGTAAGTCACGAGGCGTCAGCTTGCACCACAGTGAAAATCTTACACAGGTCTTACACAATTTTCCCATGATCTGGGAGTCATGCCAACAGCACTACTCCATATTCAGGTCAGGCAGGAGCACAGGCAGCCATTTCTCAACAGTTAGTCATGCCCAGGAGAGAAACCTGCACGCAGATTTCCTAAGATTACCGGTGAGGCACGATAGGTCAATCGATCTTGTCACTTCTGTTTATATCACGGTGGGTAAGCTTGTTCAATCATAATTTAAGCTACATAACATTAACACAGTATTCCCTTTAATAATAACAGCTCATTCATATGATAAGTCTTCTTGTTTCGCAGTTTGTCTAACATTAATGTTCTGCAGCAGATCAAAGCAGAGCAGAGCCTCTGAGACTTAAAACTAGCCTTCGAAAACACACAGTCAGCATGGATGTGTCCTCCAGGACCGAAGAAGGAAAAAAATAGCTCACTATGGGCAAACCAAGAGTGCTGTTGTCCTGCTTAAAATTGCATGTAATTCACCCAAATTTCCATGACCGAAATCCCCCCACAGCTTTTTGCAGAGGTCGAGGATATTATAGGTAGAACCAAAGCACACCCAAATGTAAAACCAAGCAATTGTGATAAACACAATATTTGGTGAATGTGGAACATTTGTAGATTTATCACACTTAGGAAAGCATCGCAACTCCTTGCCAGATGATAAATGACTGCAGGAAAGCTAAATCCGGACAGATTAATCTACACAGGCCCATAGAAAACTCAGTAACTCTCAGAAGAGCTTCATTTGTTCAAGGTTTTGTCACCACTCATAAAAGCTCACATTTAATGCTGCACTCTATAATTTTTTCCTCATTAAAAAAGTTTTACACCGAAAAAATAAATAGTACTTTTGATTAATCTTTTTAAAGTCTTATGAGATGAAAACTCCAGGCATATGAGTGGACTAGAAAAAGCTATTTGTATTAAATAGCGTTTTACAAATAATTACAAATATTTTGAGATCACATGACCTACAGTGTCTTGCATTTTGATTGATTAACGAAGAAGAAGAAGAAGAAGAAGAAAGAACAGCTGCAACATCAAGTTGTAAAAATAATTTATAAAGCAAAACAAATAAACAAAATAATATGCTAACAACACAATATGTAGAAACTTATTTTGACGTGTTGACGAAAGCACATGTAAAGTACTTAATTATAAGTAGGCTATAAATTACTTGATACACTGAACTGTGGTGTGTTATTTGAAATTACATTTAAAGTTGGAGTTATAGCCACCATCCTGCAACACAGAGAAGGCTTGTGCTAGAACAAAGTACCAGGAATATGTGAAAATCTGTTGGGACTGAATCCAAGACTGTTCATTTTATTAAGAAACAAACAAAACAAGAGATAAACAAACACAGCTTCTGTTAATGACAACATTTTTCATTATGAAAACAGCACAAAATTTGTGTCTCAAGTGCCACAGGTTTTTACATATTTTAAATAATTACTCTTTTAGAAGAGTGTGCAAAATTTGTTTTGCTCAATCTGATGATCTATACTATTCATGTGGGTGTGCAGTGAAGCCATTATCTGTGTTTGGTAGGATGCCATAATTCATTTTCATTCAAGTTGACTAAAGCTAAACAAAATGCCTTTATGCAAATCGTTAATAGTGCCATTAAACCAAATTTGGAATATGGAATTTCATATGTTTAGTAAAATTAAAGAATAGTCGGTTATTTCTGTAATGATATTTTAATGAATATGCATGAAGGATACTCTAGTATTTAAAATTCTCACTCAATATCTGGTTTTAGTTACAGACACATTGGATTATGGAAGTAAAATAGATTGCAGATTTATTGAAATCCACTTTGTATGCTGACTTTAATATATAATAGAATGATAAGTCTGTGAATAGTACTATAACTTTAGTACAGTATGATGATTCAATCAACCATAAGTTCATGAGTGTTTCTTCACCTTTAGCCACTTTCAGTTTTGTAAACTCCCTTAATCACAATTTTCACACTCAATTGAATTCGTCCACTCATATGTCGTCTTTTAGCTTTAGTATTTTTACAGACAGTGATTACAGCAGTGTTTTGTACATTTCTGGACAGTCAGCACGTTAAACTCTCAGAAAAGTTATTTCATCTCCTTTAAAGCAGCACCGTAACAGCAATAAAAGTGGTGCTTGTGTAACAAGTTTAACACCTTCAACAATAAATTTCAAGTCAATTACTGTCAGACTTGAGGATTATGGGAGTTTTGTAGAACAAAAGGTTATTTTGCTCAGTTTTTGATTATGTTTTTTGGATTCAGTCTGGACTTTTTTTTTTTTTTTGGAAATGCTTGTCTATGTACAATTTTTAAAGTTACAGTTTAGCTTAATATTCTGTTACATCCAGCTGCTGGTGATGCACCCAAATATATTGAGTATAGTCGACTGTAAAATATGTAGTTTTGTGCATCCCTAAAATATTCATGCTGGTTCAAATTACACATTCAGTTATGGGCATGCAAGGACTTGCAAATCTACAAGTATTCATTATCCTTTAGTCAGAGTAGAATTGTTTATATGTACAATGTAATGTCATGCATGGCAAATGAAATCTTCAGGAACAAGCAATGTGTTACTGGAGTCTGTGTCAATATGCAAAAGGAATATTCTTGCAATTGTCATATTTAAAGCTAATCCATCTGCTAACGGCTAACAGTTTGTACTATAATCCACAGACGACAGGGAAATGCCAAGAGGCTTACAGGCTCTCGCTGTATGATTTTTAATATGCATAAAAAAAAAACCCAAGTGATCATTCACTGCTGTGAGCCGTGGGCTAGATTTATGTTTCTCAGGCCTTTGACGTAATCTCCATCATCTACATGAGCCACACAGAAACGTCACCATGTTCACGGCGTCGTTGATAAAACGGCATTTCCTGGAATGCCTTAAACCAGGCTTTGCGTCTGTGTGGCTGTTTGTCTGAGGATTTCAAAAAAAAAAAGAAAGATTGCCCAACAGAAGTTTATTCCATCCATCTTTGATCACTGATACGGTCAGAACTAATGAAATGTAATGACATGTCTGACATATACTGTATGGATTGAGTGGGAACAGCACTGCAACAAATGTCTCCATCCAATACGGGACTGATGGGGGAAAGGTCTCATTTGATTACAAGGGGGCGGTCGATATCAAAGGAAGTGGAAGTGGTTTTGTCTTGTAGAAAGGCACAGGATGTAAAGTACATCAGGGAACCTCTTATAGAGACAGTGCTCAGGAAGACATGTTTTCCCACAGCACTACAGTACCTCACAGAAGCACTGATGACTGGTGCGTCTGCAGTGCGTAATCATTGCAGCAGGATAATTACAGCAGCAGGAGTGCATTGAGCTTTCATGCTGACAGTGTTTCTGTTGCGTGACAGAACTACGGCTCTACAGAAGAGATTTCATTGAGCATTTCTTTTTACAGTGGTCATAAAATAGTTATCAGAAGAGAGCTGTTGAGAAATAGTACACGGTTGAGAAAAATCTGTTGAGAAATCTCATAATTTACATGAGAGACGTCAGTGCTTAGCTCAGAAGGATTCAGTCAGATTCACTAGAATATATTTATTGTGTCTGTCGCTGATTTTTTAAGCCAAGATGCTACATAGGGTAAAATTTGTAATCGCAATACATTTAGACAGTTATACACTAGTTTTTGTATTAGAAGTTTCCTGAAATGCTAGGTTTATATATGGAAATGAGGCATTGTCTAATTAAACATGCCTGACTCTAGATAAAAAAAAAAAAAAAAAAAACTGTAATAAAAACTTGGGTCACACTCTATTTTAAAGTCCAGTTCTCACTATTAACTAAACATTAAGTAAATAATAAGGTAGTAAAAGCTTTGTTCGTCTTCGGAACACAATTTAAGATATTTTGGCTTGTGACTGTCTTGTTGAATGAAGTTGTTATTTTTTTCTTTGCGCAGAAAAAGTATTCTCGTCGCTTCATTAAATTCAGATTGAACCACTGATGGCAGATGGACTATTTTGACAATGTCTTTCATACTTTTCTGTGCCTTGACAGTGTTATTTACTTGGCAGTCAATGGGGCAGTCATAAGCCTCCCAGTTTTCATCCAAAATATCTTAAATTGTGTTCCGAAGATGAACTAAGCTTTTACGGGTTTGGAACGACATGGGGGTAAGTGATTAATGACAAAATTTTCATTTTGGGGTGGAGTATCCCCAAACTTAGCCTTTTACCAAACAATGGTTAAGTAATTCACTCCAATACTTTTTTTTTATTCTGCAAAACACTTAAATATGTTTATTAGAGCATGGATTCATTGTATAACTATAGATCTAGCTATGCTTCTGCCACGGTGTACTGCTCTGCTCATGTGCTCAGTGTGAATGATGTAACCTGTTAATATGGGCTCAAAAATAAATGCTGCATGCTGCTTACATATTGCAGATGTGGGATGTGTGAAATAGGCTTAGAGCAATTTAATCACTTGATGTTGACAAGACACATCACTGTTGATTTTTAGTAGGCATTTCCACTCAACTGTGTTATCTTACTAGATCAGAAGGTGGATCATTTGAGCTCCACTGTCTTCCCTCCCATTTGTAGTTGCTGCATTGCGCCATTGCTCATGTGCTTGTTTGTTCATCTTCATCATTTTCTTAACAGTTGCTGTTGCCAAAGACCCTTTATAGGCAAGTTAGTTCACTCCATCTTAGCAGCTATGCGTTATTAAGTTAAATAGTCATTCTAATATAGCTGCTGTCTACTTGAATGGGGAAACATTGATGTCTCCAATAGAGTTTATCCAGATTACTTTGTAGTGATGTATTTCAAATAAACTACCCAATAAAAATCCTTATAAATTTAGCCTCTTTACCTTAAAAACTCTTTTTGTTTACACTGAAACTGTAGTTTTCAGAAAGGCCCAGACAATGTGAATTTTAATGGAGCTCTTTGAACTTCAAGGCAGGACTTCCATTCCTACAGCTGCATTATTGAGCTTTCTGTCAAACTGTCAGCTCTCATTGACAATGAATGACTTCTGGTCAGTTTGTTGCTACAAATTACTAGGTGCATCCCATTCGACCGTAAGTACCCTCTGAAGTGGACTATTCTTCCATCTTAAGTGAGATTCCTGTCCAAAATGAGTCTTCAATTCAGTTTGAAGGGCATTGCGAATGGCACAAGGAATAAGGAAAGTTTGATACATCAGTTTACCAACCAATTATTGTGCATCACACAGTAGAAAAGAGGCTTAACTAAAATAAATGCTGTGAAAATGATACTCCAGCATTTTTACTGAGTTTAATTAGTCTCAGTTGTATGCAGTTGTTCATGAACATGAAAAGATGATGGTTGCAACTATTATTATTATGGTTAAATAACATAAAAGACACATCTAATATAACCATATTACATCTACTTCCATACTGAACATCTCAACAGACATTTATCGCTCGGGGGTGCGTTTCCCAAAAGCAACTATGGTTGCAAGTTCTGTCATTACCAATAAAGTTCAATGAAACTTGCGACCATAGTTGCTTTTGGGAAACGCACCCCAGTTTAGCACTCTCAAATATAGCGCTTTATTATAATTAAATTAATAATAAATGTATATTTATATAAACACATGGCTGTATGGATACACAAATGTTTAGTATGTAAATTTATATTTACTTACAAAAGTATATTATGTAATCAAACCTTAAACTTTGTGTGCTTCAAGTTATTTGTTTATGTGAGACATTGTAGGGTGTTCCGAATTAATGCATTTTGTCAAGTGAATTTCAACAGATATCCCATGCTCAGGGATGTAAGGACCCTGTCAGTCGCAACACAGCTACAGTCAGTGCTAATGCCCCTCAAAAATGTGTTAAAATTACAGTATAGTTATATTTATTCAATTAGAACTATGGAAAGATGGTAGCTATTTTTAACATCATTGTGGGCTCAGAGCCCCTAATTGAGTCAATTAGATACACAGAATGCAATTTCCCGTTAAGACCTTCTCACCCATGGCTTTTCTTTGGTTGACGGCTGTTTCCTGTGCTGGTAATTAGTCAGTAATCAATACTGACTCACTAGGCTAGAAGGTGAAGCCTGCTGCATTAACCCACAAACTGCTTTATCTCCTGAAACACAGAGTAGCAATCCTCTTGCTGACCCCATGTTTTAAAAACTAATTAGAATATTGTTCTTTTAAAAGAATATTCAGGGTTAAATACAAGTTAATCTCTAGGGACAGCATCTTTTTGGCATGCTGTTGGTTATTACAGTTATTAACTATCTGGTCTCATGGCATAAACGTACCTAGGGGCACTTTTTAGCGAGACGCGAAATACGTACCGATTAGTACATATCACTGCAGTTTCCAAAAGAAATGAACACTAGAGGCAGTAAAACTCTGACGCCTTTTATTCCTTTTCACACAAATTTACAGAGTTTCGATTAATAAAGCGTAATTTTCGCACAATTACCTGAAGAATATAATGTTATGACTTCAAAATAATATTAATATACTGGGAGATTTGAAAACTGATGCTTTTGAACGGTAGCATAACACATATCCAGCTTCATATCTATGGGTTTTCGCGGATGGTAGGTTTGTTCAGTAGCTCACGGAGTACAGAGACGCACTTAAGAAGTGAGGAGCTCCGGTTTGAATCCCGTGTAACTACGGTTTGACAAAACCTGCATATAAATCTGCATATAAGGAAGTTCAACAAATGCGTTTTTATATCAGTTTTGCATTTGTCAACACTATCGGGTAGGTTTAGGGTTGGGTTTGGTGTAGGGCATATTTCCAACACGATAGAGCATTCATTTTTAGCGACGGTCCCCGGATATATGAATTGTGAACCGCTGCAATACGTACCTGAAGCAACGTAATAAAAACATAGCAATACGTACCTATATCAACGTAATAAAAATGAGCCATGGTTTACGTATTGAACCCTTTTTTTTTAGCACCATTATTAATAATAAAACCCAAAAGTTCAATTTTTGGTAACTGTAAAGGCTCTTTCACACCAAAAGTGAAATTAATAATACTCAGCCCGAAGGAACTTCCCCTGTACCTTACTCCCAATTTCTCTTAATACCTGCATTATACTTCATTGAAAAAGTAACTTAATTTAAAAGTAATGGATTTTATTTTTTAAATTTTTTTGACAAGTTGTGGTATGGTTCTTCAAGTCATGTTGATACGATTCATTCTTCTTTTTTTTTTATCATTTTGTAGATGTAGAGTTAAAAATTCTTGTTGAATTTAATGCAGAAAGTGATTTGAATGCACCTGACATGATAATTGTGACTTCCCAACTCACAAGTATGAACTTCCCAGGAGTTAAAATGTTCATAACTCACATATTTGAACATACCAGTCTCATAGCAGCATAACCTCCATGGAAAAGGGCAAAACTTGGAGGCGAAAGTCTGTTGACAGTGGGCTTGTCTAGAACCAGACCTGAGGCTCTGCTACATTGTTAAAAGCTTGCTGAAAAGTCTCACACATATAGCCCTCATTATTGTGCTGCCGGAGAGGAAGAATGCATTAACACTGACACACTGTCACATTCTCTATACAGGACCAGAAAGAAACATCACAATGTTCACTGCAGGGCAATGCTGCATCGAGAAGGAGGGTGGCGCTTCTCCTGGACGAGCCAAGACTAATGAGACACAAACAGACACACACCTTCAGTCCTTCCTTCATTCTACTTCCTCTGTGTATCTTTCAATCCTTCACATTTCATAGACTCAGTATAGCAGCTGGCTATTGCAAAGTGTATGAGTTATTGTCAGTGCCTGGGCAGCATCTGAATATTTTAGAATATTTTAAGCCTACATTCAGTCCAATGCATGTTTTATAGATGCTAAACTACAGTCTGTGAAAGAGGGTATCGTTTGGAATTCTTGCATTCTGTTTTAAACATCGTACATATGTAGCAATATATCAACTAAATACTTGACTGTAATTTTGTTATTAACTGTTTTTGTAAATATGCTAAACTGTATAATTGTATAATGACTATATAATAATATAATAACTTTATAATTGTAAAATATTTGTCTTAGTCAACCAATTACACTTGCATTCAACAATATTTAGGCCTAAATTGAAGATTTATTAGAATTACATTTGAACAATCCGTTTGGATTACAACATTTGTAAGATTCTGCCCTAAAGAAAAACAAAAAAACAAAACAAAACATTGTATTTTCA
This sequence comes from Acrossocheilus fasciatus, assembly GCA_036784905.1. Lineage (NCBI taxonomy): Eukaryota > Metazoa > Chordata > Actinopteri > Cypriniformes > Cyprinidae > Acrossocheilus > Acrossocheilus fasciatus. The sequence goes on along the minus strand of JAXUIB010000026.1, from coordinate 2,518,000 downwards.
TCAAATAACCATATATTTTTAAATTTTAAAATAATTAATGTATTTGAAAATGCATGCATGTATTCAAACAGGTTAGAATCAATATAAATTTGTTCATTGTAAAAATTATTCAGTTTAGATTAGGGATGCATGATATTGGATTTTTGCCGATATCCGATATGCTGACACTTTTCAACTCATTTTGGTCGATAGCTGATGCCGATACCAATATATAATTATTTTTAATTTTGGTCCGTTTTTAACAAGAACTTATTTGTTAGAATTAAATAAACAATAATAAAGTTATTTTATAATGACAGTACACTGAAGATGTGAAAATAACTATAAATAAACTATATATTAATCACTGCATTTTATTATTATATTTTATCAGAAAGATGCAGTGGTAACCTTAACATTTAATTTTATGATTTAACATTTGTAAATGGTCTAAAGCAAAAGTATAACATATTACACATTAATGAATAAATCAGTATATATAAAATGATTTAATTGAAGTGTCATGTTTGTGATTTCTTTTTCTTTTTTTTTTTTTTTTGTTCATGTGTAAGCTATAGATTCTGACCTTTAAATCAAAACATACTCATGATTTTATGGCATCAAATCCTGCTTTATTTAATCAGAAACAGTCTAAATATTATTTGTGTATTTTGCTTTCATTTTATAAGAAGTAGGCCAACAGCACCCCCTACGGAATTAAAACGCCTTACCGAGCGGGCATTAGGACCAGAGGCTGCCGCTGCTGCCACTGCTATTGCTATTACTGTTTACTCTATACATCAAATGGTCATTCAGTGTGCATTCTCAGTTTAAATGCAGAGATCCAAATCAGTGAATCCAATCACCATTCAGGCAAAACTTTGCTTCAAGAATGAGCCACAATGCTGACGTGATCTAATCGCTAGCACACCCTAAGCACATGAGTTAATGTATTCATCTTATCGGTAATACATATCGGCATAATTTTTCATATCGGGCCGATGCCGATATTTATATTTAGAGCCATTATCGTCCGATTCCGATATTGGTCCGATAATATCATGCATCCCTAGTTTAGATCCCTGGGCTAGATCCCTAGGCTAGCTGTGAAACAAGCAATATTCAAATAAATATTCAAATTACAAAGTATGAAACTGAAACAAACTGGATTTACTGATATTAAATTTATGTCTGGTTTCCATTTATTGGCATTATTACAAAAATCATACCCGTTTAATTCATGTATGACTAACAAATACATCCAAAATGCAATCTAAATTAATGGAAATTTTTATATGCAATCTAAACACATTTGATTGATTGATTTATTTTTGTAGCTATGTTAATTTCTTGTCTCTTGCATCTCTCTACTCTTTCTTTTTACACAATTTACAATAATTTCAGTTCAAATCAAAAACGTCCATTTATTAACAGACAAATTGATAATATGATATGCAATAACTCCGCTTCATGTTGGGTTTCTGACTATTTTCGCAATAATCACTGGTTGACTGAATTTGATCTCTTACTTAATGCCATCATCCTTCTCGCTCTAATATCCATCAGGGAACATTTCCACAGAATATGGCAGAAGCAGCAAATGTATTAATACTGTATCTACAACAGATGCCTCAAAACTAAACTGCCCCCATTATAATCAATGCAGCTTTCCACACTGTGCTTGTTGCAGCATGTACTGTATTTTTGTACAACATGTACTCCAGCCACTGTATTTCTCTATCTTTCTGAAATAAAAAGGTTTTATTACAAATATCATATTTGTTATGAAATAGCTGTGACAACAGCTATTTTTTGGTCTGTGTGGTATCTGCAGGTGCTTGTACTGTATGGTAATACAAACACTATCTGTGTAAATGATGAGCAAGTGGTTAAAAATAACCCATTCATAATCAGCTTTATACCAACGGATTTAAATAAAGTATGATTTTATTTCAACAGATTATGTTTGCACTTTACTGTAGGCATGAACTCACAGCTGATTGGTGTACATTATTGAACATTGACATGCAGCTTTGACTCTTCCAGTGTAGACAGACTCAAGTCATTGCAGCACATGTCTTTGGTCACTTCCATGACATCTTCCAGATGAAAATGCACACGAGACACCCTTAGGGACAGCTATTAAGAAGAACCATGCCATTCTATCCTTAGTTCAAGTCATTCATCTCCTGATTGCCATTGAGCGATTGCAGGCAGTGATCCATTTAAGAGCAAATTGACTCGTCTGCAGAAAAAGATACTTGAGATGTCGAGTATGATCGTTTAGCGACGCAGGCAGTCTGTTCGCGTGTCACTGATGTAATGGCCATGCAGTTAACTGCCTTAATGAAGTGTGAACGGCACGGCTCAGAGTGACCCAGAGGTTAGCCATTAGGGAAAGATATGACTGAAGGCTTGACAGTAAATTCCTGACTGTTCAACCAGACTTTTCTAATTAATTCTCCTCCTCAAATTGGTTTAGTTTGTATTCTGAACAACAAAATACCTGTAATATAGAGTCCAGCTTTACTAACTCAATCTGGAAATGCACTGAAATGAAATTCACTTCAGTCTGAATGGTCAGACTGGATACAGAGAGTTTTTTTTCTTTCTTGGCGTTTGGGAAAATCGGAGAAAAATCTGTACGCATTATAAGGACCAGTGTGAACAATTACACATGTAATCGGCCTTGCTACCAAGATTAATAGCAACAAAACTCTCATTTGGACATAATACAACAATTAGGATGAAACATTATAGGCAATAATTGGTCAATTCCATCAGTCATTGAGGTTTCATTGGCCTAACTTCAGTAAATTGAAGATAAAAAGAGAGGAGAGATGAAACGGTATACACAATGGTGACCAGCATGAAAAATGCCCAAATTAACATGCAGCAGCCACACACGCTTCAAAGGCTATTGTTTCTAATTAATGCTGTTTGTTTGAGTCAAACAGGTGATTAATTATGAAGTTTAATTACAGCAGATAAAGACGTACCAGCACAGGACTATGAAAGATGAATTATGTCACAGCTACTTAAGTGATAATGTCTGGACTGAAGTGCACATAGGGTGTTGCTATTAGTGCTGAGCTGGAAAAGATGGATAATAAGGGTAATGTCAGGACACAATGAGGGCATCATTGAATCACTTTAAATTATCACATCAAATGAACACAAGCTGTTTGGAGGAGTATCCTATGCTAATATTTGACCATGCAGTAAAGTCATGTTAAAAAAGTGAGATTAAAGGGTTAGTTCACCCAAAAATTCTGTCATAATTTACTCATATCATTTAAAAACATTAAGCCATTGATTAATCTTTGAATCTTTCTTCAAAGGTTTCTGTCTCTCCATTGAAAGTGCAGGTGAACAAAACTTAGAAGATCCAAAAAAGTCATAAATCCATTATGAAATGGATCCATATGAAGCAAGCGGGCTAATCTTGTTAGGATATATTTTTATATGATGAAAAAATGAAATTTATTCACATATAAACACTCAAGAGTGATATAGATTCAAAGTCATATAGATAATATAGATTCATTTTACAATGACTTTTTGAGCTTTTTTGATCTTTAAATTGTTGGTTACCTAGACTTTCACTGGAGGGTCAGAAAGCTCTCAAGTTTCATTAAATTATCTTATTTTGTGTTTCGAAGATGAATCAAACTCGCCATGATGGTGAGTAAATGGCATAATTAAAATTTTTTGGGTAAACTATCCCTTTAAGAATTTAAAAAGGTTTGATTTGCATTATTTATTAAAATATTGGTAACACTTTATAATAACTGCACACTATGAATCATTAGGTAAGCATTAGTAAATAGTCAATTCATCATTTATAAAGCATTGTTACAACATTAATAGTCATTAGTAAGCAGTTTGTAAAAAAAGCTATAAATGCCTTGTTCTTGATTTATAAGCATATCTATTACAAAGGAGATTTAAAGGCTCAGTTATCTTCCTAACAGAAAAAAATAAACAAACACAACACACAGGGATACAGAACTCAGAAATATTTATTTCAAGATGAAAAAAAAAAATGAAACTGTCCAACTGTACACTTTAATTTTTCTTTTTAGTTGTACAGTTGTACAGTTTCATTTTTGCATCTTGAAAAAAATATTTCAATGTTCTGTATCCCTCGGTGTTGTGTTTGTTTAACTTGTCTGTTTGGAAGATAAACGAGCCTTTAAATCTCATTTGTAAATGCTTTACAAGGTATGAACAGTCCTCACTTTAGAAGAGCTCACAAAAATAGATGGCTGGCAAATACTAAACGTTTTATAACTACCTGACTTAATCATAAATTACAGCAGGAATATGTGTTAATAAAGCATTTATTAACACACTGAGCAACTATTATCATGTTTCTAAATAATAAGATTTATAAATGTACATTTAAATAGTTTATTAATCATTTACTCACACTTTCTAAATGATCTTATGAACCACTGACAACTCCTAAATAACTGGTTTGTAAATAACATAATAATTTAGAAATGATAAATTGATCATTAATAAAGTATGAAAATACAATTATTAAACATTATAGATATGCTCAAGAACAAAACAGTTATAGCTGTGTTTATAAACTGCTTACTAATGCCTATTAATTTTGTAACAATGCTTTATAAATAATTAATTGACTATTTACTAATGATTAACTAATGACTCATAGTGTGCAGTTATTATAAAGTGTTACCAAAATATTTTGTTTTCATTTATTGCTCTAAAATCCTGTTCAAAACTGAAGTTATGAAAAACTGACCCAAACTCTAAAAACACTAATCTTGCATTGACGGTAGTGCTGCACGATATATTTGATTGTCATGCGCATCTTGCCAGTAAAGCCTATTCTGTGATTAGTAATAAATCTCCATCACCTGTTTTCAAATGGAGCGGCATTTAATACACAGAGCTGTAGTTCACTGACAAGCTACGCAATTTCATGTTCAATATCGCAGGCGATTCATCTGTGATTCTGAGCACAAATTACAATATATCGTGCAGCCCTAATTGACAGTATTTTATAAAGTCTACGACTCATTCTGGCATTAACATGGAAAAATTGTCAAAGCCAGTGATTATGTCAACCTAAAAAATGCTCAGTTTCATTGTAGTGCCTTGTAAACAACGGAAAAAAAAAATCACCACCATGCTCTATCACCCCTGTGGTTTTTGAACAACACATTTTGCTCCATGTTGGCCGTTGGGGATTGTCCCTGAAATGGTTCTAAACAAAAATAGATGAAATCTGGGAGAGTCCAAGAGTGTGCTTTCCGCTCAGTCTGCTTTTTGGCTCTGCCAGCATTTATGAAGAGCAAACTGCAGCCGTGGACTGTTACCTGGATTTACCCAAATCTCTCCTGTGGCCTTTCCTTTGGGCACTGAATAATCCTCGCTGTCACTTCAAAAACTGAGCATCTCCTGCATTCTTCTCACTGATTCTGGGATAGCTTTGGTGGAGCTGCCTACCGTAAATCCCTGCCTTAGATATGAAACCAAGACCAATCTAAGAGCTGATTGATGGCAGTGCCTGAATTTGGACCAAATAAAAGAAAATGATTAAGAAGAGGGGACTGCAGGGGCTCCGCACAGTGTGAATTATTTGGTTATGCATAATTCAATATCTGAATAATCTTCAAAAATAGCCACGTGATGCAGTCCTTTTACTGCATGTCAGTAGAATAGCAAGTATGATTTCAATTGAAATCAGATGTTTCTATGCTATGGCCATCTCAGAGGCAGCTTTTAGGAGCAAAACACTGAAAAGAGCTATAGAAGAAAAATGAAAAATAGATTTGAGTTCACATTTTGCCACAGAAAAGGGACATGTGCAGCTGTCAATGTGTCATATGCACCAAGCCTGAATAGCTCCAAGTAGCGTCCTTGATATTGCTGGCTGTTAGACATTGTACCTGTACTGTAGCTCCTTCAAAGAGACTGTGCTTCTCTCAAAAAAACTCATTGTTCTCACAAAAGGTTTAAAGGATTATGTTTCCCCCTTTGCCAGAGGGGTTTGATGTTGATTCCAGATCAACAGTGCTCAATGAGACATCAAAACATTTGGATAATGGTTTGTACCTCCTAATGCATGCATTTATTCCATTTAATGTTTGAAATGTTCTTTAGAATTCATTTTCAAAGCTGTTCCTGAACAATGATCCCTCAACTCTGGGCATCACAATATGTTATTTACTAATCCACATCAGAGATGTCTGCACTAGGGCAAATGTAGACTTCTGCTACAAAGAGAAAGTCTTCTATACAAACTTTTTCGAACAAAAATTGTCATTTAAAAATCTTTCTATCCATCCATTTATCCATCCATCCTCCATAATTTTGAAAATCCAGCTTTGAGTTGACCCTGACAAGGAACCGTTGTAAACATGAAGGCTTTCTTCTTACATAAGGGGGTTTAGTATGTGTAAACCAATCAGATGATGACTTCAGAACTCCCAAAGAGTTTTACATATTGTGTGGCAATATGCATCAGACATTCAACCAACAGTCCGTGTCTGAAGCATAAGGTAGCAAAACTCGATCAACATCATAGTAACCACATAGAACACATTAGCAACTCTCTTGATTAGTACTGACCTACAGTAGCAAACACCTACTCCTTAGCAAAACCCTGACTAATAATATCCTAAATCTAAAACTTTCAGGCAAGATGTTGTCAACCAACACCAGTATTTGTCTTTATGAACTTTATTTTTCTAGTTTTAATTGATTTTTATATAACATAAAGAACATTGCGCATGCTTCTTTCAACAGTTAATGATGTGGGATCCAAAGAATCTTGATGGAGTTTCAAAGGTTCACCTCAGATTCACCTCTGCCACATCTGAGTCAGATGGCTTTTTTTTTTTTGCAAGGTAGACAGCACTTACTGTATTGCATCTGACAACTTTTATAACTTTCCTCCTTCCTATCCTTGCTTGAAGCCTTTAATTGCAGCTCAAACCTGTCTTAGCATTAGCATATACGTATACCTCACAATCATTATAAGAGCATCATGAAATGCTGACTCTGTTCAAACCCTATAGTGAGCTGTCAAAAGTCTGAGTCCACAATGAATATCTAAATTACACCTGGAAAAAAGCTGAACATTTTAGAATTTTGAAAAATGTTAAATATTTCAGACCACTAAATTCTGATCTATTTCTAGGCTTGTGACACTGAGCATGCCAACGGACAGTATAGAACAAGATGCTCGTTGGATCATTCTCAAAAAATGCTGGATAACATCAGGTTTCTCACAAGTTCAGAAAATTAAAGCTGGTTTACAGTAAAGCTCTAGTGATACAATGAATTATGTAAGAAGTATGTGTCCAAATACTTTTGGGGTCACTCTTTATGGAATTTTGTTGTGAGGAATAGCAACTGAAAAGCTTTTCAGACCTCGTTGATTTCATAATTGCATCACGCCATGACTCTCACATGAATGAGTGGATGGTTATATAGGCCCTATTAGGATTTAATATTTAAAACAATCCATCATTGACTGATGTGTAGCGTAATGGGAATTCCAAAGATAAATGATCTCTAACAAACTTCACTGTATGACTGCTTCAGATGTATTGAAAAATTCTTGAGTGTCAAAGGCAGTATATGTTGGAATATCATGCTAAAATATATCCTCATGTCATAATGGCTGCAGGTTTTTAATCCAGAGTTTAGATAGTCACATGCTTCCTGTGACCTTCAGCTTATATAACTTATAGAAAACCGTCAAAATCATGGTCAGTGAGGATGTGACTCATGCAGGAATGAAACTGAAGTTGTTCTGGGTATTAAAAATAAATAAATAAATAAATAAAATAATAATACTTAAATACTTAACATGTATAAGATACATAGTATCTTATATAGTAGTGTGCTGTCACATGACCTCATCAGCCATATTGTGGCACCCATATTGAAAAATAAAATGGACACTTTATCAAAATAGAGTTTTATTTACTTCCAGTTAATTTGTCATTATGGAAATTGTGGGATACTTTTTTTTTTTCCTTTTTCAATGCAGCAATATACATGTTTTCTGTGCACAGTGGATATTCTGTTTACTGCAGTAACAGTAAGAGCATTATGCTATTCAAAAACATCAGCAAAGCTGATGAAATAAGCACATATTGCTGTCTGAAACAGCAAAATATTACTAAACACACACACAAAAAAAATCATAGTTGCACTAGCAATGGGCCTGTAATTAATTTTTTTTTTTTTTTTTTTTTACAGTAGTTTTTCCTGCCACATACTAGGCTATGTTATAAATTGTGAATTACTGCTGTGCTTAGAGTAAGCAATGACTAACCCAGGACCTCCATCTGGCATTACTGCTAAGAAAAAGGTAGGGATTACTGGCGGTAGAGGATAACAATAACATCCAGATGTGTGCAACATCAAAACAAAAAAAGAACGAAAACACTAAACCTGGCCCATATTTAGCAAGTCTAATGTCTGACACCACCATCATGGCTTATAGACTGTTTTCCAACTTATTGAAAATACAGTCAGAAAGCCAATGTTTTTGGATGTAACATCAGTTATTTTTTAACCTTTTTTTAGAGCATTCAACAAACATAGGGCCAGATTTACTAAACCGGGCAAATTAGAGTTAAAGTGCAATTCCATAAAAGAGCCAATAGGATGGAAAAATTCTATTGTGTGATTTACTGATAATTCGCACATTAACAGCCAGATGATTTCCATAATTACCAGTGCAATCTACCAAGAACAGCGCAAATTACCACCTGCTTTAAGACTTGCTTTTTTGGGCATTAAATAATGGTGCAAATACCAGTAATTTGACGAGCGCAAATGTTAGTAAATCGCGTCGCGTGATTCATAACAGTGTCCACACCTTTTCAGCGCTAATTCTTCACTGTGCATCTTTAGTCAATCCTGACAGTAGCCAGATTTAATAATCGTAACCAATGAGGTGCAAAATATGAATCAATAAAAGAAATATATGACAAAATGATTCAATTTATGCTTAGCTTCTCAAATGCCAAAACAAATTCTATATAATCTTATTATGATTCCTAATAAAATGAAATTGTCATGGTCAAACCAGTTAATTTGAGGTCTTCATGCTGACGGTATGGAGACTATGTGGACATAATGTAGTTTCACAGGGCATATCCTCACCCGAACCATTCTAATCCGTCATCCCTTAATCCTTTATTAATCAAAGCTTCCAAACACATTTATACCGAATGGATGGAAAGACTCAGCTCACCAATCCTATTGAAAAAAATAAATAAAAAAGGTCGTTCCCTTCTCATGCACTAGCGACCTTTGCTCAGCTGGTTTGCTAGCACAGTTTTTAGCTTGCATAAAAATTGAGGATTTAAAAGTCCTTTCCTGTCTCCAAGAGTACACAAAGATGTGATGTATTAAAGCTCCTTTTGAAGCAGTAAATATCATTACTCTTCCTAGCTTCAATAAGCACAGAGCTGAAAATGCCAAGTACCTCTATAAACAGTCAGACCTGCAGAAACTCCCCTGAGAGAAGCACAATCCACAATCAACTTTTAAGATGTTTTCAAAAATAAAAGCTGTCCTGATTCAAATGTCTCTTTGAGACATATTATATAACAATCTTTGATTTATAGAATAGCCCCAAACCTGCTCTCATGACCTGCTGTCACATGGAAAATAAGGCTGAATTTTGCTGGCATTTAATCATGCTTAATGTGACATTGGTATTATAATAATATCTACGACAAGAGCTCTTTTCAGTCCACTGTGTTCTGGTTCTCCTGATTGTTTTCTTTGTATTCCTCTGTAACAATATGGAAAATGCAGATACTCCACTCTTGCGGTCTACTCTCCTGATTTAATAAACAATAACTCATGAATAATTCACTGGAATGCACTAAAAATCTCTTGTCTCCCCAAGTGTCTTTCTGGTTTTATTTTATTTTATTTTTATTTTTTTTTGAACAGCCACTTTGAAACCTAATTTTCTATTGTTTTGTTGTTGTTGTTGTTGTTGTTGTTGCTTTCATTTCTATTCTGTATTAGAAATGTTTACTAAAGCAGGGAAAGACAATATTTTGAAATACCCATCAAAGTTCTAGTTAACGAAATTGTTGGTTAAAACAACAGAGACTTACAGGTGCATCTCAAAAAATTGAATAGAAGTATTAAATATTATAATATTTAAAGTATTTAATTTTTTTGTAACTTATTTCAAAAAGTGAAACTTTCATATATTCTAGATTCATTATATGTAAAGTAAAACATTTCAAAAGTTTTTTTATTTTTTTTATTTTGATGATTAGAGCTTACAGCTCATGAAATTCAAAAATCAAGGATCTCAAAATATTAGATATATAATATTATGGCAGTTGAACAAATTCAGAGTTACAGGATTTGTTTCAGGTTGATAAAACCAAACCACTCCAATCTGGCTTTGTTGGTACCACGATGGCGATCATCAACTTTCTTTGTCAATTCAGGCTTTGATCCTGAGTTTGTGGAGCACGTGCACATGAATGTGTGACATCAGTGGCGAACAGCCAATCACATGCCTTGCAAGACAGAGCAAGTGTGATTCACTTCTCGCGAGAAAGCTAACGAGATCAGAAATTCTTTTGCTAAAAGTTAAGAGATTTTAAATGCATTCATACCGAAGAAAGTACTTGTCCATGAAAGTGGACAAATAAAAGAAATTGTCTTGCTCAATCAGTGCAGTCACAAGTGAAACTTGTGTAGTTAGTTTATATAGTTGATAGCGATAGAGACTCAAACATGCAAGGTCACATAGTTATTTTTAAAGTGTTATCTATTGATTCTACAGCTTATTTATATTACACACGACCTGCGCATATCAATATTAATTTAAAATAAATGCTTTATAATAATTGTTAAACTGAATTTGTGTGTGTAATGGATTAATAATTATATAAATCATATAAAGTAAAAGTCACTAAAGTCAGACAATTCTGTTGTTATTCTTTTTTTTTAAACTATATAGTGACCTTTTATTTGCAGAAGGAGAAACTGGGGGAGTGATTTTTTTTTTTTACGTCAGGTATATGTCACTTTGCTCACATCTGATTGGTCCAATTTCAGTTTGAGATCTCTTACCTAGAACATAACCTGACCTGGAGCAGGTTAGCTGTGGAGTGTAAGTTACTATGGCGATGAACGCCGCTTAAAGCCAAGCCACTTTCATGGTACCAGAAAACCCAGGATTGGTGCAAACTTAAATTTACCTGGCTAGCCAGCTAATCCGGCTTCATGGTACAAGCCCCTGATTGTGCGCTGTATGAGAACTGAAGAAGTGGAGCGTATGCGAGAGAAAGCACTTCTATAAGCACAATTCCGCCTATCGCGCCTTCACTAACTTTAAGTTAATCGACAACGAATTGTGACTCCCGGGAAAAAACGGGATATTTAGTCACCCAATCCTAACCCTTCGGGTGCTGAGGCCATTGTTTCAGATCACTAGTTCGCATTTTGGTAGTCTGTCTATCCACTGCGGCTGCCATATTGAGACTAGATATACAAATGCCCCTCATGTGACTGTAATCCAATGACAGGGACGCACATTTTGAAAGAAAAGACAATTAACTTAGCCTATAGCATGTATTTTGAATGTCCGATAGTCCTCAAATAACATTCTAGTCCTGTCTCATCTTGTTAACAAAGACACGGCATAAATTTTGTCATAGTTTTTATCATCAGCTATTATTTTTTGCTCATCAATGTCTCCTCTTAGTCATAGAAAAAAGATTAATTAGCGAATATGTTTCGTCGTAGTCTTCATTGACAAAATTAACACTGCACAGAATCCAAGCTGCTTGAAGTCCAGTATGAAGTTTCCAAAGTCAGTGATGGTTTGGGGTGTCATGTTGGTCAATTGTGTTTTATCAAGTCCAAAGTCAATGCAGCCATCTACCAGGAGATTTTGGAGTACTTTATACTTCCATCTGCTGACAAGCTTTATGGAGATGCTGATTTCCTTTTCCAGCAGGACTTTAGCACCTCCCCACAGTGCCAAAACCACTTCCATGTGGTTTGCTGACCATGATATTACTGTGCTTGATTGGCCAGTCAACATGCCTGACCTGAACCCCATAGAGAATTTATGGGATATTTTTTTTAAAAGAAAAAGGAGAAACAGTCGATCTAACAATACAGACGAGCTGAAGGCTCAATAGTGCCTCAGCAATGCCACAGGCTTCTATGCCACACCTCGCTGATGCTGGAGTTTGTGCTGAAGGAGCCCCAACCACGTATTGAGTGCATGAATGAACATACTTTAAAGAACTTGAACTTTTTTTTTTTTTTTTTTGGATTGATCTTAGGAAATATTCTAATATTTTGAGATCAACATTTTAATATTTTAAAACAAAACAATTTTTTTTGCAATGTTTTAATTTACATGTAATGAATCTAGAATATATGAAAGTTTAACTTTTTGAAATAAGTAACTTTCTCACAATGTTCTTTTTTTTTTTTTTAGATGCACCTGTATATTACTGCGCATATTACTACAGTAATATTTAGCATGTCCATAACATTGCTTCAGAAAGACTTGTCTGAGCTTTTTGGGTTATTCATGGTCCGCTGAATGTAATTTGTTAATACTTTCACACTTTTACAAACCCGGTTCCAAAAAAGTTGGGACACTGTACAAATTGTGAATAAAAACAGAATGCAATGATATGGAAGTTTCAAATTTCAATATTTTATTCAGAATACAACATAGCTGACATATCAAATGTTTAAACTGAGAAAATGTATCATTTTAAGGGAAAAATAAGTTGATTTAAAATTTCATGGCATCAACATGTCTCAAAAAAGTTGGGACAAGGCCATGTTTACCACTGTGTGGCATCCCCTCTTCTTTTTATAACAGTCTGCAAACGTCTGGGGACTGAGGAGACAAGTTGCTCAAGTTTAGGAATAGGAATGTTGTCCCATTCTTGTCTAATACAGGTGTCTAGTTGCTCAACTGTCTTAGGTCTTCTTTGTCGCATCTTCCTCTTTATGATGAAAGATGTGAAATATCTGGACTGCAGACTGGCCATTTCAGTACCCGGATCCTTCTTCTATGCAGCCATGATGTTGTAATTGATGCAGTATGTGGTCTGGCATTATCACGTTGGAAAATGCAAGGTCTTCCCTGAAAGAGACAACGTCTGGATGGGAGCATATGTTGTTCTAGAACTTGGATATACCTTTCAGCATTGATGGTGCCTTTCCAGATGTGTAAGCTGCCCATGCCACACGCAGTCATGCAACCCCATACCATCCGAGATGCAGGCTTCTGAACTGAGCGCTGATAACAACTTGGGTTGTCCTTATCCTCTTTAGTCCGGATGACATGGCGTCCCAGTTTTCCAAAAAGAACTTCAAATTTTGATTCGTCTGACCATAGAACACTTTTCCACTTTGGACCAGTCCATTTTAAATGAGCCTTCGCCCAGAGAAAACGCCTGCGCTTCTGGATCATGTTTAGATATGGCTTCCTTTTTGCATGATAGAGCTTTAGTTGGCATCTGCAGATGGCATGGAGGATTGTGTTTACCGACAGTGGTTTCTGGGAGTATTCCTGGGCCCATTTAGTAATGTCAATGACAGAATCATGCCGATGAGTGATGCAGTGTCGTCTGAGGGCCCAAAAACCATGGGCATTCAACAAAGGTCTTAGGCCTTGTCCCTTACACACAGAGATTGTTCCAGATTCTCTGAATCTTTGGATGATATTATGCACTGTAGATGATGATAACTTCAAACTCTGTGCAATTTTTCTCTGAGAAACTCCTTTCTGATATTGCTCCACTATTTTTCGCCGCAGCATTGGGGGAATTGGTGATCCTCTTCCCATCTTGACTTCTGAGAGACACTGCCACTCTGAGAGGCTCTTTTTATACCCAGTCATGTTGCCAATTGACCTAATAAGTTGCAAATTAGTCCTCCAGCTGTTCCTTACATGTACATTTAACTTTTCCGGCCTCTTATTGCTACCTGTCCCAACTTTTTTGGAATGTGTAGCTCTCATGAAATTCAAAATGAGCCAATATTTGGCATGACATTTCAAAATGTCTCACTTTCAACATTTGATATGTTATCTATATTCTATTGTGAATAAAATATAAGTTTATGAGATTTGCAAATTATTGCATTCCTTTTTTATTCACAATTTGTACAGTGTCCCAACTTTTTTGGAATCGGGTTTGTACTTTTCTATTTTATATTCAGTGGTTGAGGAGTGAGGAGAATAATAACATCTCAGTATACCATTATTATTTTTATTTATTTATTTATTTTAAATGTTATTATAGCAATCCTTTAAAAAAGTTTGTTGGCAGTTGTTGACTGCTTACAGTTCTAGTTACACCCATAATTCATGCAAAACCAATGTGCTTTAAATGTGAACCACAGTCACTTATCTTTATTTGTACTGTTGAATTTAATCATTGCATGTCAGCAGAAAAGAAACTTGTCAATAAAGTAAGATTGAATTTGTATTATTATTATTATTATTATTATTTTATTTTTGTTTTATTTATATTGAATTCTTGCTGTTTTTCATAAAATGTTGTATTTGCACTCCTGCATTTTTATTCCCTTTTAAAGTACACTGAAGCTGTTTTGTGTCTGTACATTTTATGAGTATAATCCAAACAAATTATTTCTGAACTGAAATAACAGATATAACTGAAAAATATTATATTTTATCTTACTTTATCTTATCTTTATATACAAGTAGTCCATACTGTATGTCTCATGTGAGATATAACAAATCTTTTCAGTTTTTGATGCCTGACTTAGATTCTGGGTAATAAAATGCTTTCTCTGTGGTCATGTTTGACTGTAATCAAAGTGCAAAGATTGACACTTCAAATCAACATTTCACTATTTTATCTGTTTACAATAAGAGGAAATGTTGGTATTGGGCATATTTGGGTCTAGAAGCATGTTGAAACCAGTCAAAGAGTCATCCCATCCCTGGTATCTGAAATCCTTGTGGTGTTCAGAAAATGCAGTTTCTGATATGACATTTTGTTAGATTAGATCAAAAGATGTATGACAGGTTTGGCTTTAAATCATCTGAGCATTTCAAACATAGTTCACGGGAATACAAGAAACTGATTTCATTTGGAAAGACAATTGTGTTTACCCTGACAAATGGGATATCTATCTTTATTGCAATTTGTCAAGCAGGATGTCATGTTGTTAAAGTCATTAGATTCAGCCAAATAAAATCCAGACGTTTGCTCACCAGGGCATAAGTGCATTTCTCTGACATTTCCTCTGCAGCAGTGTCATGACTTTGCTTTGATTCTGAGCTCTGTGCTTTAATATTAATAAAACTAACTGAGAGAAAAATCTAATTTTTTAGGGCACAAGCTGAAAATCACACTCCCCAGGTGCCTATTTGAGGACGAACAGTTTGACCTTTTCCAGAGAAAATCTGGGAGAGTTGGTAATGAAAGGAACACCTCCCACTTATGCTTCCTCTGCACAGAATTGTAGTAATGCCACCAGAGTCGTCCCTCAGCCTGACAAAGTCAAGCATTCACCAAAACAGGTCAAATGACTCTAGTGACCCAAAAGACAGATCATTAGACATGAACACAGACTTATTCTCTATCAGATGCTGCAGTGTAAAACATTTTTTGTACCTTTAATATTGCCTGTGGTTTGAAAACCAGCCATTTTTAGAGAGAAAACAAAGATCTTGCGTAATGGGAACAACAATAAGAATAGGTTGCATTTGCATAAGAGATCATATGAGTTTCCCTCAAGGTTTATAATTGCTTCTATAATTAATAATTCTATAATTGCAGCTGCTTGGCTGGTGCATACAGAAATACACAACCTGCTGCCACCTTTGCTTCATAGACTCTTTTTGGCATAACTTCATGGAATAAATTTGTGGAGCCAATTACCTGATACATAAATGTCATGTGACTGATATTAGAAGCCCTAGCAGGAGACATGTTAATTTCACATTATCAATTGAGATTCGCCATATAGTGTCACTTTATGTAAGTGTACTGTACGTAGGTAAATTGCGATATAATATACATCCAACTTTTAATATATGGCTGGGTGATAATATACTTTACATACCCACCAATTAATTCATACATTTGTTATACTTTAAATGAAGTCAAGCTGATAAAGCTTTATGCAATTTATGACATATTCACCTGGTAGCATAACTCACAGGCATGACCAGCTTATTTAATATCAGACCAGCCATATAACCTCAAGCCAGGTTAGGCACACTAGGCTGAAGTGAAGACGCTGCAAGCTGAAAGCTTCTCTATGTGTCACCAGAACAGAGACATTCTGCTCACTGATTTGATCTTGAGGGTTGGAGGTGTGCTGAGATTTTCAATCAGAGTGTTATACCATACTACACAACGAGACCCCTGTGCTTAAAGGAAGGATGACCAATGTGATAACAGTAGACTTAACAAAGTGTATGACGCACTAGCTGAAAAGCAAAATGACAGCCCTTTGTGCATGTGATTCAACACATATTCATTGGAGGCTGTCATGAAGGACAAATAAATAAACAGTGAGCAAAGTTTTTTTTTTTAACCTGTTATGTGTCAGCACCCCAATAGTGGTATGCTTAGTGTTTTTTATACCTTTTTTCCCTATATAACATATTTTAGCTATCATCATACATTAGATATCATTTGAAAGTTTAAACACTCAAAATTCATCCAGTGAAAAGAGTTTTAAAATCAGACATTGCCTTACCATGGAAGTGGTACTTTAAATCCTTTTAGTGGGTGATGTGTCAAGTGTCATATTACAAATTTAGTACAATATTTTAGAATCAAAACTTTTTCTAATCTTGACAAAACATATTGTTGAAAAGTTCTGGGACTCAAGAATCCATATATGATGAATACTTTGCGATATAAGTAATACTGTGTCAGAAATGTATGCATTTGTCACAGTAAAGGCCATTGCGCACTGAGTCCGAAATTTTTCGTCTGAAATTTTTGCACGTTAAAAAATAAATACGACCTGACGTTGTGTCAATCACGTTCACACACTGCCTCCAAAACTTTTGTCCGTCATAAAAACAATTCGGATCAGGTTCGATTTGCATGCATTTTGATAGGAAAGGATGACGAATAAAAAAAATAAAATAAAAAAACCCGGAAAAATGCATGTGAAAATTTCGGACTCAGTGTGCAAGGACCTTAAAAACTAAATTTCAAGAGGAACCTTAATTTTTGTGATCAACTTAAAATTTGGAAAATAACTTTATACTATTTATATAATATTTACTTTACACACACACACACACACACACACACACACACACACACACACACACACACACACACACACACACACACACACACACACACACACACACACACACACGCACACAAAACAATACAGTACATTTTCTGTACAATAAACTTAAGTTTAAACTATAACTTTATTACACTTTCTTTAATTATTTTATTCAAAATGAGACCGGTCTGTATTCCAAAGCAGTTATAAATTACAGCCATGTAAGCTTGGAAAATGCATTTTGACGTCTATGTTGAAAAAGGGGAGATTTTTACAATGTTTTATGGATGTTTGTTATTCATCTGACCATATAACCATAGAAAACCATACAACGTTGGGGAGTACTGTATATCATTTGATTTTATTACACCCTTTTCATAATTTACACACCACATCTGTTCTTCTTTGTGCCTGTTTGCTTGTTGGTTTAATTTTTTTTTTTTAGATATACTGTATACTGCATATAGTCAAAAATATTGAAAAAAAAAAAATCAATCAATAAGAAAACATTTTAATTTACTCTAATTAGATATTTTAAGTGTTTTTGAATGTATCATCCAGCACTAATCTCTATCTCTCTCTATCTTGGCAGAGTGAGTGATATGCCGGTGGGCTATAGGTGTCAGTGGATCATTTGTCAGCTTTTGTGGCCTAGCTGGGAGGAAGATGATTCATCTCTTCTGAAGACAGAGTAACTAGACTGACTGGCTGCTCACTAACCAGCCAGAGAAAAAGAGAGCGAGAGTCATGCAGATTTACACACTGAGGGGCATTTGGACGATAGTGTCTTGGCCTCTCACTGACATTTCCATCAGAAGGATCACATGACAGAATGATAAAGCCAGGTTACTGCTACTTATCCATCACTGGGTGTAAGGATCTGGTGTCAAAGATAGCCAAATTTAACATAAATCATTGATTCACAGGAGAGATTTACAGCTACAGGCAGTTTGTCATACACAAAGAGCTGTCCTCCGATAAAAAGACACCCACATACTGAAAAGATGTTGCATAATCTTTCAGGCACGAGCATTAAGGTGGTAGAGATAATATCACAACTGTAATGTATCACATAAATGCTACAAAAGTACTAAGACTTCTAAAGATTGACTAGTAACCTACTAATATAAGTCTCACTATAGTCAAATAATAGTGAAGAAAATCAGTGGTCAGTAAACAGTACAATTAATGTTTAAAAGCGTTATAGAATCAATATCTCATGAATGAATAAATAAAATGGCATACAGTTGAGAAACTGTTGAAATCTGTGTCAAATGTTTCTTACTTTTATGGAATCAAACATAATACAACATTTTGGAAGCGGTGTGAAAATACTTGGTTTCCTAGTATGATTTTTTTTTTTTTTCTCGCAAAATGACAATATGACATTTCTACTATATAAAAGGTTTTAAAATCTCTCTG
The DNA here is from genome assembly GCA_036784905.1 of Acrossocheilus fasciatus. Classification (NCBI taxonomy): domain Eukaryota; kingdom Metazoa; phylum Chordata; class Actinopteri; order Cypriniformes; family Cyprinidae; genus Acrossocheilus; species Acrossocheilus fasciatus. Next base: position 2,499,298 of record JAXUIB010000026.1, on the reverse strand, counting down.
CATTGAATTTAACTAAATAAATAACTAAATTAAATTAAATCACTGAATTACTTAATTGTAAACTAATTCTACCAGGCCACATGACAATGTTTACACAATGTCTTGTTTAGATAAATTTACCAGAGCAATGCACATATTGAGTATGACAAGACAGAATAATTTAGGTAATTTCACATATTATTTGACCTATAAAAGGTTTTGAAAATAATATGTGAGAGTAAGTTTCACACAGATAAGAAGGGGAAAAATCTCAAGAGTACTGGAATTTGCTTGGATATGTAGATCTTTTTGATTTATACGATATTGTTTGAATTCAGGACAGAGATGTTCATATTGATCTCTGTTTCATATTTAATCTCTATCTCTTTCTTGTTTTCTCACAATTTCTTTGAAGTCATTGGTGAACACTTCACTTTTAAAGATCAAAGGAAAACATTTGAGCGACACCAAATGAAGTACCATGTTTTCCAATGTTAATATAATATGCATATAATAAGTTAAAAAATGATTGTCTTTTAAGATAAAAACTGTTTTGCTTGTTGATCATCTACAACACAGGTGTTGCATTTTCGTCTGATCATACACACACACACACACACACACACACACACACATATATATATATATATATATATATATAAGGTAACACCTTATTTCTATTTTGTCCACTGTAGACATTCTACTAACAGTAAGTAACTTTGCAACTACATGTCAACTAGCAGTCATTATAGACTGTCTGCTTAATATCTTCTAACACTTTATTTTGATGGGTCCACAACATACAACATACTGACTGTGAGAAACTATGTTTCAAGTATATGTCAACTTATTCTGCTAACCCTAAACCTAACCTAACAGTCTACTCTGAGAGTTAGTGGACATGTAGTTGCAAATTAATGAGAATTAGTTGACATATAGTTGACATGCAGTTACAAAGTTACTTATAGTTAGTAGAATGTCTAAAGTGGACTATCAAAATAAAGTGTAACCAAACATTATATTTATGTTAGGGATACCTGAAAAACCCCAACCAGCTAGGTAGGTGTTCTCACAGTTTCCAGAACTTTATATTTTGATGTATTTCTCAAAGTTCCACTTTGGTATAGATCATTTTGCATTCCCATTCTTTTGGTCTTTGGATGTTAGGAGAGGTTTCTATGTTTTCTGGAATGCTGTACTGTGATGTAACCTAACTGCAAACAAAATGCAATGTTGTGTAATTTTGAAACATGTTTGTAACCAGACAGCAAATTTGAAAACAACAAGGCTTTTGTGAAAAAGCATCTGTTAGAATCAGAATTAGCTCTGAGCCCCTGCTGGTGTGTCTGATTTTGAGAGTCAACAGGCGTGTTTAGACTGGGGTAAACTGAAGTGTCAAGGTGTAGTGCTCTATGTAGATGAGGGAAAGAGAGAAGGCTCTTTGCATGTCTGCAGGGATGAGTGTAGTATTCACAGAGCATCTGTCGCACATACTCACAGCTAATTACCAACATACGGCCTCTCTGCAGTCAAACACAAGCACACGGACTGATAACTGTGAAACACACACCAGTACACACAGCTAATGCTGTTTATCATATACATGAATCAGCAACACAACAGAAAAAAAAAATGCTGAAAATTCACATAAATTCACGAGTTTTATCTGAAATCACAGGAGAGAAAATCAAAATTGAGGTTTCTTTAATTTCTCAGACAACAATAATATTACATGGAGAACAAATGGGAACATTTCCTAAAATCTCATCCTTCTTAGAGTTTTCTCCTGAGAAAATCAGAGTAATCTCAGAAAAGATCTCAACTTCACTCTACAAAATAAAAATAAAAAAGTCCTTAAAAATATGGGGTCCAGTATACTGTGTTAACATGAAGGGTTGAGTGATTTTATTTGATATTTTATTTTATAGGTGTTTTCCCCATATTTTAAATTATGCATTGCATTGTGTTGTGTTTTAGGATTGAAACAAATGTTTGAAATCTAAACAAAACAATGTATTTTGATACACTGACTAAGCAATTTCATGTTTCATGTTTAATTAAAAGTGTTACTTGCCATTTCTTTGTAAATGCTTTTGAAATTTACTAGCAATTTCTGAGTGAAAAATAGTTTTTAGACTTTTTTTTTTCAATGCATAAAATTATAGTTTTTCTCTTAGTGTATGACTCTAAATGTGCTCAGTTTCTTTTTTTTTTTTTCAAACTTCCATATATTTAAAGTCAGATATTTCTATATGAGCATCGTTCACAACTTCTTCCACAACCAAATAATTTGAGTTGCTATATTGACTATATAATGTTTGTCAACAATTGACTAATTTGCCGATCCAAAGGCATAAAACAAACCAAAAACAACAACAACAAATTAAATTTCCTCTGGGCAACAGTTATTCGAAAATAAGCAGATAAATATCAGTGAGTATCAAAGGTTTTTAGTGTATGGTCAAAGTGACTCTCCTTTAGGTCCAGCAAGCAGTTGTTACTTTGTTGGTATAGTTGTAAGAGTTGTTGCTTACAGGTCAAATAATCTATTCTAAGACCTCTTCTAAAAATATGTGATGTGTGTGCAAAATCTTTGGTTGTAATGGAAACATTGTCGTCATTATCCCATGACGAGTGTCCTGAATTCACCTTCTGCTTGGCAGAAATCCGTGTTTTGCCGTCCTCAGCCTCACCTCCTAATTCCATTACAGCATTACGGCTAAAGCACATGGGTCACGGAAAAACATTGCTACAGGATCAATCACCGTCTACACGATGTCCATGTTCCTGCCGCCCACCGTTTCTCTCTCTGTAAATGTGTTACTCCAGATCCTAAGTAATGTGCTTTACAATTCCTAAGTAGCTTGAGTTACTAAGATGAATGAATGAGTGAACAGGTGATGTTAGATTACAACAGAACACCACTCAAACTGTGACAATAGCATGTTGATTGACAGCAGGGCATGCTTAAGTCTCTGACTGTAAACACAGTATGAGGCCACAAGGTACAAGCTCGAGTTAACCACTGGGAATGAGCAAACCAAATGATATGAACCATACAAAAACAACAAAAATGTTATAGCAGACGTTTGGTCATGTTTGTCATGACAGAATTCAGACTGAAAGTAGAATATTTCAACGTTTACTTCACTGTTGTCTGGAATACTTGATTCTGATTGGTGAATCACACAATTCTGCAGCCAAAGGTTTTCGTGTAATGACACTGAACTGTAGAATTGGGCTTACACTCCCCAATATTTCATGCAAATTATAGGAGTAGAGTAACTTAACAACCAGCGACTTGTTTGAAGGTGCGCTTTATGAATGCAATAATAAACATTCGCAAAAACTGGTTCCAATGAGTTGCATTCTCCTCACTCTTTAACCATCAAACATAAAAAGGAGTCTTAAAAGTGTACAAATAATAACAAATTACTGTCAGTAGATCGTGAATGACCCTAAAAGCTAGCCATAGAAATATTACGGACAATATGTAAGTCTGCATTATGTAACATGTATATTGAGTTAATCAAAAATCATTAAGTGTTCCAGTGTTCATTAATTGGAACACTGTTGGATATTCCAAAGTGCTTTCCATCATTTTGACAGATCAAATATTGCATTACCCTACTTTAGTAAACATTTCTAATAGGTATAAGAAGTAAAAAGGAAAGAAAATTATGTTTTAAAGCACCTGTGCCGAAAAAGACACATGAGTGAAGATTTAAAGAGAAAAACATTATTATTATAAGTGCATTCCAGTGAATTATTCATGGGATATTGTTTATTAAATCAGTTGAAAGCAAAGCACAAGTGTGTAGTATCTGTTTTCCTTTTCATATCACTACAGCAGAGTACAAAGAAAAAGCACCGCGGACTGAAAAGAGCTCCTGCCACAGATTCTTGTGATACCAGTGTCAAGAATAATACCAAGTATTACATTATTTTCGTGATGGATGAAAATAGAGCATGATATAAAATCTCATTCAGTCAAACTGATGGATAATGATTATTTGTAGAGCAACCTTATTATTTGAAATGATTTATTTCAGTCATTTTGAGCGGCAGTTACCCAAATCCCAAAATGCCACCCATATTTTAAAGTGCGGGCTTGTTTGGAAAAAGGTAGATAGAGAAAGTGTGTATGGTTTTTATTTGTTTGTTTTTTAATCAAGCGGTTATTCAAGCTGTGGTTTATCTGTCTGTGCACATGACATTGGCTTTACTGCAAAAACTGTAGTTGTATGAGTGACCCCAGTCAGACAGTGTGAGCACCAGCCGACTGTCACTCCAGCCCACCTGAGATGACCCTCATTAAGAGACACGAGTTTAAGGGATCAGTTCGTCTGATCCAAAGTCAGACTAGTTTGATTTTGCAGGGCAGAATCCATAAATCAGTGTCATTTATGATGAATCTGAACTTACTGTCATTTGAAACACCTTTAAATGTTTTATTGAACCATTCTGACTGTTTAAGAAGAACAAAAGTTCATGTCAAAACTGGGAGGAAGTGGACTGCCCTCAATTTACTATTAAAACAAACTTTGCCTAGAGTATAAGATCTGGATACATGTACTTATTTTAATAAAATATCTGGTTGTGGTGAACGTTTTGGCACTAATTTCAAATGTCAACTAATGGAAAAGAAACAGGAACTCTGATGGAATCTTAGGACTTTTTTTTTTCACAATGTCTTCACTGATTTACAATGCTCAAAGGTGATTTTTATGTTATTTTCTGAACACACAAGTGACATGGAATACATGCCTAGGCTCAGTAGAAACACGTGCCTCTTACCTGGATTTCAGCAAAACTAAAAAATAAATAAAATATAAATTCCAAATCTCTGCAGTTTCCAGTTAAAATGACCACTAGGGTCAGAAAAACTCTTAAAACTTTCATTCGTTTCACAATCACAAGTATGATTTCCAGGGCCAGAATTTTGATTACGAAAGCAATTTTACGAACAATTTTAACATGCTGCGAGATTTGAAAACTGACATTTTGAACGTTAGCATCACATATACAGCTTCACATGTATGAGTTTTCTTACTCAGTAGGTTTGCTCGGTTGCTCACGTGATACAGCATTGAACATATACGGTTCAACAAAACAGCTCAAACCTGCATATAAGGAAGTTAAAATAGCATGGTTGCATCAGCGAATGTGTTTTTAATAACTTTTGCTTTGGTTAACACTATCGAGTGGGTTTAGGGTTGGGTTTGGGGTATGTTTTTCTTCCATATGATAGATTATTGACATTCTAGCAACACTCCCCAGACATTTAAACTCTGAACCGCCACAATATGTATCTGTACTAATGTGGCTACGATTACGTATTGCACATTTTAGTGCCACTCACTGGACATTTCACCGTGAAACTGCCATGAAAGAAAGGGGTGTAATATCGGTACACACACTTCACCACAAGCATGTATTTCCAATGAGCTTGGGTTGGAGAACACTATATGTTAGGGTAGCCCTTATTGTGGGTACATTTTTTATTGGAAATGTTAACTTTCTCCACTAGAAGTATGTAATGTATGCAAAATACCATTCAGATAATTTGTCATTTAGGGTATGCTCAAATAATGTATCTTTTTATCAACAGGTACTGTACTTCAAGAGCTGATTGGTGATATTAGCGAAGTTTTTGTTCTCTGACACAATTTGGCTGTTTCTGATATCAGAGATGAGGGGCAGTCATGTCCTAACGGTTAGAGAGTTGGATTTGTAACCCAAAGATTGTGGGACCGAGTCTCAGTACCGACAGTAATTGTAGGTCGGGGGAAGTAAATGTACAGAAATCGGCATAGCAAATTTTCAAATAGGCGCTATCTTTATAAATAAACTGCAGATTTGAGTATTAAACAACTACATTCTCGCCTGAAAAACTCTTAAAACTACATTTCATGACACAATAACAGTAATATTTTGAAAATTACGTGGGTTTTTGGGCAATGACGTTTCACATGTCCACAATATGCGTATATTGAGAAATGGCTATTGTCTGTGTGAAAATATAAAATTATAAAATACACTGTTATATTTTTTTTTGTGTGTTTGCACACTCTAAAGTAACAAGCCGAACACAGCAGAGCGGAACGAGTGAAGGAGAAGCTTTATCCCCTTGTATCACGCACAAGTGACTGTTTTAGTTAACCAATCAATGTTCTGCAGTGAGTTTAGCTCCACCCTTTTGGTACTCTTTGCTGTGCTAGGTACCCCAACGAAAGGTTACCAAAAAAGTGGTACAGTAAGGTTCACTATTTTGGTGCCATTCACAACTTTTGACAATGGAAATGGACATTGCATGCCGTACCGTACCACTCAGTGGAAATGAGCCATAAAGGCGCATCCAATGAGGAGACGGCGAGTCAGGAACATCATCGAATGCATGGATGATCCAAAATGAATCTTTTCCCGAAACATTGGGAACTTTTAGTAACTCCCCACACTCCAACTTCTCCCTGATGCTCTGCATTGTCAACTGTCTCCTGTATGCTAATGCATGGGAATATGCGTTGCGTATTGCATAGGTGATGTGTAATATTTATAATATAATCAGTATTTCATACAGTAGCCACGTGTGCTCTGCGCGTACATGGGCACAATAAAAGAAGCTAAGAGAGCCTGAGTCCGACTCAAGCCCGATATGTAAAAAAAAAAAAGTGTAGGCCTGGCCACAGGAGGTGGTGTGAGTAGTGGACTACATGTGGCTAATCAGGCTTCAGTTGATGTCCATTTACCAGTGATCAGTCTTTAGTAGCCTTTGGCTCTGTTTCAGTGCCTTTTAATCAGAGCCAACATGCTGTGAGTGCTGTGATGTCATCCATTCATCACACCTCTGACCGCTGGTTAACAGATTGGATATCTGTCAGATTTTCAGTATCAGTGCTGGCCATTAAAAAAAACAAACAAACAAACAAACAAACAAACAAACAAAAAACATATTGGGCAACTAATTGGATGCTAATTGCTTACAAAAAAAAAATATACACACAAACACAAACATGACAGATTGTTCAGGGCGTTGATGAAAATAACTTGTCAATGATTGATGATGAAGCTCTCATGGAACACTGGACTAATCAGGCTGTGAGTGATAGAATCCCTGTTTATCCTCTTCTTCCTCTCTTTGTTGATGTGATAGCTATAGGAGCCAATCCGTCATGGTTAATTATAAACAGATGACAGGAATGAGACTGTTGCATCTTGGATGCTCATTCTTTTGTCTAAAATTTCTTGTACATCATGTTGCAAGCTGTCATGTAGAATAAGAGCACAACAATAATGTACAGGCTTAATTTCATTTTTCTGGAAGAAATGCTAAAACTTGCTCTTGTGTGCACAGCTAAATCCAAAAGGCAACACTGTGAACTTTAATATACCGTATATGCAAAATAACCTCTGACTCACGTGAAACTCAGTCGGAACTAAAAGAAACCTAAATGCTTTGTTTAGCACTGTGTGAAGAAGAGACACATGACTTGTGAAGAGACACACTCATACGATTACAAACGCAGGACTGAGGCGTCGCAGCTCTCCAAAAGTAGTTACGGAAAAATTACATTTGAGGTGTGCTGTATCCCTTTCGGAAATATTACAATGAAATTTGGGACATTTTTCACCTATGCCTTAGGCAGCACAAATAATGAATTTTTATTGTTCTGCACAGACAATCCGTTCTGAATCTAGTGGAGGCTGGAAGCTTTTTAATCTCCGTCTTCATTTCCTATCGCAGTAACCATTTAGAAAAGTTCCTCGCAGCTTTGTGATCACGTTACAACCCTTGGGAAGCGAGCAAGCGATAGCACCGCGCTGTAATAATGAATTATTATTTCAAGACTGTGCATTTCTGCACAGCAAGTGGACTTTTTCAGGGTAACAAAGGGGTTTTTACATCAGATAATTTGGTTTTTCTCTCTGCTCGGCTTTGGAAAACGTTCCCCAGACTAATCAGGTTAAGTAAGGAAAATCCCCGCCTTGGCAACACCTACAGCCTCTGATCCTTCTTGAAAACATTCTTGAACCGCTGAGCCACAGTCACTGGCCTTTGATCTGCAGTGTAAACTGCAAATGCAATCTGAAATTTAGATTCCTCCGGCTTTTGATCTGATTCCAGCAGCTACTGATGTGACTGACACTATGATAAATGTGATATCGGCACAAGAGGTCCTTAGATTGGCCCTCATAGGTTAAGAAGGGAGCAGCAGTGTTGATACTATTGGTTTGATTCCTGAGAGAAAATGAGAACTAGTTGCAGAGCTAGTTTTACCCCACTAAAGGGTTCCAGTAAAGGACATCCCACTGTCCAACTTTTGATCCTTGGTTTTGAACCTACCTAAAATGTATGCTGAAATCTGGCTCTCTTCTCTCAGTGATTTCACTCATCAATGAAGAAAGAAAGAGAGATGACAGACTGAACGGCTGCCTCTGACTTTTCTCTCCCATTCCCTGTCACAGATTACAATGGCTCATTTGCCAGCAAATCAATATGAAACTCACCAAAATAAGAACAGGAGCCCTGTGCAAACATAAATAATTGTAATAGACTGTAAAATGTGTGATTCATGAAGTAACTTTACTGTCAAGAGTTTCACAGCTTTAGTGAAAAATACCAACATAAACAGACCTGCCTCTGAAAACTGACTAGAACAACACCAAATTATAAGCAACGATAATTAGATTTTGTTGTTCAAATCATGATTCAGGACATAGCTTGAAGACATACCTTTGCCATCCCAAGTATTAAGGTGTTTCAGAGAAGTGACTTAAAATCAACATTATTTACAACCCATTTTACTTATGTACATAATGTATATTTCAGAGCGAAAAAAAATGACTTCATTTTATTTTATCAGTTCAATTCCAGAATGGAGTGCACTGAGCAGCCTCCCATAGTGTATACTGTACAGTGAAACAGTGCAGCCAGGTGGCAGGAGCTTATCCAACATGCATTAAGCTAATTACATGTACTGGTTAAAAACTGTCAATATATATATATCTAAGGGTTAAATTAAAAGGGTAGTTCCCTCAAAAATAAAAATTGTGTCATTTATTTATTATTATGTCATTCCAAAGCTGTATGACTGTGGACCAATAAAGACTCTTTACCTGTCTTTCAAGCTGTAAAAAGACTGCATTCCAAATCATATTAATCAAAATCATTTTATTAGCCAAATCAACTGGTTCATTAAATATATTTGACTCAAAAGAACAATATGTCCATGAATCATGCATTGCCACTTTTCTAATGATGAGGTGAGCCAAGCCAGAAGTCAAGATTTCCAGTTACAAACTATTTAAATTTCAATTAATTGCTGATATTGTTGTAATATGACTTCAAAAGACTTGTAATACAGAGTCATGTGGATTATTTATGATACTTTTTTATGATTATTTTAAATCCTTTTTAAAATTGAAACCTATAGCATCAGCTTCAGGGTGGAATGAACTATAAGAGTTAATTCATAATATAAGAGTATTTTAAAGTGGAAGTGATTAATTCCTTTAAGATTTCGATGACTGGGATGTTCATATGTTTGGAGGTGATCGTGGTTTTGCAGTGAATTGACTGGATCATTTACATACAGAATGGAGTGATGGATAAACAAAGTGCTGCTGATATTTCCTTCTTTAAATCAAAGGTGTCAAAACGCTGTTCCAGCCCAATTTCAATTTCACCCTTGCATATTTAGGATTACCATCATTGCTTCTGAGTGAATACGACTTTGTGAGTGCAGATTCGTTTTATATTCCGCTCACAAGTTGAATAAAGACCACTGCTATTTGCTGAATACCAATTCTGATTGATGTGCTCTGTATGCAAATGATATGACTAATGCAACTGGTTTTGCTTCAAGACACTGATTTTACATTGAATGCCAAGTGGCGACCCAATCCAATACCATAATTGCTATACAAAACTGAACAAAATGTCTTTGAAATCAAAGATTGAAACACAGCTTTACAATGATCCAACAATGTTTTTTTTTTTTTTTCCTCTCGATTTTGATGGTTTAATTCTCCCGGTTGCCAATTATTCAGGACCCAAACAATGCAAAACAACTAAAAGTGCTGGCAGCACTCATGCAGCCCCAGACCATGACACTCACACCACCATGCTTGACTGTAGGCAAGACACACTTGTCTTTGTACTCCTCACCTGGTTGCCGCCACACACGATTGACACCATCTGAACCAAATAAGTTTATCTTGGTCTCATCAGACCACAGGACATGGTTCCAGTAATCCATGTCCTTTGTCTGCTTGTCTTCAGCAAACTGTTTGTGGGCTTTCTTGTGCATCATCTTTAGAAGAGGCTTCCTTCTGGGATGACAGCCATGCAGACCAATTTGATGCAGTGTGCGGCGTATGGTCTGAGCACTGGCTGGCTGACCCCCCACCCCTTCAACCTCTGCAGCAATGCTGGCAGCACTCATACGTCTATATCCCAAACACAACCTCTGGTTATGATGCTAAGCACATGCACTCAACTTCTTTGGTCGACCATGGCGAAGCCTGTTCTGAGTGGAACCTGTCCTGTTAAACCGCTGTATGGTCTTGGCCACCATACTGCAGCTCAGTTTCAGGGTCTTGGCGATCTTCTTATAGTCTCACGCCATCTTTATGTAGAGCAACCATTCTTTTTTTTTTCAGATCCACAGAGAGTTCTTTGCCATGAGGTGCCATGTTGAACTTCCAGTGACCAGTATGAGAGAGTGAGAGCAATAACACCAAATTTAAAACACCTGCTCCCCATTCACACCTGCTGTAAGGCTTTTAAATTTGTAGATGTCAGAATGTTGTGGTTGCTGTTTGTTTTGTCTGTGTGTTCTGTATGATATGTCAACAAACTTGATGCTGCACCAAAAATTGCCCTTTGGGCTTATAATAAACTTTGAACTTGAACTTGAACTTGACCTTGTAACACTAACGAGTCACATGACACCGGGGAGAGAAAATGGCTATTTGGGTCGAATTTGGACATTTTCACTTACGGGTGTACTGAGTTTTGTGGACATTAATGGCTGTGCGTTGAGTTATTTTGAGGGGTCAGCAAATTTACACTGTTATACACGCTGTACACTCACTACTTTACATTGTAGCAAAGTGTCATTTCTTCAGTGTTGTCACATGAAAAGATATAATAAAATATTTATAAAAATGTGAGGGGTGTACCCACTTCTGTGAGATACTGTAGTTGTATTTTCCTTTGCATAGTTTTGTTCACTGTAGTTGTATTTTCTTTTGCATAGTTTTGTTCATAGTTTTAGAGTGTGTCAAGATACAGTATGTCAATCAACATATACATGTTAGCATATGCCTGGTTTGACTAGCTATAGTCACAGATGAATTTTGGCCAAAATACCATCAGGTTTTTTTGGACAAACAACTTTTGTACAGTATGTCAGTGAAAGACTGGGAGTGTTTTCTCCACCAATTTTGGGTCGTGACCCACCAATTCTAATGGAGACAGTTTAATTGCATATATCTGATGATTTTCTGTTTATTGACAGGATTCACAGCAATAGCTACATGATCCCAAAGTGTTTCCATTCTCAAGGTCAGTTCAGTGCTTCCCACATCTGAGTTTAATATGCCTTTAAATGGAAATATTGAATCAGTATCCCTCCTCTCCATGTATAAATCAGATGTTAGACTATGCATTTGCTCTGCCATCATCCCCCAAATCCTGAAAATGGTTAGCTGGCTGGCCGTAAATCGGGTCAAATAAAAGGTCTATATTCTGAATGACAACAAGGCATAGAGAGTTACAGCCATTTGGTTAATGAACTCCTTTCAAAGTGAGCTTTTGTGTCATGCTGACGATGATAGAGAGAAAGAAATCTGCCTCTTTCCTCTGAAACTTCCCACGTTTCAAGGGTGTGGAATGAAATGAGATTTTAATTGAATGGCAGTAAAAAGAGGAAGAGTAGTTAATGTAAATTACTCATCCCTTGCTCTCCAAGTGCTTGTTGCTGCTAATATCGCTGTGAAGTGGTCGAATGATTGGAGTGACTCTAGTGACAGTTAAGTGAAGCTGTAACATTTGATCGCCCTCAAATCTTTCTTTACTTTATTTTGGGGCTTTTGCATCATCCCATAGACCGACAAAATAAAGAATGACAGGAAATTGTTTGGGAGAGAGGAGGAAAATGGGATCAGGACATATCACAAAATCAGATGCCTGATCTGAGCCGCTGAAGACGCAGAGGATTAACGTTACTTTCGCTTTGAAGTGAATCCGCCGATCCCCGATCTGCCTAAATGCGTCTATGTACGCGCCAATCATTCGTGATCTAGCTTCATCGACAGAAGAAGTGAGTATAACGTTTTTTTTATGAATCTTTGCAAATCGTGTTTCATAATAATATGATAGTTAGCTAGTTTCGCAGTTAAAGTAAACAGTTCTGCTCGTCACCCCACTGAAGAGAGGGGCAGGGCGAGCAGAGCTCATTAGCATTTAAAGCAACATGGACTAAAAAATGGCTTGATGAAAACAGAGCTGATTTTGACAGGGTAAATAAGACCCTTTTCATTAAGACCCTAAAGAATCATATCAACTTGTGGAAAATGGGCATCCAATGACCCCTTTAAATAAAAATCAAGTTCATTACAGTTGCTAAATTGACTTTGTTGCACTTATCAATGGTTGCTGCTGTTCATGTCAGTTCATTCAGCAGCCATTTTGGTTTTCATCCATCAACTGTACATGCTTATATGGGGCTGTTGAATGCAATTATTTTTCAAGAAACACACAGCTAAATTAGTTTCACATAGGGCTTGACACATTACAGTTCAAATATTTTAGTTATTTGAAAGACACTTACAGCCTACATCAGCAATCAACCCAAAACAAATAAAGACACTGAACAAGAAAACAACTCAAATCACTCAAGTGATTAGCTCAAAAAGCGTTTCCAGATCTGGGCACTGATGTGCAACACCCGGTAGCACACTTTCATGGTTATTTGCATGGTAATGAATGGGAACGCTAACAGCTAGCTCTCTCCAGGTACTAGAGATCATCTCTGAAAGTGTTGCTAAGGTTGTTTCAGGTCAAAGTTTTTTTTTTTTTTCTTTTAATTTTTTTTTTTTCATCCAGTACATGTCCCAAGACCCCTTAATCCTTCCCACAAATAAATGGTGCAGATTACGTCATGATCATACACATCTGATCTGTAGGTCTATGTGTTTATGTAAGCGTGTCTTCACCTCACAAGTGGTCTACACCAACGCAGAAGTTCATTTAAGGACGGCAAAGCCATTTTCTGTGGTGCAAGTATATTTACCCATGTAACTATCAGAAAGGATTGTCTAGCACATAACAAGTGCATAACGGGATTAGAAGATCTGCACAGCTTAACGATCGCAGATCCATGGTCTTATCCTTTTCTTAGGGGCTAATGCTTGGGCCTATTTAGACAAACACTCTTAAATTGGCCCATCCATGACATTCCGACCATGTGGGTGTCCACAATCCTTGAATGAAACGGTTTCACATCTAGTTAAACTTTTGTGGCTAGTGTCTTTTTTCACCTTTGAAACACATTGACAGTGATTTATTCCCACTTGTCTGTATGTTACCATAGCAACCACTATTTGAAGGTTGCAGGAAAAGCATATACCCCTGCAATGTCACACAAGACCAGGGTTATGGATACCAGGTAATTTGGCCAAAATAGAACAACTAGTCTGGCACTGTACAGAGATTATCATGTTACCATGTGTCCTCGACTCTGAAAATGTTTGGGAACTATATGCAAATTAATAATGAACACTTATTATCCATTTGTTATGAATGATATGATCTTTTGGTCTGTGTTGGTTTGTGAATAGAAAATAAATAATAAAATGAGATTAACTATTTTTTAATTGTAAACTACTAAATTCACTGAACGGTTCATAAATGAAAATTTGCTGAAAATTATTTACCCTCAGGCCATCCAAGATGTAGATGAGTTTGTTTCTTCATCAGATTTGGAGAAATGTAATATTACATCACTTGCTCACAAGTGGATCCTCTGCAGTGAATGGGTGCCGTCAGAATGAGTCCAAACAGCTGATAAAAACATCACAATAATCCACAAGTAATCCACACCACTCCATTCATTAACATCTTATGAAGTGAAAAAGCTGCATGTTTGTAAGAAACAAATCCACCATTTAAGCATTATACCTTGTTCAGCTGTGCTTTTTTAACAAATGTTCAACTTTTTTTAAATAGTCAACTTATTTTTGGATCATTAATCATCAAAACTCGATAAACACCGCAGGAGTCACGAAGATGTACCTTTATTTTAACCAACCTGACTGCTCACAAAAAACCCCTCATAGGTCATGTTTTGTAGTCATTTCAGGTTTAAATGCGACAGATATTAAGCGGTGATATCTAAGTGGGTGAGTTGTTTACTTACCTTTTAATTAGTTTTTCCATTTATACCATTCATTAATTCAAACCACTTTGCAGATGTGGAATGTGCATGAGAGGTGAGAATTATCACATGAACACCATAATAGGCCAGTCATAGCGCTATGGAGGCATGGCCTCCTCTCACATAATTTCCCCCTGTTCATTCTCAGTTGCCTCCAGCTAAAATCATTGCTTGCTTTAGGGGGTCTGTTAAAACTCAATGGGCTCAGTGGAGGCTTCTACTTGAACTTCAACCGCTGGTGTCACTTTAGAAAAACGAGCATTTTATACACAATTTAATGTTATATTTCATAATATTTCTATTGTTTTATTTTTGTACTGTGGATTATTTTCATTGTCACTGAAGTCACTGGAGAAAACGGCCTTGCTGTTTACTTATATGCAATTACTCATATAGTGACTGTCAAACAAATGTTTTTATCATACTGCCTACCTCTAGTCTCCGTGGTTAATCAAAATATTTTTTTTCTTTTAATTCTCAGGAGAACAAGGATCCGTCTATCCATTTCCCAAATCATTTATCTAATGTAACGTTGCAGAAAGGAAACCCCTGTTTAATTATTTGTTTTTCATGAATGTATTACTGATAAATGACTTTTGAGATGTGTCCTACTTTCCTGCACAGACTGAGAGAATAAGAAAAACCCAAGTCACTGGAGCAGGACCCAGGAGCACTGCGGATGGTGATTCGCATTGGGATTGCTCCAGGCACAGTTATCGCCTGAGGCTATGACAGCGAGAGCGACTAGAGACTGGCTTCAGTTTCATCACACTCAGAAACTCCAAAGGGTTCATGTTCCAGAGGGACAATGATCCCAGAGGACCGCTCACAGCAGCAGCCTCGACTCAATCCTTAAACTCTTCCTCGCCGTTAATTTGTCATCATCTCTGTCATCTCAAAACTGTGGTTTGCAGCTGTAGTTTGAGGTAAGGGTGCTAATACTTAAGAGTGGATGATATACTGGTAAGTTAGTAATTCAGGAAATTAAATGGTCAATCAGTTGAAATTCGAAACATCACTTAATGGTTATGCTACTGTTTTCTGCACAAAATTTCCACTATTGTATCATGTAATATTTATTTGGTTTACCATGGGGCACATCCTTTTATTAATATGCTGTCATGCACAAACATTAAATAAAATGATCATAAAAGTATTTTATTTTTATTCAAATTCTCGGTATCCATGTGATGCTTGAGGGACAGATCCAAATTCAAACCATTCACCAGCGATATGTATTTCCTTCCTCTGTATAGTAACAATTAAAAAAATTGCCTTTAGGAAGTTTTACAACAACTTTTACGGCAGCGATATCAAACGCTCATTGGCTCTCGCTGGTTTTGTCATAGATCGTGACATGCCGTGTTTCCGGTGATGCGTGTTTTGAACAGTGTTGGGCTAGTTACTCAAAGAATGTAATATATTACTGATTACTAGTTACTCCTTTCAAAAGTAATATTGTTACTTTACTTATTACTTTCTGGCAACAGTAAGTAGTTACACTACTAGTTACATTACTTTTTCTTCACGCCCCACAGAAGTTGTAACTGTGTATCTTCCAGATAAAATTCTTCTGGAATGTTACTAACAACATATTTCTGCCTCATCATTTGACCAAAATCCACATTGGATCACAGTCAGAGGTTATTACAAACACTCAATAGTGATTGATAGTGACATTCAAATAGAAGTGCTGTATTCATCTCATTAATTGTCATGTGTAGCTTGAAGTCATTTTTCCGTTACCCATATGCGATTAAATTTCGTTATGTATTTTATCAAATCACATGAGTTTGTAAGAAACTGTTTAATTTTGCAAAAATATTTTTAATTATATTAATATAATGTACCACATGCTGATCAGAGGGATGTAATGCCAGAGTAAAGTAAAGCACAACAGATCTTTTTTTTCCTGACACACTCAATATAATGCAATATTTCTATCTGCTGAATGTAAGCTTTTCCATATTCCGCTTGCCTGCTGCGCTGGGGACATCACATGCATGTGCGAGTCATGAAAATTATGAAAATAAATCTAGGAATTATTTGATTGTTAGATTTGAAATCAGCGGGGTTGAGGCATCAAAAGTAACTAAGCTGTTTTATGGAAATAAATAGATCAACTTGAATTGAACTGAATACATATCAACCGCTCACCCTTTGAATACATAGCAACTGTCAATTGAATACAAATCAACCCTCACATTACTGTCACAAACACAGGCACGTGACCAAAATGAATACATGGAATGTCCTTGGGTGCAGAACAGAAAATAACAAAGATAAACTGAAAAACTATTAAAATGAGGATTGCAATAATATATAAACAGAAATATATGAGGGAGTAGAAATGACAAAATGAGCAAACGAGTGATCCTCTGCAGCCATCTTCTGGTTATAGTGGTAATATAATATCATTTTCATTTTAAAAGTGTTTATTTATCACTAGGTGGCACAATCTTCCACTTAACCATGACACATTTTTCATGAATTGTCTCCATGAGCTAATTGAAAAATCCTGATCTTCTGTAAAGTGAATTTTACACAATGTTCCCATTTTATATACACATATACAAAATGTGAATAATTTTGAGGCAAATACTAATAATAATAGTAATAATAAACAAACAACAGCCAGGGGTCAACAGCCAGGTTAAAGGGGTGTTTTACAACACACACACACACACACATATATATATATATATATATATATATATATATATATATATATATATATATATATATATATATATATATATATATATATATATATAATTTTATTATTATTTTTTTAACAGTATTTTAATGTAGAATTATGTGAAATATCCCATTAGATGTATTACAGTTTTTAACCATATAGTAAAGGAACTTTCTGCTAACCAATTAACAGGTTTTTACTGTAGCATTTTCATAGCCTCTATGTAATAGGATCTGTTTCATAACATCACAATTTTACCCACTTATACTCTTGCTAAGCTCTATAATCTTCAGCTGGCAGTAATGAAGGTCTGTAGGTAACTGCTGCAAGCTTTTTGAATGGCACAGTCCATGATTACAATTGAAACGTGGATAATTGAAATGTGTCTGAATAGCAGTTAGGGTAAAACTTATGCCCTCTTTGTTATTCAAGTGTCAAGGCATGGGAAGAATTTTCAATTAAACTTTGTGGATTGTGGCCAACAAACAGGAGAAGACTTCAAGGCTAACTACAGGCCTGACACTTGTCTGAGGTGGGAAGATTGATGGCGGCACTTTTAACATTTTAGAAGGGGCTCACCCTCCGTTAAAAAGGGGGCACTGAGGGAAATGTCACCGAATGAAAGCAGTCAGCTCGGAAATCCTCAGTGGAACAACAGCAACATCGATCCTACAAACTCAGGAAAACAAGAGTGGGCATAGAAAAGGCAAAGTCATACACAAGGGACCCTAAGTCTCTGGATTAAATCGAGGCTCAAATAATAATGCTTTTACAGCCTTAAACACAGAGCCATGAACAACATCACAGCTCTGATCCAAAACCCGCTCATGGGCAGCCAGACCTTTGACTAAACGGCAAAAGGTCTGGTCAGTTCTGCAGCTTATTCTGGCCAAGATCCACCCACTTAAACAGGAAGAGATGGCCTATAAAGCAAACATCCACACAAACATTTGTTTTTTTTACCAGCTATGTATACAGATGTGCCCTTGTGAAAAAGACATACACTTTTGGAAAAGACTTTGCATCACATCAGCCTGCTAAATGTGCTAATTCTGAACCAGGAGCAAGTCATATTAAAGCCAAAGGATGAAAGTACAGATTTCAAATCAATAACAGCTCTAGAAACCAGATAGTAGGCTACAAAACTAGATCACTTCCATTATAATAAATTAATCAGTACATTTAACTCTTAAAAAAAACCTAATGCAGTGTCTCACTATGTCCCTTCAGAGAGGTTCACAGATGTCCTGGCCGAGCAGCAGTGACAGCACTGTTTTGGAGGTAAAAGGGTAATTGTGTTTCTGTAACAGGATGACAGTGCAGAGGTGCTGTTTACAAGCATCAGACTGAACTATATCCTCAGGACAGATCAGATATAAAGACTACAGCAGCAGAGATGAGTGCATGATCCACCATCATTCTTCTCTTGGCACAACACTCATTAAACATCCACAAATCAATGTCAATGGCTTCTGGAGGTTTGTCTGGAGACCAGGGTCATCTTGTGTGTCAGGGGCAGTCTTCCTCAATTACCTGCTCTTTACTTCATTTATGCTATATGTCAGCTCCTGTATCCCACTGACAATGCAACTGTGCCCTGTTTTACTAGTCAGTGATATAGTTTCTGTCAAACTCCATGTTTAGATATACAAAGGTATAAGCATCCTTTAGCTGATGGGTTTATGGAAATGACTCTCATTGCTATATGGAGATGAGAGACATGCAGAACAACAAATATGAGCACAAGTGAACTCACAGATGCCATAAGAGATGACTTCATTATCATAACTTAGTTTATCAATGCACATGATTCACAAAGAGTGTAATCTAGAGGTGAAAAGTGGATATCTATGCAGTCATCATAAGAAGATTACCTGAGATATGTTTTTATCTGCATCCACATTGTATATTAAGGAAGTAATCTGATTGAATTTGTCTACACTCACTGCTGTAATTGTATGATTATGTCGTGAATTCTAAGCGACGTGGCGCCATCTAGTGGAAAACACGATTAAGAACACTTTGACAACATAAGAACTAGTTCACACAAAACTGATCATTCCGCCATTATTTACACCATGTTGTTCTAACACATCATTATTTTTTTTTCCTTTCTAGTGGAACACAAAAGAAGAAATTGTGAAGAATCTTAACATAGCATAGAAAGACGTTAAATCTTCTGTGCTCTTCTCATAAAACAGTGAAATCATTTAGAGTTGTAGGGTTCGCAAAGGTCATATAGCCTTAGTGTATCTTGCTGAGCACAAGGTCTACATTTATGTATGCATGTGTGTATTTATTTATTTAACAGCAGCAGAAATACATGGGACAAAATTTTGCTTCACTTTGGGACATATTTCACTCAACCAAGTGTATATTTCAGTACACGAACATTTATTTCTTGTGGGAAATTGAATGAAACTTGGAAAAATCTGTGGAAAATAGGTTGGCACTGAACTCATCTCAGTTTTACAGTTTTTCTCAGTCGCTTTGGTGCATTTTTCGAATCGTCCTTAATATTTGCATAGAAGTATGTGCATTTCTCAAAACAATTCATAGAAACAGCACCACACAATGGATTTCCTGCAAAATCTTTAGTTCATCTCTCAAAAGTAAGTATTTATGTCAGTGAACATATCAGTGCCATCAGAATGAAAAGTCCTTGTGTCATTGTTCACAAACAAGATAGTCAAAATGCTTAGTCATGTTGTCAAATATAACAGCGCACTCTGTTAGTACTCCCTGATGTAAACTATGACAAGAGTTTGGATGACAGTTACTGTACTGAAGTGCAGAAGGCTGCACTGCTTATGTATGCCATATTTCCAAATTTACACATTATTGTATGTGGGATATTGATTGAAAGAGACTGTTTCAAAATGTTTGAATTATTGAGGATATGGTTGATCTCCCAATATTTAGCTGCACCCTTCAGCCATTGTAAGGCCATGATTGACAACATGGTCCACAACAGTGGCCCTTATTTCATCTGATGGGCGCCTCTGTCCTTGGCCTCTTCTGCCTCTTCCTGTGTTTTGCCTCTGTACCCTTCTACCAAGCATCTTTACTCCTCTTCTTCCTCTCGGCTGTTGACCCTGATCGTTTCCTGGATGTTCATCTGTCGTCAGAATTTGTAACTCTTGTGTTGTCCTCTGTCTATATATGCTTTCCAATTGAAGGTTCATATGTACCTTTGAGCTATTTCAGAGAACTGGTTTATAATTGGTTGATCTATATTCTCTTCATTAGTGAAAGTCAAGATTCACCTTCACAATTCATGACAAATTTAAAAAAAGTCTAATAGAGATGTGTAGAAAATATGCTTGACAGTTTATGTCAACTAGATCAACCATTTTGCATTTAATGACTTAACTAATAGCTAGATGTTTTGAGGGGTAAGACTATTGCACAGAGAGCTGTATAATACATTTTGAGCAACATGATATTAGCAACTGATAATGTAGGAAACCACAGACAAATGTACATAATCAGTTGCATGAATGAACCAAAGCAATCGCAACTTGTTCAGAAGAAAGAGAAACTGCTTTAACGATGTGCACAAGTGACTGGATGATGTGGAGGTTGAACAAGTAGTTTTGAAAAATTCATTTCTGATCTGAGAAATGCACCACAGCCACTGAGAAAAACTGTAATAACTTAAATTATAATAACTTCAAAAATAGTAATGGGCACCAGTTTTCCAATGATAATATATTATCATATTTTATCACCAAGCATATATATATATGCATACATACATACATACATGCATCATACATACATAAATACATGCACACACACACACACACACACACACATATATATATATATATATATATATATAAAGTGTCAAAACAAATAACATCCACATGCTAAACAGTTAAATCCTTGCTGCAAACCAAATAAATGCATCTTTTGTATTGAGCTGACACCAGACCAGAACATCTCCAGAGTGTCCCCCAGTGGTAAGGATTGTAATAACAAGCGAGAAAGCAATTGCACAATCAAATTGTTTCAGTAATACCTTTAAATGTGTTTCACTTCAATTATTTTACCCTCATTTTTTTAACCATCATGCATCCTTCATATATCAGCCCTTAATTTGTCCTTTGTGGAGAATAGTCCTTTTGTCCTTTTTGGGCATAAAGGTCTCAGAAGTGATCCTATTATTATTAACATCATCATCATCATCATCATCATCATACGACGGCGTTTTAGTGCCTCGTTAAAAAAAAAAAAAAAAAAGAAACATTTCGACTTTATTCTCGTAACATTTCGACTTTATTCTCGAAACATTTCGACTTTATTCTCGTAACATTTCGACTTTATTCTCGAAACATTTCGACTTTATTCTCGAAACATTTCGACTTTATTCTCGAAACATTTCGACTTTATTCTCGTAACATTTCGACTTTATTCTCGAAACATTTCGACTTTATTCTCGAAACATTTCGACTTTATTCTCGTAACATTTCGACTTTATTCTCGAAACATTTCGACTTTATTCTCGAAGTATTTCGACTTTATTCTTGCAACATTTCGACTTTATTCTCGAAACATTTCGACTTTATTCTCGTAACATTTCGACTTTATTCTCGAAACATTTCGACTTTATTCTCGAAACATTTCGACTTTATTCTCGAAACATTTCGACTTTATTCTCGTAGTTTCGACTTTATTCTCGAAATATTACGACTTTAATCTCGTTATTTTATTATTTTGATTTTTTTTAACGAGGCACTAAAACGCCGTCGTATCATCATCATTATTATTATTATTATTAAATAAATGTCATATGTAATATCACTATCTTTAATAAAAAAATTAAAATAAAATAAAAAATAAATGAAAACAATGCAATTTTTGGTGTTTTTAACTTTATTTATTAACCTCTAAAAGTAGCATATTTTATGTTATATTTAAATATTTCTTTTACTTCAGTTAAAAAAAAAAAAAAAAAAACATACCAGTAAATTCAGACAGCCAAAAGCTAAAATTATGGTGACTTTGGTGACATCTGGTGACATATGATGGTATAGGAATGGTATGGTATGGTATAGAACTGTACAGCTGTAGAACTCAATGGCTGTGTAGTGATATCAGATGTTAGATATCCTCACAAAAATGTAAAGATATCAGTGTTGGATAGCCTCACATGGGGCACCACTAAACGCAGTGATTGTAGATTTAAGTAGCACTGCCTGTGTAATGACTTTGGGCTTAAATATTAATATTAATTTAGTTATAATATTAATTTAGTATTAATATTTAGTATACTATTTTACAGGGCAGCAGAATTGCACCCTGACAGTAAAGAGAAATCATGGAAGATTGTTGAATAAATAGGAATTACATAAATTATAGGAAGTTGTAGTCTGACCAGTCTGAAGGATTTGTGAGATATCGTTAACTTGTAGAGCATTCTTACTGTACTATCAACACAAGGAAGACACAAGTGTAGTAAAAGGGATCTTATTAACAAAGGGATAGACAAGAGTAACTAACAACTACTAAATAGATACAATAAATGGATAAAGTGCAAAAGATTTTTAAATGCAAGTGACTGAGTTGGATGTTACTATATGGATGCTATCTTAAGGAAAGATAAATTAAAGTTTCCTGAAAGTAATATGGTAAACCTTATTCTAGGTCCAACAAATAAATCGAGAGATTATTTGTTATTAACTGAACACCAAGCACTGGTCAACGATGAACTCCTGGAATGAGCAGGAGAAAGGTTTGCTGGTTGTTGCTTTTTGTAAAGGCTTTAAATAAAGAAAAGGCTTAAGTTAAAATGATAACTGATTAATAAATGATTATATGTATTATATCTGTGACGGTACATGTAGAGTTCAACATCATCACATTTGGTGTAATTTGTTGTGGCTCTGTTTGTTTTTAGAGGAACTCACCTGTTTGTCTCATAAAGTACCTGCACACGAAGAAATAAAGGGTATAATAAAGTAATCATCAAACTAGCTAAACAGGCAATAAAACGTATGAATGTTGAAGTTGAAATTCCATTGGGTAAAACAGAGATAAAAGGAAAAACCGATGCACTCGTGAATAAAAAGTGGCAGGAAATGTGGGACAGGGAAACAAACAAAACAACAACAAAAACAAAAACAATCTGACAAAGGAAGAATATGTTTCAACAGTAGAAAAAACACATGCACACACAATTATCCCAAGATTATGAATAGGACATTCTGTTTAAATCATCATTCAAAATATGTTCCTGTTGTGAAGTTTGAGTATGTTTGCACAATTGAGCATGTACTACAACATTGTGCAGGGTTATTTATTAAGGAAAGAGAGGAGTTGGTTAAGAAATTGAGAGATCTAGGTTTAACCAATTTTAATCTACCAGAGCTATTAAACTGTGATGTTAATCCATTCAAAATGCAAAGAGAAATGCTTAGTTATCTTCGAATAACAGATTTGACAAATTGAAAAAAAAAATCTCTTTCTTTCTTTCTTTCTCCCCGTGAATGCTTTGTCCTTCCATTCTAGTGATGCTTTCACTCCAGTCCAATTGGCGGCAGTAATACACCATAAGTTGGCTTGTCAAACACCATTAAACAGAACCAGAAGAAGAAGGTCAAAGTGAAAGTAAAATCACTCACACTGGGACTAGATGCCATCTCGCAGGATCAACTAGAAAATACCTTCACATGTTGCGGTAAGTTCATTATAACGTTTCACAGCTGTAATATGAATATCATTTGCGCCTAAACAGACATGTCACTTAAGGTACATGCAGGGGTCTATTAACGTATGGGCTTTAAGGGCCTTCAAGCCCGGGGCCAATAGAGTGGAGGAACTACTAGCCGCTTTTCCACTATCGGGCCGAACGGTTCTCTTTGCTTAACTGTTCCGTTCCGTGCCGATCCGGTCCAGTCAGCACGGATACGGTTTCGTTTTCCACTGCGGGGCTGATAACGGATCTCTTTGGAATGCGTCAGTCGTTGCCGTGGTAACACAAGTGTTTACATATGATATGAGGTGTAAATCATAGACATACGTAGACGCCTCATGTTTTGACATGCCCTGATATTTGTGCTTATTTCAGCTACTTAAAACATACTATTGACCAACATGTAATTTTTTTTGTATTCAGCACAAACTGTGCTACAATAATATGTGACCAAGATGGATGTACATGTTTGCATTTTTTAGAAAAAAAAATATTATGCGTGGTTAGTACGTTTTGGGAAAAAAAATGTAGCTGAAATAAGGCCTTACAACCCACACTAAATAGTCCTGAATAAGACTTTTGAGTAATCAGTCTTGTAGGCTAGAATATTTACTTCAAAATTATGTGAAAATCATTCTGCTTACTCATTCACAGAAAACAATATATTGATTTAAAATTTTCAAGACATGTTTTGTGATCGAGGGTCTATATGCGAGGGAGTGGTAATGGCCATGAATATTGAGTGAGTCTCACCTGAGAGACAAAGGGCCCTCCCCTATGGGGCCCTAATGGCCCATCAGTGTGACTGTGGCTGTGAGGCAGGTAAGAGAGAATGTGAGGAGACTGAAAAAAAGTTTTTTGTTAAATTATTTGTGTTTTATTTACAACACAGTATAATCAAAACATACATAATGAAGGTCAAAGACACATTATTGTGCACACTGATCTAACCACAGAGATGTGAACTGACAACAGATTCTGTTCAACAAGTAAATCATACCTGATATTTATTTTAAGTGTTTCTACTTCTTTCCATGGATTCAAGAAGAAAAAAACATAATCAGTAGAAAAGGAGCTTGTTTTAACATAGAATATCAGTGTAGTTGAACATCTGATGTTGGTTCAGCGCTCTCAGAGGAAAACAGTTTGAAGAGACATCAGGATTCATCTGGTGCTGGTATCTGATTCAATAAAATACAAACAAAAAAACATTTGTGAGCATGTTAATATCAGGAACATCTATATATATATATATATGTATTGTAGCCATTGACTCACACATGCTTTGTACTATCATAAAAAAGAGAAAGAAATCTTATATCTGAGAAACTAATTATTATTGTTTAGCACGTTATTAAAATCTATTTCTGAACAGAGTAGGCTATTAATAATAAACATGTACTAAACATACTTAGACTCAAATTTCTTCAGATTTTATTACTAATTTGTGTTTACATTGCTCAAAATAGCGCGCTTAGCAAGCTACGGAGAAACTAGCAGCCAGGCAGCAGACAAGTGACAGATCCTGAGTGGCGACGTCACGCACACGCACTCTACCAGCACCAGAATTCCGGGCCGAGAACGGTTTGTAATCGTGCCGCGCCGTACCAGGCTCACGTGGAAAAACAACTGGAAC
Organism: Acrossocheilus fasciatus; assembly: GCA_036784905.1. NCBI lineage: Eukaryota > Metazoa > Chordata > Actinopteri > Cypriniformes > Cyprinidae > Acrossocheilus > Acrossocheilus fasciatus. Next base: position 2,473,847 of record JAXUIB010000026.1, on the reverse strand, counting down.
CGTACCACTGTTATCCACGCTACATGAAGCTTTTCATATAAACTGGAATAAATATAGAGCCAAACTACACCTGAAATTAGACATTAGTAATAAATAGTAGGCTAGTGAATAAATTAAATAATCATAACTTGAATAAGGTGCATTAAAAGTCAATAAATCCTTGATTAATATGAATATTTTAATTTAAAACGTGTCTCCACCTACTATTCAATAAAATTCTATATAATAAATCTATATAATAGAGTGAGCGAGTTTTTGGATATGGTAAGATTAAACTTATTTTAGTGAATAAAGTACCACATTTCAGCTATAGTTTTGTTAGGATTGGTACACAAAATGTTATTTTATCCTCACTTCTAGGAAATCCTCAATCTATCTATATGCTTTCTAACAGCTTCATGTGGCTGCAAACATTTAATTTTAACATGGCTTTAAGCACTATGCATCATTAAAGTTTCACTTTAACCACGTAAAGCCGGTAAATGTGGCGTTTACATATAATAATCGTAATATGAGTTTACCTTATGGTCTGAACCCAGAGTCTCTGTATCAGTAGGAAAGCGCTAAAACGTGCTTCTTCCCTCCAAAGACTTGTGTCGCATTTCGGGGGAAACCAAACGAATAACAATATAAAATGCAGGAAACTATTCATTGGTTATTCTACAATTAATTGTATTACAAATTATACTACAACTGGAAAATACTGTAAATTGATAAACTGTTCGGCGTGATGACGTTGAATGTCTCCAACAGGCCTGTAGTCCCATTTAGCAACTTGTTAGCAACCGTCTTTTTAAAGAAATGTAACATTTTTAAAAAAAATCGTGAGTGTGGTGTAACTGGTGTGTTTTATGTCGTAGAATAAAACGTGAAAGTATCTTGAGCCTGTGTTAACCACGGACCTTATTTAAGGGATTTAACCAAAAAAATCATTCAAAAAACCCATTGACTTTGTGACGATGGAACCAGAAGAACTACAATGCACTCGCTTCTGGGTTTTCACCTACAAAGTCACATCATAGTTCCACCACTCTATACTGGGGAGGGGCCTAGCTACACGTAAATGCTATTTTTCGAATAGCCTAATTATCTTTATATATGGGAGTTTGCAGCAGTGACAACCTTATTTTATAAACAAACATACACTCACACTCAAAGGACTCGTAACAGCATTTTCGGCGATGCTGCTGTGTGAAAGGAACCGGACTGGACAACAAGTTTTCTGTAAGATCATACAGTGCGAATTCAGTAACTTGCAAATGCGTGGATATCATATGTAGCTATAGGTATAGATATATCTATGGTGAATATAATTTGTGTGTCAGTTGAAGATTTTAGGCTGATGATACAAGGGGCAACTTTTTGAGCAATGTTGCTCGGGCACTTTCCCATTGAGAATGGAAAACAATCTCTATCTATACTTTAGATCGGTCGGCCCTGTGTCTTACCTGGTTGCCTGTTGATGGCAGCGTTCCCCAAGGTTGCCTGGCAAAATTGCTCAAGAATTTGCCCCGTGTATATCATCAGCCTTGTATCACTCACTCACTGTGTTCCAGAGGTACTGCTTCAGAGTCTCAGTTTTAATTTCAGGAGGTTTTTAATCCGGGTACGAAAAAAGGAATCATAATATTGCTTAAATGTGATAATTACACTTTAAAGGGGTCATGAACTGTCTCTTATTCATTTATTTTTTTTAAATTTTGAACTGTTCTCTGAGGTCCAATACAAGATTTTTACATTAAAAAAAAAACATAATAATTTAGAAGTAATAGGCTATTTTCTGTCCTGTTTTTGACCCCCCTCATTAGAACAGTCTGTTTGAATAGGTGTGGCGGATTGTAGACTTCAAAGACAAAGCAAATAGTGATCATGTAATAAAAACAGTTACTCACACTTTTGTGTTGCAACATACTGTCAGATCCAATATAGCCGGCACAGCATCGTCTTTTAGTTTCAATGAAAATCCTGCGTTGAATTGTGCCTTGTTTGTAAATGAATCTACGGTAAAATAAATTGATCAAAGGACCAAGTTCTTACTGAAACAGTCTGGATCTTCATTAAAAATAAATTTCATCCTCTTATTTCATCCTCTAAATTTTAATTTTAACTTACTTTAGTGTACCCAAATTCAGTTTGTAATGCATGTTCTTTGACTCCACATACAGGCCTGGAATCAAGTCTCATCTAACAGGTAAAGCAGACAAGCCTGTAAAATGAGTGTCTGTGAGGAGAGAGAGGAGGAGAAACCTGCCCGTGAAATGAGTGCATATGAGGAGAAAGAGCAGGAGGCTCCTGTTGACGCTCAGAGAGCAGCATCTTCAGGATTCAGCTGTGTGTCTATGAAGAGTAACAACTCCATGATTCAGCCCCCTTATCTCAGCGACGTTGACGCTCAGAGAGCAGCATCTTCAGGATTCAGCTGTGTGTCTATGAAGAGTAATAACTCCATGATTCTGCCCCCTCATCTCAGTGACGTTGACGCTCAGAGAGCAGCATCTCCAGGATTCAGCTGTGTGTCTATGAAGAGTAACAACTCCATGATTCTGCCTCCTGATCTCAGTGACGTTGATGCTCAGAGAGCAGCATCTTCAGGATTCAGCTGTGTGTCTATGAAGAGTAACAACTCCATGATTCTGCCCCCTCATCTCAGTGACGTTGACGCTCAGAGAGCAGCATCTCCAGGATTCAGCTGTGTGTCTATGAAGAGTAATAACTCCATGATTCAGCCCCCTTATCTCAGCGACGTTGACGCTCAGAGAGCAGCATCTTCAGGATTCAGCTGTGTGTCTATGAAGAGTAACAACTCCATGATTCTGCCTCCTGATCTCAGTGACGTTGATGCTCAGAGAGCAGCATCTTCAGGATTCAGCTGTGTGTCTATGAAGAGTAATAACTCCATGATTCAGCCCCCTTATCTCAGTGACGTTGACGCTCAGAGAGCAGCATCTTCAGGATTCAGCTGTGTGTCTATGAAGAGTAACAACTCCATGATTCTGCCCCCTCATCTCAGTGACGTTGACGCTCAGAGAGCAGCATCTCCAGGATTCAGCTGTGTGTCTATGAAGAGTAACAACTCCATGATTCAGCCCCCTTATCTCAGTGACGTTGACGCTCAGAGAGCAGCATCTTCAGGATTCAGCTGTGTGTCTATGAAGAGTAATAACTCCATGATTCTGCCCCCTCATCTCAGTGATTCACCTGCTGTGACCTCTGACCCTATGTGAGTATCATGAAGTTTCTCAACTATCTGCTGTAGTAAAACTTGGATATAAAATAATTTAAAATGGTTAATCATTTACTGAGGTATCTTATTCTTAAAAACAGACATTAGTAAATACTGTATAAAGAAAAGAAGGCAGACAGTGTTGTAAAAATAGCCAATGCTGCTTAACCACTAAAGCTCTAAAACTGTCTGTACTGTGCCCCAGTGAACTGATTTAATGATCAGAGGAAGTTGGTAGATTTATGCAAATATCTAAGACAGAGCTGATTCAGAAATTTCTAGAGCTGTTTTGTCAAATGATTTAACATTCATGCTAATAATAATAATAGAAGATTACTAGTTAAACTCACAGATGCCTGCTGAAAAACACCCACATAACCACTGAAATTTAACCTAAGTTTTTCCTGTCGTTCCAAACCCAAGATTTAATCTTCAAATTACATACAATATGAAGGTATTTTTAAAGAAACCTGAAAGTTTTCTGTCCCTTCATTGAAAGTCCACACAACCAAGACTTTGAATATCTACTGTGAAATGGCATTAAATGGAGGTGAATTGTCCTTTAAGGACTTGTGAGCAGCATTCACATAATACACATATCAAGGTGCTGCAGGAGCGTCATTAGTCCATTGGAAGATCTTTAGAAGAGCCTGATGAGAACAGCATCGTAAAACTCCTATACAACAGTAACATTTAGAAGTTTTGCACTCCAACTAACACTTGATAATGTACTTATTTAATGATAAGTTTTTTGTAAACTTTTGTCTGTCTAGAAGTTTGAGCTGTTATTATCTTTATAATGCTCAAAACAAACCACTCTTGTCTACAGGAAATATAGCTCACCAACTTTAAGGTCAAACAGAACAATATCTAGCCTTTTTTTGTGGATGATCCATTCAGTTTTTGAATGCTCTTTGTTTTTGTTCTTGTGTGAGAATAAAATTGTGCTCAATGATGCAGACCTGTTGTTTCTGACCATGTTCCTAAAGCCCCCTAACATTATATATATTATTTTTAATTAGTGCTAAATGTTCCAGAGTAGTGCTTTGATCCACAGTTTGAGAACTACTAACCTACACCATTTTGTGCACTCTGAAAAAAACAAAAATGATCTTTATTTTGTCCTCAGTGGGACTTGTGCCCCTGCTGCTTGCCAAGCATGCAACTGTAAGGGGAAATTATGACAGCTTTCCAAAAACAACACAGTTAGCTTCCCACATACAGTATCTGATTATATTGAACAAACCCTGATGTTTTTCTCTTGGTCTACACACTTTCAAAGTGTACTATAGCAAAGAAAAAGATGGTTAAGAAAAAGATAAAGGAAGACACTAATCTTAATATCTGCTTCATTAAATTAAGAGGTTTATACAGTACTATTTGTCTACATTTTATTTTAAAGAAAAAAACAAACACTAATAGCATTAAAGGCAACTGGGATATTTTTTTCTGGCTGCTGGGCTCTCAGCTGTACCTCTCATTCAAGTTGTATTTTACATGCATACTGGTTATTTTTCATTTGTAATTGGTTGAAGTGTGTATTTTATTAAATCAATAATGTGTTTATGACATCTGTTTTTTCTTTACAACTATGTTATACACATTCTAGTTTTGACAAATGTTGATTTGTAAATTCAAGAAGACCGATTACTACAGAAACTACAGTGAAGCAATCTGAAATATTTCTGTTTTTTTCTCAGTATAATCAGAAGGAAGAGAAAGAGAGCCGCATCTCCAATATCTAGCTGTGAGTCTATGAAGAGTAACAGCTCCACTGGTTTTCCTCCTGATCTCAGTGATGGACCTGTGACCTCTGACTCTGTGTGAGTATCATGTATAACATGTTTTAGTCCCCTGAATTCAGTAATGACGCTGTGACCTTTGACCCTGTCTGAGTATAATCATGTGGGGTGGGACATTTAACATAAGAGCCAAGAGAGAGAAAAAAATAAATAAAAGTAAAATAAATAATTTGCAAGTTCTTTAGTCATAAATAATCATCAAATAATATTCCTTTTTAACAACAAGTGCATCAGATAAATAAAAGAATTGTGCTTTCTTTCTGTGCTTTATTTGCTTTTCTCTATTGGATTTCTATCATAGTAAATATGGAAACTTACACATCTATTTTGAACCAATAATCAGAACAAAAATAGTTGTAGGATGATGTTTAAAATGGATTTTTTTTATCTGACTACAATATAATTAATCTCTCTCTATTAAAAATGTTGTTGTGGTTGATACAAATAATTACAGTATAATTATATTCATTGAATTCTGATAGGGTGGTGTGGGATTTAACCTGAGCGCTCGGATAACATTATTGTGTATAAATAATGAGCCAGAGCCTCTGTGTTTTGCCAAGCAGAAGATAACTCAGAGCTTTAGAGTTGAACAGACAAGGGTCTAAATGTGTTTATTTGTAATTCACTTCTACAGTGATTAATGAGTGTACATAAGTTACAATCACTTTAGCTTATAACACTTATCAACAACAAAACAGAAATTATTACAATTTATTTAAGCAAGATGAAAAAATACCCTGCTCATGGTATTGGTATTCATCAAAGACCGAGCCATCATAACAGGATCAGAAACACCAAATGGGTCATTCCGTCAGTCCTCAGTGTGCGTAGCAAAAAGTCCTTTGTTGGCATGCAATGTAGATGATTGTTCTATGTTTTACCATATGTGTCCTGTCTGAATGTCCTGTTTTACAATGTGTACAGTTTTCAAATGTTCAGTAATCATTTAAATACAATTCAAGTCATTATCTGCCTTCAAATAAATGATGTGCATTAATAAACTACATTGCATATAAAACAAAATTGGTATTTGAACAGAACACTGAGAAACTCCATTTGTGATGTCATGAAGTAAATTGGCCACAATAGGCAGAAATTGAGTCTATTAAATGATCAATTGTAAATGTAGTTTACACTTTTAAATAAAATAATTTAATATTAGAGGCATTTAAATATATTATGTATTTTGATAAAAGTATTTTCTGATTGTTTTGAGTTTCTGTTCTTCTAAATGTGTTTTCAGTGGTGGGAGAGCTGAACAGATCAGATATGTGTCCTCTCAGACCTTCACATCCTCCTACAGTCAGAAACACATCAGTCATCATGACACAGAAGCAGATCTGGAGTGTGATTCTCATCAACCAGTGCACGATGATCTACAGAGTGTCAAAGACCAGCACAAAACCAGCATGAAGAACAATTATGAGAGATTATTTGAGGGAGTCAAACTACAAGAGAATCACACCCTCCTGAACAGGATTTACACACAGCTGTACATCATAGAGGGAGAGAGTGAAGGAGTGAATGAAGAACATGAGGTGCTACAGATGGAGAAAAGTTACAAGACACTCCAAGACACTCCAATCAACTGCAATGACATCTTTAATCCTTTATCTGAACCAGGATATGACGAGATGAGAAGAGAGAAGAAAGACAAATTAAAGACGGTTCTTACTAAAGGCATCGCTGGAATTGGAAAAACCGTCTCTGTGCAGAAGTTCATTCTGGACTGGGCCGAGGGAAAAGCCAATCAGGATGTAGATTTTATGTTTGTGCTTACATTTAGAGAGCTGAACTTGATTAAAGATCATCATTACAGTCTTCACAGACTTCTGCTTGACTTTCATCCTGAACTTCAACATCTGGACTCAAAGATTTATGAGGAATGTAAAGTTGTGTTCATCTTTGATGGTCTGGATGAAAGCAGAATTACACTGATGTTTTCAGACAGTCAGAAAGTTTCTGATGTGACTGAGATTTCATCAGTGGGTCTGTTGATGTCAAACCTCATGAAAGGAGATCTACTTCCATCTGCTCTCATCTGGATCACCACCAGACCAGCAGCAGCCAATCAGATCCCCTCGAGCTACATCAACCGTGTGACAGAAATTCAGGGATTCAATGACCCTCAGAAGGAGGAATATTTCAGGAAGAGAATCAGTGACGAGCATCAAGCCAGCAGAATCATCTCAAACATCAGAAGAGCAAGAAGCCTCCACATCATGTGCCACATACCCGTCTTCTGCTGGATCTCAGCCACTGTGCTTCAAAACATCCTGAAACAAGATCTCAGTGCAGAAATCCCTCAAACTTTGACTGAAATGTACATCTACTTCCTGCTCATTCAAACAAATATGAGGAACCAGAAGTATGCAGAGAGACATCCAGAGAAACACCTGCAGTCCAACAGAGAAGTGATTGTGAAACTTGCTGAACTGGCTTTCAATCAGCTGATGAAGGGCAATGTGATGTTTTATGAGGAGGACCTGAGAGAGAGCGGCATAGACGTCACTGACGCCTCAGTGTATTCTGGGATTTGCACTGAGATCTTTAGGGAGGAATCTGTGATTTATCAGAGGAAGGTTTACAGCTTTGTACATCTGAGTTTTCAGGAGTTTTTTGCAGCACTGTATATGTTTTACTGCTATTTACACAAGAACAGTGAGATTCTGAAAATGTTCCTGACAGGAAAGTCCAGAACTAAGTGTGAGAATGTTCCTCTGGATGTGTTTCTGAGAGGAGCAACGAATAAAGCCTTGAGCAGTAAAAACGGACACTTAGATCTTTTCCTTCGATTTCTTCATGGCATCTCACTGAAGTCCAATCAGAGACTCTTACAGGATGTACTGATACACACAGAGAACAACCCAGAGAGCATCAAGAAAATAATCCACAACCTCAAACGAGGTCAAAAAAACAACGTCAGTCCTGACAGATGGATAAATCTGTCACACTGCTTGATTGAGATGAAGGATAACTCTGTTGTTGAAGAAATGCAGGCATTTTTAAAGTCTGAAACAAACAAAAAAAGTCTTTCTCTTGCACAATGCTCAACTTTGGCAAATATAATCCTGATGTCAGAGGAGGTGCTGGATGAGATTGATCTTAAAAAATTCACCACCAAATCAAAAGATGGGAGATGGAGACTGTTACCTGCTGTGAGGAACTGCAGAAAAGCTCTGTAAGTGTGAAAATACGAACGTGCAGTAGTTACATTTGACAACAATTGATGGTGGTGAATAGGATCTTCTGGGTTTGTTCACAAGCATACAATGTAAATTATGGCAGTTAAGTGTTGTTGTTTTTTATTCTTTACCAAATTAATACAATAAATATATTTCAGAAATAAATTATTAAAAAAAAAGTTTGATAAAACTTTGTAAACTTAATCAAGCTATGAGTAAAAATAATACAATTGTAAGGCAACTGTTAATGTGAATAAATGAATAAAAAAAAGATGAATCAATCAATTTGCTGACAAAAATGCAGAAATGCTTATTTCTGTTTTACCTACCTGCTTTATAAGGACTAGACTATTGTCAGTTTTTTAGCAATGCTCATTAGTTTCATTTTTACAGTTTAAAGTAGTTAGAGTATGAATTTGTTTTTGAATTGATTTAGTTAATATTCTTAAATCAGACAATAAGATTGTCCAATAGCCAGACAAGTTTGAATCCTTCCTCTCCAGCAACCTGTCACTCATGAAACGGTCACATTAATCAGTAAATAACAATGATCCAAAAATCAAGTCAGTTGCCAAAGAACAAAACCAAGTCCTGCATTTTCTCATTCAAGAAGCTGTTTCACTCAGGTGTGTCACAATAGGTAGGACAATCACAATTTCTGCTGCATGCAGACTTTAAAGTTAAAATTACTGTGCTTTTGGGCATTCTGTGTAATTTGACCAAGTCAGCTCATTCATTCTTTAAGTTTTTCCTTAAGCCTTGGCTTATGATTCTGAACTGAAGTGCTGAATGTCACTGAACTAGTCAGTAAAAATATTTACACTTGTTTAAAAAAAAATCTATCCAAAGTCTTCCTTTGAAATATATAAATAAACACCCAGACTACACAACTCCATAGAGAGCCAAAACAATCTGATGATATTATCTGAAATCGTATAATCATATAATGTGTATTGACACATAAGGTCCGGTACACAAGGACATCTTACAGTCTTACAATCTCATGGAGACACCAGCTCACCAACATGTCCCCCCTATTTTCAGATTGACAGGCTGTGATCTCACTGATCAGCACTGTGGAATTGTAGCTTCAGTTTTACAATCTTCAAACTCCATGAGAGAGCTGGACCTGAGTAACAATCATCTGCAGCATTCAGGAGTGAAGCTGCTCTGTACTGGATTGAAGAGTCCAAACTGTCAACTCAACATGCTGAGGTTTGGCATTCACACTGATTCAAATTTTAATAAAAAATAATGTGTGGTTATATAAATTTGAGTTTTATATATATATATATACAGCTAGCATATTGAAAGCTAACTATTGGAAGACATGAATAAAACAGTATGATAATGTGGTCATTGTTAAATGATTCATGTAATTCTATTGTATATGTGCAGCAGCATGTATGTAGATGTATTGCAATAGTAAGTCAGGCCCTGACAGAACTCAACATCACAGTGGGATGCAAACAATCATCTTGCCTTTACAATTCATGTTCTATGCAGACACCTTCTTATCAGAAACAAAAGACAATGCTCTCAGACATCAATTTCTATTTATACTGTATGTATGTAATTAATTATTTTTCATTACACTGTTTAGATTGTCCATCTGTAATCTCAGTGATCAGTGCTGTGAGATTTTGGCTTCAACTCTACAATCATCAGACTCCTCCCTGAGAGAGCTGGACCTGAGTAAAAATGACCTGCAGGGTTCAAGAGTGGAGCTGATCGCTGCTGGACTGAAGAGTTCAAACTGTCAACTCAACATACTGAGGTTTGTGTTTCACATTAATTAAAATTTTAATATGTATTCTTTCATGTGTTTTTGTATGTATATACTTTAAGGATTGTTCTACCTGTTGTGACGGGAGGAGCCAACGACAGACACAGTGGGTGTGGCGTCAGGCCTCGGAGAGGCTTTTATTAAACAAAAATAATAAAATAAAGTGTCCAGGGGGAAGAAGTGTCCATGAAAACAGGGGGGATCTGGTGTCTTCGTTGTGCTGCGGGGCTCGTGAAGGAGGGCAGTGTTCCAGAAGGGAAGGGTCCAGGCAAGGGGCGGAGTCCGGTGGCCGCACGAGGGGCGGCGGCTTCCCTGGAGCGGCGGCTCTTCCTCTACCACTTATGGGCCATTGGCGGGATGGACGACCCGGCATCCTGGCCCGACGGCCGTAATACGGGTGCGGCTTGCACGATGACTCCGGAGGTTCCGCGGCTCACATCCTCGGCGGCGCGATGTCCCTCAATGCTCCCTTCCTGGACCCACGAGGACACCAGCGTGCATGCACGGGGGAAGAGACCGGTCTCCCGAGGAGAGGCGCGCTCGGCATTTAACGGCGGCGGTGATGAGGCTTCATTCAGTCCAGCTGTGCCTCATCACGCGCCGCCAGCCCACGTTGATCCCACGCCCCTCCTCTCATCCACCCACTCCAGTCGGGAGCCTGGTGAAGGGCGGCGAATAAGGGACGGGGTGGTGATGATAATGAGGGGGAGGGCCACCGATCCGTCACATTGTACTCTAATTCATGAGTGTTTCATGGTCAAGAGATATTGAAAGACATTAATAAAAAAAGGATGAGAACATGATGATAATGGTGATTAATAAATCATCAATTACTCCACATATGAAGTTATAATTTCTTTCATACAATATTGGGATGTAACCTTCACATTCATGTTCTATGCAGACACCTTCTTATCAGAAAAATGAGACAATGCATAAAATGCTCTCAAACATCAATTTCTAACTATGCAATGTGTATGTAATGAATTATTTCTCATTACCCTGTTTAGATTGGCTGTCTGCAAACTCACTGATCAGTGCTGTAAAACTGTTGCTTCGGTTTTACAATCATCAAACTCCCTGAGAGAGCTGGACCTGAGTAAAAATCACCTGCAGGATTCAGGAGTGGAGCTGCTCTCTGCTGGACTAAAGAGTTCAAACTGTCAACTCAACATACTGAGGTTTGTTTCACATTGATTCAAATTTTAATATGTATTCTTTCATGTGTTTTTATATGTACATACTTTAAGGATTGTTCTACCTGTACTCTAATTCATGAGTGTTTCATGGTCAAGAGATATTGAAAGACATTAATAAAAAAAGGATGAGAACATGATGATAATGGTGATTAATAAATCATCAATTACTCCACATATGAAGTTATAATTTCTTTCATACAATATTGGGATGTAACCTTCACATTCATGTTCTATGCAGACACCTTCTTATCAGAAAAATGAGACAATGCATAAAATGCTCTCAAACATCAATTTCTAACTATGCAATGTGTATGTAATGAATTATTTCTCATTACCCTGTTTAGATTGGCTGTCTGCAAACTCACTGATCAGTGCTGTAAAACTGTTGTTAATGAGTGCTTTTTGGTCAAGAGCTATTAAAAGACATACATAACAATTGATGAAAACAAGATGATAATGTGGCCATTAATTTATCTCACATATGAGGTTGCTATCATAACTGTTAAACAAGATAACTGAGTATCACAGTGAGATATAAACCTTTTACATTCGTAATATATGCAGACACCTTCTTATAAGAAACATGCAACAATCCATGCAACATTCTCAGACATCATTTTCCGTTTACACAAAGTGTATGTAATTAATTATTATTTCAATATTTGGTGGTTGTTTTTTTGTGATAGAAGTAATATTGACAGAGAAATCTAGACATTTGTGACTGAAAAAAATGCATTAAAAAAAATTCAATGGAGTTTGGATGGCACCCGGTGGCTGTTTGTGGTATAACGTCCTAAATAAAATCTCACAGGAACCTCAATTTTTTTTCATATCAACTTCAAATTTGGAACATAACTAATTTAAACATAATGCTTTAATTTTATAGCCATTTTAGAGTAAAACCTGTTATATAAAATATTTATTATATATGAAATCTTTCTTTACAGTAAATTTAAACCTCAATAACTTTTTAATACTTTATTTATTTTTTTATTCACTTTTGCAATAATCTGCTGATTTTCTTCTTTAAAAAGAGACCAACCTTAGGTCTGTATTCCAAAGTGTCCAAAGTATTCCAACAAAATAAGTTTGGATAGTGCACTTCCATGCCTATTTTAAAAAAATGGGGGGTGACAGTTAAGGGGTTAATGCAAATGTCTAATAAGCTAATCATATGACAGCATGCATTTAGCCATGTAGACAGGGCCAATAAGATCTGCTGAATTTTAAACAAAGCATCAGAACGTGGAAGAAAAAAAAAATATGTAAGTGATTTTGAATGTGGCATGATTATTAGTGCCAAACATGCTGGAGTATTTTGATTAAACACCACAGTCTGCAGTATTGGGCAGTTGTGAATGAACAGCGCATTCTTCCACCTTCAATGGAATTGATCCACAGCAAATATGGCTGCCCACTGCTTCGGGTGTGTGTCCACGCCACGGTGTGTCTGTGTGTTCACTACTTGCTACTGTGTGTGTGCACTTGGATGGGATAAGTGCAGAGCAAAAATTCAGAGTACGGGTTACCATACTTGGCTACACGTCATGCCACTATTGTTGCTGACCATGTCCATTCCTTTATGACTACAGTGTACCCATCTTGCGGCCACTTCCAACAGGATAATGTCAAAAGCTCAGATCATTTGTTTTTTTTTTTGTTTGTTTGTTTTTTTTTCAACAGACACCAGATCATAATCTGTGCCCAATCCTCTTCTTGTAGATCTCACTTCCTGCAAAGTTCAGCTCCAACCCTGATGAAGCACAACTGAAACAACTAATTAAGATCTTCAAGAACACTTGATAATTACATGCAGGTGTGTTTGGTCAGGGTTGGAACTAAACTCTGCAGGTAGGTATATCTCCAGGAAAAGGACTGGGCAGCCCGGCAATAGAGCATCTTTGGAATGTGGTGGAATGGGACATTGACATCATTGATGCACTACCCACAAATCTATAGAAACTGCCTGATGCTATGATGCCAATATTTCAATAATGAATGTCAGTCTGTTTTATTTTATGGCTAGATTGATTTATGCTTTTGTAGGTTCAGTTTATACCCAGAGAATTTCCCAAATTCATCTAGTAGGCATATTATTTTGGAAACAGATGCAGATTGGATCGGTAACAAAGTACCAAGCTGGTCCACATATAAAGCTAGTTTAAGGTCACTTCTCTTTTGGATTATTCCCTGAAATACAGGAAGTGTTCTAAGCATTATTGAGAGAGTCCCAGTAGCTATGACAAAAATTAAGGGAGATAGAGGATAGTGTGTACCCCGTGACAAAGTAAAATAATCAAAATTAACATTGTTAGTATATATGGATGCTTGAGGCTCAACATAATAAATGGATCCATGATATTAATCCATCCTCAAAGCCGAACTCCTTGGGCACCATTAAAAGATATTCCTATTCTGTCCTATCAAACGCCTGTTTGGTGTCCAAGGAAATTACCACCTCAGAGGAGTTGCTGTTTTGTTTTGAGTAGAGCTGGGCGATATGGCCAAAATTTGTCACAATATATTGCTTAATTTCGGTCAATACAATATAATTCTGATATCGAAATGAACAATATTTTAAAAAGCCTCAGAAAAACTGCACAGAATGCCCACAACAGATGTACATACCTACAAACTTCTGAAAAATGAATTTGCCAAGTCTATGAAGCCTCCTCCTACAAAACTATATAATATTTTAGAAATAAAAGCAGTACAAATAAATTAAATGATTTTAGCAAATGGCTGCAATATAACAAAGAGTGAAAAATTTAAGGGGGTCTGAATACTTTCTGTACCCACTGTATATCTCTTCAGCACGAATCTAAATGTTTCCATATTCGTAACATATCTGGATGCTAAAATATTATTTATTATAGGCTTTGTGCTTTCATCGACGTAAAACATAATCCTTGGCTAGCCTATATCAGCACAGCGAGGCGGTGGTCATGCTGAACGAAACAGATTGGACAACGGAGCACTGTAACTTTTTATACGTTTCTTTAACTGTATTTTATTTTGATAATTAACTGGCTGCAATGTCGCAAAAATAATGTGTCTTTGTGCGCGTGAGGCGCCAGCGCGTTATGACCATACCAACGCTGGTTGGTTATACTGATGTAAGATATAATTCGAAACTGTCAAGCTTTTGCAAAACAAATAAAACTGTAAAATATATAAAACTGTAAAGCTTTTGCAAAATAAAGAAAACTAATTCCTGCCATCTCATTTTCCTTTACGAGAACTTTGGAACGTGTCACAATGAACCGTAGGCCTAACTCAGCCTCAAACTTTTTTTCCCCTTTCGTTTCGTTAATCTGTCACAATGATTTAAGTGAAATATATTTAGTGTAAAGGCATATATATTCCTTTTTATGTAAGCCTATAGTTTTATTCTGTTTTCTCCGTTCACAGAAGTGCTGCAGGTGCGTAAGATCTTTTGAATCCATCTTACACTATCCTCGGATAAACTACGCCGGTGCATTGCCATTGCAATTTACCTATGACGAGTTGAGCTGAGCTGAGCGCGTGGGCATTTCACTCGCTGGATGCATCAGCGTCACATTTGCATCAGCCGTACTATTTGAATTCTTGATTGGCTGACAGCAAATTTCAAATATTATATGGAACGATAAAATAACGTTATTAACCGGTTAATGGCCATTTCAAATTTTCGATTCTGTTCGGAACTATAAAATTTGATTTCGTTTCTGTTTACGGTTCTGTTCCAGTCAAAATTTCGTTTGTTTCCGGTTTTCATTTTCGTTCCTTGAACCGGTTCAGAGCCCTGGTCTAGATATACATTAAGTGCTTTGGAATTCACAGATGAGGTTCACAGATTATCTTGTGTCAGGCAGCAGTATAAGTTTGTTAAAATCAGTCAGAGGATTTGTGGATTTGGCCCACAGACTGCAAGCTGAAGAGTCCTGTTGGTTATTATTATGTTGTGTATTGTACTGTATTTCTCTGAAAAATGAATCACACTAACAGGAACACTTTCTGTTGTAGATTATCTCAGTGTATGGTGACAGCAGAAGGTTGTGCTGCTCTGGCGTCAGCTCTGAGTTCAAACCCCTCACACCTGAGAGAGCTGGATCTGAGCTACAATCACCCAGGAGAATCAGGAGTGAAGATGCTCAACCACCTGGAAAAACTCAAGTAAGTTGAGCAGAAACAGAATTTGTCATTGTTTTGTGGTTGTCAAGAGAAACTTTAGTTCTCAAAAAAAGATAGCATGGGAAGCTTAAAAACTTTATTTTTGTCTCAGACAGAAGCTCAGCTTATCTATGATGATTGGATGAGCTTTCAAACGGAAAGTAATTTACAACAAACAGAGATAATTGTTTAATTTGTGGCTCGAAATGAACATCCTCCATGATACCAGTGAAGGGCCACGTTCACACAGCAGCCGGATGCGGTTGTCAATTCACACACAGTACGGTTATTTACGGGCGTGACAACCGCATTCTGTAACCGAACTCACACCTGTAAATTTTCAGGACTCGCAACCGTATTCTCGGAACACATGCGCTGTGTGAACGGAACAGGACTGGACAACTAGTTGTCTGTCACGTCATACAGCGTGCGAGAGAGCTACCGTTTTTTCCGTGTTTTCATGTGTGTTTTCGGTAACTTACAGTAACGGAGAAATGAGCTGCGTGTCATCTGAAAGGTTTAGGTCCAGTCAGTTTTCCACCGAAGCCGCTCCCCTCAGTTTTGTGTTCTGCACGAGATTCAAATGCTCCGCTCTCTATTTCTATTATTTCTATTGTTCTATTATTTTACTTAAGTTTATGTTGCCCAGTTTATTTAATTATTTATTTACAGTGTGGATATTTCCTTATTAAGATATTATGATAAGCCAGGCTGTTAAGTCCTGAATGTGATGATTATTAATATTGTTACTTTACTATGTTGATTTCTTCTTTATTAACGCATTGCAATACACCCAGCAGAGATCATATTGGGCAGGTAATATTTAAAAATTATTATACTAATTAGATGAGGATAAACTGATATTATTATTATTATTATCATTTATTTATTTACTTATTTTTACTATGTTGATTTTGTACTTTACTAACATATTGTAATATACCAAGCAGAGACCATATTGTTCAGGTTAATAAATTATTAGCTGAATTTGATGACTTTATTATTATTATGTCATTTATTTTTTACGTTGTTTTTTTTTTTTTTTTTTTTTTTTCGCCAACAGAGTCAAGGTCAAGGTGTTTTTTTTTTGTTTTTTTTTTAATATAGCACCTTAAAAGCAATATGTTTTGACCAAGGTGCTGCTCAGCCAAAACATCAGAAAAAAATCAATCAACAAAAAGCATTAGGACATTTAAATTTTAAAATCAGTAAATACTAATTATAAAAACAGGAAATCAAGAAAAGAAAAAGAAAAAAATCACCAAACAAAGAAAAGAGAAAAAAAAGAAGAAAAAAAAAGTGTTTTGAAGTTAAACAAAAGCCTGATTTTTTTTTTTTTTTTCACATTTGGTTCTTGAAATGTAATTTTTTTTATTTCTCCTGGAAAATCAATATAATAAATTTTTGGTATTTTTCCATTACAATTAACTAAACTCTGAGCCCCTTCATTTTTGGTTCACACTTAGTTCTTGAAATGTAAGTGTTTTTTTTTTTTTTTTTCTCTCCAGGAAAATCAATATAATAATATTTTATTTAGTGCTGTCAGTCGATTAAAAAATTAAATCGCGTTAATCATAATCATGGGCTGTGATTAATTATGATTAATCGCAAATTTTAAATACTAGGATTTACCTGTAAATGTGTTGAAAAAAAAAGCATGAGAAACTAGTTTAAGGAAACAGAACCTTTCACACTTCCACCAGGTATGAGACATAATCCTTATTATTCTTTTATCATTATTCTTTTGTTTTTATTCAGCCATTATCAGCCTTTAAACTGGCGATAAAAATGTTTACCAAGCCACATCGCTTCAATCCCAGTATTCATTTACCCAACTATTATCAAAAGTATTTCTAAATAAATACAACAAAACATTTCTTGCGACCTTACGTGAAGTATTATGATAAAATGCATTATGAAGAAGAATTGGACCTGTTCTGCAGGTGCATTAGAGCTAATATTAGCATCATGCTTCATAAGACAATTTATAAGATTAACAGTACACTTTTACTCAGAACTTACTTCAAACCACCATCGAGTGTTTGTAATAACTTCCTTTTGCGATCACGTGTGGAATTTGGTCGTTTACTGTTGTTAAAATATGCTATTTATAGCCTTTTATATCGCTGCACAAATTAGCATTTCAGACGTACACATTCTCAAGAAAATCACATACAGACCATATCTATCGTAATCGTGTGTTTATTATCTTATATAATCTATAGTGGCTGTTGTCATGTTTATTTCTGCTGTGTAAAAGCCTGTACATATATGCTCTGCTGAAACTCACGTTGTTTGTGATGTTGCAATCGCCTCTCCGTTAAGTTGCCAGGGATACATTAGTAAAAGGGATACATTAGTAAAAGGATCTATTTTTATTTTTATTTGTCTATATACACTTTGGGTGGCCGCGGTACATTAAAAAAGTAGCCCAAAAAACTGCAACCCGCCACGGCTCTGTAATTTTTCCTGCAACTGTATTTTCAAACTAAACCACTTGCGCCGCTATCGTTACCCTGGCAACACTGGTGCTGTACCCTCATCACACGATAGATAACCTTCCGCGCTGCGATGACGGGAAGAAGTTGGGGTCAAACCTTATCAAACGATTAATCTGCGTTAAAAATTAAAATTTTTTGATTAATCGCATACGTTAACGCGTTACCGTTGACACCCCTAATTTTATTATTATTTAGAATTTGAGGATATTTTATGATACTATGCAATATTTTAAATGAGCTATTTCTTCCCATTTAAAATTAGTTAAACTGAGAATTTTCATTTTTGGTTCACACTTAGTTCTTGAAATGTAAGTGTTTTTTTGTTTGTTTGTTTGTTTGTTTGTTTGTTTGTTTGTTTTGTTGTTGTTGTTGTTGTTGTTTTTTCAAGAAATTCAATACAATACATTTTTGTTCAATAATATTTTTTGAGTATTATTAAAAATTTTGAGGAGATTTTAATGGTACTATGCAATATTTATAACATTATTATGAGCTATGTTTCCATTAAAATTTACTAAACTCTGAGCCCCTTCATTTTTGGTTCACACTTAGTTCTTAAAATATAAGTGTTTTTTTTTTTTTGATGTCTTTTTTTATATTATAAAAAATATTAATATTATAAAATATTTTTTAAAAAATTGATGTTAATAAAAACATTATTCTTCCACCAAACAATGTAGTTCCTCAGAAATGGTTGTGGTTGCAACAAAGTGGTTGCCGAGCAACACACAGACGTAATCAAAGGTGAAGGTTTGTAGAGTAATTTACAACAGCTTTGAACTTGGCTCAACCAATCAGAATCAAGGACCGGAAGTATCTGTTTTATAAATGAATATTTACAATGACAACAATTATACTTTAAAGGTTTCCAACAAAGAAATGGATGGACTTCTGTCAGCTTGTTGAACACACTTTTATTTGGATATTCTGCATATGATGAAGCAGCAGCGAGCGTTCAGCGGGCGACACTGTAATCAGATCAACATTGTGAACCAAATTCCACTAAACTGATGAAAAAAATCTAATTATCATGTGATGCCATAAAATAGCTTCTCTTCCCTGAAAACGATACAATGAAGAATGAATGAATGAATGTTTAACTTAAAGGCAAAAACAAAACAAAAGATAAGCAGGTATCCGTATAGAGCAGTGGTTTTCAAACTGGGGTACGTGAAGTGACGGAGGGGGTACGTGAACAAAATACTGAAATTTACTGTGTATTTAATTATATCGCACTCATAACATTCAACTGAGAATGTATTTAAATTTTTTCTTAAGGTGGTACCTGTTGTATATATATATATATATATATATTAAGGGGTGGAATGGCTCAGCTTACTCACAGTTCGGTTTGTGTCACGGTTTCAGTACGGTTCGGTATGTGCTATGTTTAGGGAAAAACTATACTGTCAAATAAAAATAAAGAAACAATATATCTAACTACAAGCAACAGCACAAATAAATACAATAGAGTAAAGATACAAAT
The DNA here is from genome assembly GCA_036784905.1 of Acrossocheilus fasciatus. Lineage (NCBI taxonomy): Eukaryota > Metazoa > Chordata > Actinopteri > Cypriniformes > Cyprinidae > Acrossocheilus > Acrossocheilus fasciatus. The sequence goes on along the minus strand of JAXUIB010000026.1, from coordinate 2,454,510 downwards.
AAAATAAACAGTGATTTTCAGGGGTGTTTTTTTTTAGGTAGGCCTAAAGCATAATTTTTTAGGTACAGAAATTGAATAAAGTAATCAAATGTAAAACAGCATTGCATATTTGACTGTATAAATTAAATGTTACAAAAGCTATTCAATCAAGAGCAGTAAGTGATTTCTTTGTTGTTGCTGTTTGATTAATATTAAGAAAGTGCTGTCACTTTAAGATAATGCACTGATCCAGTGCACTGATACTGTACGTTCAGCCGGCTATGTCTAATACTTAACAAGATGGGCATTTTGACATAATTTTTGTGTGAATTTGTCCATTCAAACAAAATACTTCAGAGAGAGCTTAATATTTGCGCGTGTTCTGGGGGTTTGCACTTCTGATGAGCGCACGCACAAATCTTCTCACTGCGCGCGCGAAGTCGCATCCTCTGACTCTTAAATGTTTAAACTGGCAAGACTTAAATGAGTTTAGTTTAAACACAGATATCAACGTGTGCTGTTCAGGTCTCACCTGTGCGCGTGCGCTATCAGCACCCGGGTGATGACGGAATAAATGCTCATATTCCAGCATACGGCCTCGCATTGAACAAGAGTGAATGGTTTGGCCACTTTTTTTTTCATCGCTGTTGTTGTAATGTACTGGGAAGACTGAATGCGTATCCATCAACAGAAGCATATAAGCCGAACCCTGTTTTTTACGTGTTATTTATAACAAACCATATTGCAAATGCGTTGTCAGATTTAAGTTGAACCTCGGTCCTAGCGCGTGCCGAACCGTGTGTGAAAACTAATTCTTCAGGAAAAACTAATTCTTCTGTCAGACACAGTTGAAGTAAAAAGTGCCTCAGACAAACGCACTGCCCTGATTCAGTATATTATTATTGCTTAAGGTATTTTCCTTCTTTTAAAACAAATTGGTTGTGATTGATTGTTTTATTTATTATTTATTTATTTATTTATTTATTTATTTATTCATTTGTTTTAATGAAAACAGCAACAATAAAGACGAACTCGCTTGTATTAAACGGATAAATTAAACTTTTATTAACGAAAGTTGTGCTTTTGGATCATAGTGTCTCGCATCGCTTGTCACGTGACCAACCCCTCCCCCGCGGTTTTATTTCTTAGCTTTCAGCTTGTTGTTAGCATGATTAGCGTGTTACTATCATGTTGTTATCATGATTAGTGTGTTGTTAGCATGATTAGCAAGTTACGAGCATGGCTAGCAAGTTACTAGCATGTTGTTAGCATGATTAGCAAGTTATTAGCATGTTTCTAGCATGATTAGCATGTCTCTATGCATGTTTCTAGCGAGTTCTAACAAGTAGCATGATTAACATGTTGTTAACATGTTTCTAGTATGATTAACAAGTTACTAGCATGTTTCTAGTATGATTAACATGTTACTAGCATGTTGTTAACATGATTAGCAAGTTACTAGCATTGTATTAGCATGGCTAGCAAGCTACTAGCATGTTGTTAACATGATTAGCAACTTATTAGCATGATTCTAGCATGATTAGAATGTCTCTACGCATGTTTCTAGCAAGTTGTTAGCATGATTAGCAAGTTATTAGCATGTTTCTAGCATGATTAACATGTTGTTAACATGTTTCTAGTATGACTAAGATGTTACTAGCATGTTTCTAGTATGATTACCATGTTACTAACAAGTTGTTAGCATAATTAGCAAGTTATTAGCCTGTTGTTAGCATGATTAGCGTGTTACTAACATGTTGTTATCATGATTAGCATGTTTTAGCATGTTGTTAGCATGATTAGCAAGTTACTAGCATGATTAACATGTTGTTAACATGTTTCTAGTATGATTAGCATTTTACTAGCATGTTGTTAGCATGATATTAGCATGTTTCTAGCATGATTAGCATGTCTATGCATGTTTCTAGCAAGTTTCTAGCATGATTAGCATGTTGTTAAAATGATTAGCAAGTTATTAACAAGTTTTTAGCATGATTAGCATGTCTCTACGCATGTTGCTAACATGATTCTAGCATGATTAGCATGTTGCTAGCAAGTTGATAGTATGATTAGCAAGTTATTAGCATGTTTCTAGCATGATTAGCATGCTATCACATAGATTGGAAATATTAGAGTGGAAGCTTAAATGAGTTTGAATGGGTTATAAATCGTACACAGAAGGGAAGCTTGATTTAGTCTCAAGGGATTCTGGGAGTTTAAGTTTGAATTTTGTCAGTTGGAGTTTGAATAGTGTTTGGGGCAACAGCTGCTGTTTCTTCTCTTTTACATAAACATCACAAAATGTTTTTTAAACCTATTTAATCTTAATCCTTCTGTACTGTGTGTGTGTGTGTGTGTGTGTGTGTTTCTCTCTGTGTGTGTGTGTGTGTGTGTGTGTGTGTGTGTGTGTGTGTGTGTGTGTGTGTGTGTGTGTGTGTGTGTGTGTGTTTTCTAGTGTGGATCATGGAGGAGAGTTCAGGATCACAGCAGGACTCCACAAATGTAAGTCAAACACAGAGTTTTGTTGTTTGTAGTTTAGTTGTAATGTGTGTGTTGTAATGTGTGTGTTGTGTTCAGACGCCTGTGATCTCACACTGGATCCAAACACAGCAAACACTGAACTCGTTCTGTCGGAGGAGAACAGGAAGGTGACGCGTGTGTTTGAGCTGCAGTCGTATCCTGATCATCCAGACAGATTTGATCATGATCCTCAGGTTCTGTGTTCAGAGAGTCTGACTGGACGCTGTTTCTGGGAGACTGAGTGGAGCGGAGATGAAGCTGAAATATCAGTGTCTTATAAAGAAATCAAGAGGAAAGGAGGGAGTTATCACAGTAGGTTTGGATATAATGTGAACTCCTGGAGTCTGATCTGCTCTGGTCACAGATTCACTGCTCGTCATAATAATAAGTCCACTGTGATACCAGCTGCTCCAGGCTCCTGTAAGAGAGTAGCAGTGTTTCTGGACGAGTCGAGCGGCTCTCTGTCCTTCTACAGCGTCTCTGACACACACACACTCACACACTTACACACATTCACACACACATTCACTCAAACACTACACGCTGGATTTAGACTTGAATACAACTCTTCAGTGTCTCTGTGTCACATTAAACATTAAACACACACACACACACACACACACACACACACACACACACACACTCACACACTTACACACACACACACACACACACACACACACACACACACACACACACACACACACTCACACACTTACACACACACACACACACACACACACACACACACACATTCACACACACATTCACTCAAACACTACACGCTGGATTTAGACTTGAATACAACTCTTCAGTGTCTCTGTGTCACATTAAACATTAAACACACACACACACACACACACACACACACACACACACACACACTCACACACTTACACACACACACACACACACACACACACACACACACACACACACTCACACACTTACACACACACACACACACACACACACACACACACACACACACACATTCACACACACATTCACTCAACCTCTACACGCTGGGTTTAACCTTCATTATCCAAACTCTTCAGTGTCTCTGTGTCACATTAAACATTAATCTCTCTCTTACACTTTGTTAGTGTAAAATATGTAATAATTACACTGTTGTATCATATTTCTCAGCCTAATAATAATAATATTAATAATAATAATAGAAATCAGACTAAAATTACATAATCATCATCATCATCATCATCATTCTTCTCCTTCTTCTCCTTTTTCTTCTTCTTCTCCTCCTTCTCCTTCTTTTTCTCCTTCCTCTTCTTCTTCTTCTTCTTCTTCTCCTTCTCCTTTTTCTTCTTATTCTCTTTTTTCTTCTTCTTCTCCTCCTTCTCCTTCTTCTCCTTCCTCTTCTTCTTCTTCTTCTTTTTCTTCTTCTTCTCCTTTTTCTTCTTCTTCTCCTCCTTCTCCTTCTCCTTCTTCTTCTCCTTCCTCTTCTTCTTCTTCTCCTCCTTCTCCTTCTTCTCCTTTTTCTCCTTCTCCTTCTTCTTCTCCTTCCTCTTCTTCTCCTCCTTCTCCTTCTTCTCCTTTTTCTTCTTCTTCTTCTCCTTTTTCTTCTTCTTCTCCTCCTTCTCCTTCTTCTTCTCCTTCCTCTTCTTCTTCTTCTCCTCCTTCTCCTTCTTCTCCTTCCTCTTCTTCTTCTTCTTCTTCTCCTTTTTCTTCTTCTTCTCCTCCTTCTCCTTCTCCTTCTTCCCCTTCCTCTTCTTCTCCCTTTTCTTCTTCTTCTTCTCCTCCTTCTTCCTCTTCTTCTTCTTCTCCTTCCTCTTCTTCTTCTCCTTCCTCTTCTTCTCCTCCTTCTCCTTCTTCTCCTTTTTCTTCTTCTTCTTCTCCTTTTTCTTCTTCTTCTCCTCCTTCTCCTTCTTCTTCTCCTTCCTCTTCTTCTTCTTCTCCTCCTTCTCCTTCTTCTCCTTCCTCTTCTTCTTCTTCTTCTTCTCCTTTTTCTTCTTCTTCTCCTCCTTCTCCTTCTCCTTCTTCCCCTTCCTCTTCTTCTCCCTTTTCTTCTTCTTCTTCTCCTCCTTCTTCCTCTTCTTCTTCTTCTCCTTCCTCTTCTTCTTCTTCTTCTCCTTTTTCTTCTTCTCCTCCTTCTTCTTCTTCTTCTTCTTCTCCTTTTTCTTCTTCTTCTCCTCCTTCTCCTTCTTCTCCTTCCTCTTCTTCTTCTTCTTCTTCTCCTTTTTCTTCTTCTCCTTTTTCTTCTTCTTCTCCTCCTTCTCCTTCTTCTTCTCCTTCCTCTTCCTCTTCTTCTTCTTCTCCTTCCTCTTCTTCTTCTTCTTCTCCTTTTTCTTCTTCTTCTTCTTCTTCTTCTTCTTCTTCTTCTTCTTCTTCTTCTCCTTCATTTTTAGGTCACACTTGCTACTTGAAATGAAAGTGATTTTTATTTATTTTATTTTTTTTCTCCAGGAAAATCAATATAATAATTTTCTTGTATTATTATTTAGAATTTTGAGGAGATTTTATTGTACTATGCAATATTTATAATATTTTTATGAGCTATTTTTCCATTAAAATTAACTAAACTTTGAGCCCCTTCATTTGTGGTTCACACTTAGTGCTTGGAATGTAAGTGTTTTTTTATTTATTTATTATTATTATTATTATTATTATTCTCTCCAGGAAAATCAATATATTAATATATATATTGGTAACACTTTCCAATAAGGTGTCATCTGTTAACATTAGTTAATGTATTAACTAACATGAACAAACAATGAACAATGCATTTATTACACTATTTATTAATCTGTGTTAAAGTTAGTTAATGAAAATACAGTTGTTCATTGTTTATTCATGTTAGTTCACAGTGCATTAACTAATGTTCACAAACACAACTTGTGATTTTAATAATGCATTAGTAAATGCTGAAATTAACATTAAAATTTTAATCAGTTATTTCTTCCCATTTAAAATTAATTAAACTGAGAGTTTTCATTTTTGGTTCACACTTGGTTCTTGAAATGTAAGTGTTCTTTTGTTGTTGTCCTTCTTTTTTTTTTTAGGAAAATCTATATAATAAATTTTTGCTCAATAATATTTTCTTGTATTATTATTTAGTTCTTGAAATGTAAGTGTTTTTTTTTTTTTTTTTTTTTTTTTTTTAATATTATAAAAAATATTTAAAAAATGTTTTTGATGTTAATAAAAACATTATTCTTCCACCAAACAATGTAGTTCCTCAGAAATGGTTGTGGTTGCAACAAAGTGGTTGCCGAGCAACACACAGACGTAATCAAAGGTGAAGGTTTGTAGAGTAATTTACAACAGCTTTGAACTTGGCTCAACCAATCAGAATCAAGGACCGGAAACTATCTGTTTTATAAATGAATATTTACAATGACAACAATTATACTTTAAAGGTTTCCAACAAAGAAATGGATGGACTTCTGTCAGCTTGTTGAACACACTTTTATTTGGATATTCTGCATATGATGAAGCAGCAGCGAGCGTTCAGCGGGCGACACTGTAATCAGATCAACATTGTGAACCAAATTCCACTAAACTGATGAAAAAAATCTAATTATCATGTGATGCCATAAAATAGCTTCTCTTCCCTGAAAACGATATAATGAAGAATGAATGAATGAATGTTTAACTTAAAGGCAAAAACAAAACAAAAGATAAGCAGGTATCCGTATAGAGCAGTGGTTTTCAAACTGGGGTACGTGAAGTGACGGAGGGGGTACGTGAACAAAATACTGAAATTTACTGTGTATTTAATTATATCGCACTCATAACATTCAACTGAGAATGTGTTTCTCACAGACAAAATATATGAGCGCTTGGTGTACAAAAAATAAAATAATAAAATTAAATAAATGAAAATAGTTGTAGTGTTATATTTTGTGGTCAAAAAATGCACCTCTGTTTAATAGAGGAAAACATATTTAAGGTAAGGTGGCAGATAGGTAGACTAATAAGAGTAGGAGAGGAGGGTTGCGTTGTCTATTTTGACATGTTGTGTCCGGTAGCAGCGAGAGATCTTTAAGCAAGTGGAAAGCATGTTGTAAGGGTTTTATACATAAATATAATTTAATTTAGCTCAAAGGGAATCATTAATGATTTTATAGGGAATTTGAACAGAATCACTGTTTTGCGGCTGATCACTGAGCGATTCACTGAACGAGCCGTATAACATTAATTCTGCCCTGGATATTAAAATCCAAAATATAGTGAAAACACTATTAATAAGCACAGTAACAAGATCGGCAGATTAAGACATTAACTTGTAAGCACAAAACACAAGATACTTCTCTTTTAAATATAAATAAGACTTTATTTATATAAACCTAAGACATAAACTAACCTAACATGAACACACGCATTCACACATTCACACGTTGCAGAAAAAGAGAAAGGATGAGTTTAGAGAATGAGAATGTGAAATCCCAAGTTTACAGCAATATGTGCTATTGCATAGACCTGAACAACCATCAATCACTTAATTAACCCTCGCGTTGAGTTTCTCAATGAGGCTAAAATTTATATTAAATACACCAGCTCAGTTATAATCTGGAGTTTGTACTTGCGTTGCCTTTGTGTTACAGGGATTCCCTTTTGTCTTCGTCGTCGTTGCAGGAAAGGGGTTTTCCCGAGTTGGTGATTGGCTGGAAGTTCAGTAGTCTTTGAAGCGAGGTCTTGGGAAGCCAATGGTTGGGCCGTTGGCTGAGGATGGTCTTGGAGTCCGTTTCTGGTTGAAGTTTGAAGCGGGTGCAGTCGCTGGACTTTGCGGCAAACTTAACTTTTGAACACGAGACTCAACGGAAAGAAAAGAAACTAAAGTAAAAGAATAAAATGAGTAATGAGACTAGGTGGTTTTTCTTCTCATCGTGGTGTTAAGTAGCAACTGGCCTGTAGGCCAGAGCACGCTCAAAGAGCGCTAAAGCAGCGTCAAAACGCTGTGGCGAGAAGAAGAAGGGAAGAGAAGAGGGGGCTTAGAGAGACAAAGAGAGAGAGATTTGATGGTGTCCTGAGTTCTTAAACTCGGCTTTGGGACACATCCCATTTGGTGTTTTGACCAATTAGATAGGCTATTGTCTTAGCTAGGGTTGTTCCTTCCATCATAAATCAGCCTGTTATCAGTCACATGGTCTGAATTTTACACACTCTTGCAAAGTATACTTTTGGATATGATTTCTATAACCAGAATATGATACATTTGACACAGAATTAATTGAAAGAAACATTTCAAGCTAGAAATGTCAAACTCATACATACCAAACACGACTAACCTTAAAGTCATTCAATAGTTATTAGAAAGACATACATAATATGTGCTTAAAACATGATAGTCTAATATGTGATTACATACATAATATAGTGTTATGCCTAGCATTGTCCTTTTAGGATGGTTTTATGTGCATATGAAAAAGAAAGTCTCTGTGTACCAAAAAGAAGTGTTCTTTGGCCAGAGGAATTTCAGTCTGGTTCTTTGTCTTGTATGTGTGGGGGAGAAGTCAATCTGAAGAAGCTTGTGATTTCTCTTGTGGAACGCCATGTGATGGCCATCTCTTTGACCATTAATCTTGACTATTTACCCCAAATTTGATGATCTCCTTCCTGCGTAGAACACTTATCAATAAGTGTTCTTTTGTCTTAATGTTGCGAGCTGTTCTGTGAAAGAGGCTTGTTAGTTAGGCTTGCTCCAGAAGTCAGAGATAGGAATCTTTACGATGTTGTCCTGGAATTTCAGCTCCTCATGTTTCGATGCTCCGATCGAATCTTAGTTTTGTCTGACTCGTTCTGACGCTACATACCCCCCTTGATTGGCGATGTGTCGAGTTGGAGACATCGGCAAGCACTGGATAAACAGAGGCAGAAGAAGCAGACACAAAAACAGCAAACAACAAGACAACATCTCCATGACAGTTACTGTACTGGTGCAGGGCATCAGGTTATTCGGGTACAGGCGGCTATATTCAATTGGTCAATCTAGTTTGGTAAACTGAATAGTTTTAGTTCAATTTTGGAAATTGTTGTTCTAATTTAGTTTAGTACGTTGATTCTTCGATCAAATTTTGTGATTAGATTTGTTTGTTTCTTCTAAGTTGTCTCAACTTAAGAATGTTCACCTTTAGTTTCTAGTGACATCATTTGTGGTAAAATGAATTGACCTATCGTGCGTGGAGCTCTCTGGCTTCCATTCGGTTTAGAGTGGTTTGCGGATATTAGGTGTGGTGAGTCAATCCTAATATCAGACCTTTGACCCTTGCAGGGTGTCTAGGTTTTTCACCTACTAAAGAAAGAGGGGAAGGAAAGGATAGGTAAAAGAAGAACAAAACAAACAAAGCTACTGTGGGTTTTCCTAGCATGTTTTGCAACTACTGTTGGGCTAGGATGTCGTGCAGCTAGGGAGTCATGTACCTTAACTTAGTGTCAGGTTTTCTAACTATGGTGAGGATAGCTGCATGTTTCTTCATGGTGGTGTATGTAACTATGTTACGCTACAATTTGGATATTCTACTTGTGGGAAGAATATGTTTGTTACATGTGTTGTCAGTAGATGTGGTTACCTCTAGGTGTAGGTAATGTTGTGTGTGTTACTGGTGTAGTGTAGGTGTGGTCAGATCTGTTTCAGTCTGTGTTGTCTCCCCCCTTTTCGGGTATGTCAGTGGAGACGGGCTCTCTGCATCCTTGGCTTGGATGAGGGCGTGTCCATGATCTAATGGGGGTCAGTCCAGAAAGGCAGGAAGTTCTTTAGCAGATAGTCAGAGGTAGTTTGGCATGGCCGTGCGAAGCTGGGATGCAAACTTCGTCTCCTATGTTGCATTCATCTTGTGCTGCCTCCTGGATGTGGCAGACTTTCTGACCTTCTGTGCTTTGGTGATTGCTGTTGCACAGACAGAAATGTGGTTCTTGGAGTTGGAGTTCATTTACCAGTTTGTTAGTGAGTGATGGGTGACTGAGGTGATGTTCTCTGGTACCTCAGTTTTCATCAACAGTTGGCCGTGAGAGACTTGCTCGTTCAGGGTGGTTGTTGAACAGGTGCTTGTCATCTCTGATATGGTGGTGTACCATGTGATCACCGGCCTTCCATTCCGTCGCTGGTCACAGCGAGCATGACTCAATTTTGTAGTCATCCGTGTTCAGCTTATCTTGAAGGAGCTCTTTCAGTTGTCTCATGACTTGTTCCATGTCTTCTGACGGTAAGCTGTCTTGTTCTTGTGCGTACTCAGCACTGTGCATGTCTGAGTGGTGCGGAGGTGGGTTTCGTTGTCGCTTACTCACACGAGTTGCTCTTGGATGAGTCAGGCGATTACCTTTGGATGTCTGATCTTTTGGGTTTCTTGAGAAGCGTGGCTTGTCCCATGGATTTTTCCAGCGGTTGGGCTGATAGCTGTCGTGGACATGGGGGTCACGTTCTCCGTGCTCTTGATGGAAAACTCTGGTGTTGTGATGCAACTGGGTGTCGTCCAGTGCAAGGTTAGAGTCTTTGGTGGCAGAGTTCAAGAGTGTGGAGGTTTTGTTACCTTTCTTTGAGGCCATCTTCTGCTTGTTGTAGGCCTTCTGTGTTAGGTCACGCAACTGTTGGATGGTCATGGAGCGTGGTCAGGCCACGACGCCTAGATGGTGGCTGACTCCAGGGTGCAGATTTTTTAGAAAGAGGCTTTTGAAGTTCACATCCTCTTCAAGGTCAGGTTCGTTGTGTGCACCAAAGTAAGCTTGTCGGAGTCGGTTGTAGTAAGCTTGTGGAGTCTCTTGTCGACCTTGTTTGGTTTCCAAGGCAGTTAACAGTCCATGTTCTGACTCTGGATCTGTAAATTCTTTAATCAGGACCTCACAAAGTAGCTGGTAGTCTAACTTTGTTCGACTGGGCTGTCGATCTAGGAAGTTTCGTACCTCGGGACTGGACGTTGCTCTAAGGAGGTACAACCTGTCTCTGTCAGTCACATGAGGTCTCATTTCTAGATAGAAGTTGATATCTTGCAGATGAGCCTCGATGGTGTGGCCCTCTGTGGAGTTCGGGTTGAACTTGCTTATGTTTTTAGACAGCTTGTCAAGGTCTTTGACGGTCATCCCAAGCGCAGCTCCAAGGTCTGCTTGGATGGGAGGTTTTCTTTCGTTGACAGGAAAGAGTTCTGTGGCGAAGGCAGATGAGGTTTTGGGTTGTGGCCCTTCGCTTCTTTCGTTGCATGCCAGTTCTTGGACGTAGGACTCGGCTCTGCTCAGCAGTGGTGAGGCTGAGAGATGTTTCTCTTGCCTTGGCTCTTGTTTCTGCTCATAAGCATGTTTGAGTTCTTTTCTGACCATATAGAGCTCATAGTTGGTATCGTCTAGTTGTTGGGTCAGATTGTCCATTTCAGTTCCGTACCTTTCAAGGTTGTCTTTCAAGGAACTGATTTCGGCGTTCTTGTTGCTGATGTCATTCTTAGCTTTCTCTAGTAGCTGTTCGGCATACTGGAGCCTGTTTACCAGGTCTTTCTGGGCAGCTTTTGCATGTTGTTGGTCAAGCTGAGCTGCTTTCAGGGCTGCTTGGAGCTCCTTAACTTGTTCCGTTGTTTCCTGCTCCCTCTCGTTGGGTGCTTTGAGTTGATCTTGAACTTTCACTTCCAGCTTGTCTATGCGGCGTTGAGCACATGTCAGCTCCTCTTGAAGATGGGTGATGTGCTTGTCGCTCAGTTTCAGCTGGGTCGTGAAGGCATAGCTTAGGGAGCTGGTGATTTTGACTAGCTCCTCGTGGTTGGTGTTCTGGCTCGAATCTTGTGTCAGGAATCTTCTCAGAATTAGGATTATTATTAAAAATAATAACAGTTCAAGGGTCTTGGGGGTGAGGCTGTCTGTCGTGCCTCTCAGCCAAGTGTTCCCATCTTCCCCTTGGGCAAAGGGGGCTGCAGTCTGCGGCATGTTAGCACGCTGGGGAGAAGAGAGACTGACACAGATCTGTGTGGAGTAGAAGCCTATGTGTGGTGGGACAACTAAGTGTTGTGTCAATGATTTTGAACCACTAGTGTAGTGTGGTGATGACTGTGTTGGTCTCAGGGTATCTAGGTAGACTAGAGATGTGAAGACTTCATCACTTCTAATGAGGAAGAGGGAAAAGAGAGAAAAAGGTGAAAAACAAATTCAATTAACAAAACAATTCCTTTTTTTTTTTTTTTAAATGAGAAATTCTTTTTTTCTCAATTAAATGTTATCAAGGAGGCAAACAATATTATTAAATCTCTGTTTTAGACAAATGAATATAATAATAATTCTGATATCTCTTTCTTAGTCTGACAGGATTGACAACATACACCTTACACTTGGACCGCTCACCAGGGAGGCTGTGAAGGCAACGGTTGCCCAAAACTTATCTCTATTAAATTGATCTCAACGTTGGATGAGATGTTAAAATTTGGATTGCGTTTTCAAATGTGGGGAGGCTAGGAAGAACGAAAGAGTGTTTGATTACAATCAAATTCGTAAGGATGATTCTCCTTTTGACAGGATTGTGTATTTCATTCACTTAGAATTGATTGATGGTTCTTACAGGTCCCTACAAATGTGAAAAGTGAAGAGTGAAGAAAGTAGGAGAGGACAGGAGAGAGACAGTAGATTAAGTGGATCGGGTCCACTAGCACACTGTTATACCCAACATCGAGTAGAGCGTTATTTTCAGTTGCTGCACAACTAATAACAAATAAATAAATTTTGGGTGAAAGAGATTTGTCTCTCTAATTTATTTGTACTCGTAGTGAGGGATAACAATGACTCCTATTAAGGCTCGGGTGTGTCGTCCCCAAGCTAGGATACACAGAGGAAAGAGAATGGTAAGACAAAGGAAACTTGAAAAGTAATAAATGGGTAAAATAAGCAAAAATGAAATTAAATAAAGGAGGAAATAAGTCTTTAGTTTTAGTAACTAAAAATAGTGGCTAAGTGTATAACCAAAACAGGAAGAAAGAGGGTTAAAACGCAATAAAATAATGAGTAAGTAGTTTGAATAGAATCTATTGAGATGGGTAATAAATCAATTAGGTAGAATAAGTTTACTTAAACCTTCAAAGTTCAAGACTTATTTGTACCTAAAATGATTAGGCCCAAAAAAGAATACTAGAAGTAATGATCATATGAAATGATCTGAGGGGGAAATTTTGAATGATTCCAAATAAATTTAATGTTTTAATTAAATTTTGAATTTGGCACAATTAATAATTGTGAACTAGTAGTATTTCCCTTTCTAGTAAAATGCAAATAAGTGGTAAGAAGTGAAAAATTAGAGAAATAAGAAAGAGAAAGACCAACAAGTGTATTAGTTTAGATGTTTAAAGGGTTAGACCACTTTAGCTTTTCAAACACACACACTGTATTCAACCACTGGATGCTAATGCTAACTTCTAACCTTTGAGGCTAATGGCTTTAACATAGGCTTCAATGTAAACACAACCGTTCCGTTAGCTTAGCAACAGTATAGAGTTTGTTTACAATAGCATCAATGTGCTGCGCGTGCGCAGTTCAGAGTTGCTCCGGAAGTAGGTTAAGACTTCCGTGTCATGCAAGTAACTGTGGCAACTAAAACAAACTCTAGTGGACTAGATTACAATTACAGTTAATGCAGTTACAGTTAGGCATGTTACATGAAATGTCGGCGCATTTCAACACTGTACAAATAACAACACCGCTTTTAGTTGGTTCTGCGATGTGGCGCTTAAACTCTCAGTTCGTTCAGAGTTTACTTTAAACTTTATTCAAATCGCCGCTTCGTGCTGCAGTTGAGGAAAACAGTGATCGGATCATAAAAGCCCGTGCCAGTTTCTCTGGACACGTACACACAACAGGTTTTCTTCGCTGTTGGCACAACGTTAACTTTAACTTTATCAAGCTTATATCATAGCTGATCTGACAATGGAACACGCACTGAAAATCAAACTATGAATAATAAAGCTTTGATCAGATAGAATTGAGGAACACGCTCAAAACTATTCTTTATCCACCGATTTATTTACCTTTTAACTATTGCAGTTTAGCTCCGTTCAGCTAACAGTGACTGAGATTCAGGAGTATAACTATTGAATGACCTGGAACACGCAGGACATCAATTCAGCTATAAAACAAGGCATTACAGAAAAGAGGAACACGCTCAATTTCAACCTTATTGTATGATCTCAGATAACTTTAAGTTCACTTACTGCAGTTTAACAATGAAGAGGCAGACTGGAGTTACAGCCTTCTCTGCGTTCATTCATTCAAGCAGGCGCGCGCTGCTGACGTCACACACACACACACGCTAGTCTCGCTCAGAAGCGTCTCATCTTTCATCCACAGCAATGGAAAAGAATAAATAACTTGGTTTATGCTCACAATTTAGATTAATCTGCCCGCATTCTCCACCAATAAATATGTAAGGGTTTTATACATAAATATAATTTAATTTAGCTCAAAGGGAATCATTAATGATTTTATAGGGAATTTGAACAGAATCACTGTTTTGCGGCTGATCACTGAGCGATTCACTGAACGAGCCGTATAACATTAATTCTGCCCTGGATATTAAAATCCAAAATATAGTGAAAACACTATTAATAAGCACAGTAACAAGATCGGCAGATTAAGACATTAACTTGTAAGCACAAAACACAAGATACTTCTCTTTTAAATATAAATAAGACTTTATTTATATAAACCTAAGACATAAACTAACCTAACATGAACACACGCATTCACACATTCACACGTTGCAGAAAAAGAGAAAGGATGAGTTTAGAGAATGAGAATGTGAAATCCCAAGTTTACAGCAATATGTGCTATTGCATAGACCTGAACAACCATCAATCACTTAATTAACCCTCGCGTTGAGTTTCTCAATGAGGCTAAAATTTATATTAAATACACCAGCTCAGTTATAATCTGGAGTTTGTACTTGCGTTGCCTTTGTGTTACAGGGATTCCCTTTTGTCTTCGTCGTCGTTGCAGGAAAGGGGTTTTCCCGAGTTGGTGATTGGCTGGAAGTTCAGTAGTCTTTGAAGCGAGGTCTTGGGAAGCCAATGGTTGGGCCGTTGGCTGAGGATGGTCTTGGAGTCCGTTTCTGGTTGAAGTTTGAAGCGGGTGCAGTCGCTGGACTTTGCGGCAAACTTAACTTTTGAACACGAGACTCAACGGAAAGAAAAGAAACTAAAGTAAAAGAATAAAATGAGTAATGAGACTAGGTGGTTTTTCTTCTCATCGTGGTGTTAAGTAGCAACTGGCCTGTAGGCCAGAGCACGCTCAAAGAGCGCTAAAGCAGCGTCAAAACGCTGTGGCGAGAAGAAGAAGGGAAGAGAAGAGGGGGCTTAGAGAGACAAAGAGAGAGAGATTTGATGGTGTCCTGAGTTCTTAAACTCGGCTTTGGGACACATCCCATTTGGTGTTTTGACCAATTAGATAGGCTATTGTCTTAGCTAGGGTTGTTCCTTCCATCATAAATCAGCCTGTTATCAGTCACATGGTCTGAATTTTACACACTCTTGCAAAGTATACTTTTGGATATGATTTCTATAACCAGAATATGATACATTTGACACAGAATTAATTGAAAGAAACATTTCAAGCTAGAAATGTCAAACTCATACATACCAAACACGACTAACCTTAAAGTCATTCAATAGTTATTAGAAAGACATACATAATATGTGCTTAAAACATGATAGTCTAATATGTGATTACATACATAATATAGTGTTATGCCTAGCATTGTCCTTTTAGGATGGTTTTATGTGCATATGAAAAAGAAAGTCTCTGTGTACCAAAAAGAAGTGTTCTTTGGCCAGAGGAATTTCAGTCTGGTTCTTTGTCTTGTATGTGTGGGGGAGAAGTCAATCTGAAGAAGCTTGTGATTTCTCTTGTGGAACGCCATGTGATGGCCATCTCTTTGACCATTAATCTTGACTATTTACCCCAAATTTGATGATCTCCTTCCTGCGTAGAACACTTATCAATAAGTGTTCTTTTGTCTTAATGTTGCGAGCTGTTCTGTGAAAGAGGCTTGTTAGTTAGGCTTGCTCCAGAAGTCAGAGATAGGAATCTTTACGATGTTGTCCTGGAATTTCAGCTCCTCATGTTTCGATGCTCCGATCGAATCTTAGTTTTGTCTGACTCGTTCTGACGCTACATACCCCCCTTGATTGGCGATGTGTCGAGTTGGAGACATCGGCAAGCACTGGATAAACAGAGGCAGAAGAAGCAGACACAAAAACAGCAAACAACAAGACAACATCTCCATGACAGTTACTGTACTGGTGCAGGGCATCAGGTTATTCGGGTACAGGCGGCTATATTCAATTGGTCAATCTAGTTTGGTAAACTGAATAGTTTTAGTTCAATTTTGGAAATTGTTGTTCTAATTTAGTTTAGTACGTTGATTCTTCGATCAAATTTTGTGATTAGATTTGTTTGTTTCTTCTAAGTTGTCTCAACTTAAGAATGTTCACCTTTAGTTTCTAGTGACATCATTTGTGGTAAAATGAATTGACCTATCGTGCGTGGAGCTCTCTGGCTTCCATTCGGTTTAGAGTGGTTTGCGGATATTAGGTGTGGTGAGTCAATCCTAATATCAGACCTTTGACCCTTGCAGGGTGTCTAGGTTTTTCACCTACTAAAGAAAGAGGGGAAGGAAAGGATAGGTAAAAGAAGAACAAAACAAACAAAGCTACTGTGGGTTTTCCTAGCATGTTTTGCAACTACTGTTGGGCTAGGATGTCGTGCAGCTAGGGAGTCATGTACCTTAACTTAGTGTCAGGTTTTCTAACTATGGTGAGGATAGCTGCATGTTTCTTCATGGTGGTGTATGTAACTATGTTACGCTACAATTTGGATATTCTACTTGTGGGAAGAATATGTTTGTTACATGTGTTGTCAGTAGATGTGGTTACCTCTAGGTGTAGGTAATGTTGTGTGTGTTACTGGTGTAGTGTAGGTGTGGTCAGATCTGTTTCAGTCTGTGTTGTCTCCCCCCTTTTCGGGTATGTCAGTGGAGACGGGCTCTCTGCATCCTTGGCTTGGATGAGGGCGTGTCCATGATCTAATGGGGGTCAGTCCAGAAAGGCAGGAAGTTCTTTAGCAGATAGTCAGAGGTAGTTTGGCATGGCCGTGCGAAGCTGGGATGCAAACTTCGTCTCCTATGTTGCATTCATCTTGTGCTGCCTCCTGGATGTGGCAGACTTTCTGACCTTCTGTGCTTTGGTGATTGCTGTTGCACAGACAGAAATGTGGTTCTTGGAGTTGGAGTTCATTTACCAGTTTGTTAGTGAGTGATGGGTGACTGAGGTGATGTTCTCTGGTACCTCAGTTTTCATCAACAGTTGGCCGTGAGAGACTTGCTCGTTCAGGGTGGTTGTTGAACAGGTGCTTGTCATCTCTGATATGGTGGTGTACCATGTGATCACCGGCCTTCCATTCCGTCGCTGGTCACAGCGAGCATGACTCAATTTTGTAGTCATCCGTGTTCAGCTTATCTTGAAGGAGCTCTTTCAGTTGTCTCATGACTTGTTCCATGTCTTCTGACGGTAAGCTGTCTTGTTCTTGTGCGTACTCAGCACTGTGCATGTCTGAGTGGTGCGGAGGTGGGTTTCGTTGTCGCTTACTCACACGAGTTGCTCTTGGATGAGTCAGGCGATTACCTTTGGATGTCTGATCTTTTGGGTTTCTTGAGAAGCGTGGCTTGTCCCATGGATTTTTCCAGCGGTTGGGCTGATAGCTGTCGTGGACATGGGGGTCACGTTCTCCGTGCTCTTGATGGAAAACTCTGGTGTTGTGATGCAACTGGGTGTCGTCCAGTGCAAGGTTAGAGTCTTTGGTGGCAGAGTTCAAGAGTGTGGAGGTTTTGTTACCTTTCTTTGAGGCCATCTTCTGCTTGTTGTAGGCCTTCTGTGTTAGGTCACGCAACTGTTGGATGGTCATGGAGCGTGGTCAGGCCACGACGCCTAGATGGTGGCTGACTCCAGGGTGCAGATTTTTTAGAAAGAGGCTTTTGAAGTTCACATCCTCTTCAAGGTCAGGTTCGTTGTGTGCACCAAAGTAAGCTTGTCGGAGTCGGTTGTAGTAAGCTTGTGGAGTCTCTTGTCGACCTTGTTTGGTTTCCAAGGCAGTTAACAGTCCATGTTCTGACTCTGGATCTGTAAATTCTTTAATCAGGACCTCACAAAGTAGCTGGTAGTCTAACTTTGTTCGACTGGGCTGTCGATCTAGGAAGTTTCGTACCTCGGGACTGGACGTTGCTCTAAGGAGGTACAACCTGTCTCTGTCAGTCACATGAGGTCTCATTTCTAGATAGAAGTTGATATCTTGCAGATGAGCCTCGATGGTGTGGCCCTCTGTGGAGTTCGGGTTGAACTTGCTTATGTTTTTAGACAGCTTGTCAAGGTCTTTGACGGTCATCCCAAGCGCAGCTCCAAGGTCTGCTTGGATGGGAGGTTTTCTTTCGTTGACAGGAAAGAGTTCTGTGGCGAAGGCAGATGAGGTTTTGGGTTGTGGCCCTTCGCTTCTTTCGTTGCATGCCAGTTCTTGGACGTAGGACTCGGCTCTGCTCAGCAGTGGTGAGGCTGAGAGATGTTTCTCTTGCCTTGGCTCTTGTTTCTGCTCATAAGCATGTTTGAGTTCTTTTCTGACCATATAGAGCTCATAGTTGGTATCGTCTAGTTGTTGGGTCAGATTGTCCATTTCAGTTCCGTACCTTTCAAGGTTGTCTTTCAAGGAACTGATTTCGGCGTTCTTGTTGCTGATGTCATTCTTAGCTTTCTCTAGTAGCTGTTCGGCATACTGGAGCCTGTTTACCAGGTCTTTCTGGGCAGCTTTTGCATGTTGTTGGTCAAGCTGAGCTGCTTTCAGGGCTGCTTGGAGCTCCTTAACTTGTTCCGTTGTTTCCTGCTCCCTCTCGTTGGGTGCTTTGAGTTGATCTTGAACTTTCACTTCCAGCTTGTCTATGCGGCGTTGAGCACATGTCAGCTCCTCTTGAAGATGGGTGATGTGCTTGTCGCTCAGTTTCAGCTGGGTCGTGAAGGCATAGCTTAGGGAGCTGGTGATTTTGACTAGCTCCTCGTGGTTGGTGTTCTGGCTCGAATCTTGTGTCAGGAATCTTCTCAGAATTAGGATTATTATTAAAAATAATAACAGTTCAAGGGTCTTGGGGGTGAGGCTGTCTGTCGTGCCTCTCAGCCAAGTGTTCCCATCTTCCCCTTGGGCAAAGGGGGCTGCAGTCTGCGGCATGTTAGCACGCTGGGGAGAAGAGAGACTGACACAGATCTGTGTGGAGTAGAAGCCTATGTGTGGTGGGACAACTAAGTGTTGTGTCAATGATTTTGAACCACTAGTGTAGTGTGGTGATGACTGTGTTGGTCTCAGGGTATCTAGGTAGACTAGAGATGTGAAGACTTCATCACTTCTAATGAGGAAGAGGGAAAAGAGAGAAAAAGGTGAAAAACAAATTCAATTAACAAAACAATTCCTTTTTTTTTTTTTTTAAATGAGAAATTCTTTTTTTCTCAATTAAATGTTATCAAGGAGGCAAACAATATTATTAAATCTCTGTTTTAGACAAATGAATATAATAATAATTCTGATATCTCTTTCTTAGTCTGACAGGATTGACAACATACACCTTACACTTGGACCGCTCACCAGGGAGGCTGTGAAGGCAACGGTTGCCCAAAACTTATCTCTATTAAATTGATCTCAACGTTGGATGAGATGTTAAAATTTGGATTGCGTTTTCAAATGTGGGGAGGCTAGGAAGAACGAAAGAGTGTTTGATTACAATCAAATTCGTAAGGATGATTCTCCTTTTGACAGGATTGTGTATTTCATTCACTTAGAATTGATTGATGGTTCTTACAGGTCCCTACAAATGTGAAAAGTGAAGAGTGAAGAAAGTAGGAGAGGACAGGAGAGAGACAGTAGATTAAGTGGATCGGGTCCACTAGCACACTGTTATACCCAACATCGAGTAGAGCGTTATTTTCAGTTGCTGCACAACTAATAACAAATAAATAAATTTTGGGTGAAAGAGATTTGTCTCTCTAATTTATTTGTACTCGTAGTGAGGGATAACAATGACTCCTATTAAGGCTCGGGTGTGTCGTCCCCAAGCTAGGATACACAGAGGAAAGAGAATGGTAAGACAAAGGAAACTTGAAAAGTAATAAATGGGTAAAATAAGCAAAAATGAAATTAAATAAAGGAGGAAATAAGTCTTTAGTTTTAGTAACTAAAAATAGTGGCTAAGTGTATAACCAAAACAGGAAGAAAGAGGGTTAAAACGCAATAAAATAATGAGTAAGTAGTTTGAATAGAATCTATTGAGATGGGTAATAAATCAATTAGGTAGAATAAGTTTACTTAAACCTTCAAAGTTCAAGACTTATTTGTACCTAAAATGATTAGGCCCAAAAAAGAATACTAGAAGTAATGATCATATGAAATGATCTGAGGGGGAAATTTTGAATGATTCCAAATAAATTTAATGTTTTAATTAAATTTTGAATTTGGCACAATTAATAATTGTGAACTAGTAGTATTTCCCTTTCTAGTAAAATGCAAATAAGTGGTAAGAAGTGAAAAATTAGAGAAATAAGAAAGAGAAAGACCAACAAGTGTATTAGTTTAGATGTTTAAAGGGTTAGACCACTTTAGCTTTTCAAACACACACACTGTATTCAACCACTGGATGCTAATGCTAACTTCTAACCTTTGAGGCTAATGGCTTTAACATAGGCTTCAATGTAAACACAACCGTTCCGTTAGCTTAGCAACAGTATAGAGTTTGTTTACAATAGCATCAATGTGCTGCGCGTGCGCAGTTCAGAGTTGCTCCGGAAGTAGGTTAAGACTTCCGTGTCATGCAAGTAACTGTGGCAACTAAAACAAACTCTAGTGTAGCATATTTGCTTTATGAGATGAACATAATAAATCATAACGGGTTATCAATTATATATCCATCTTCAGGAATTAGCTATAGTATTAATAGTACAATAGAATGATTAGTTCGTCCGCAGTACGGACCCTTCTATTGACTTTGAGGAAAATTATTCCTCTGGCCACGACAAATAATTTTCTTAACGAAGCAGTGCTCCGAGCATTGTTGCAAGATCGGACGTTAAAGTGACTTAGTTCTGAGAGCAGCAGACACAGACAACCAAGCGTGAATACATATGGATGTTTATTAAACTACACTACAGGGGAACATGAAACATAGAACTAGACACAGACATACACACATTAAACATGGATGCCAAGGCAAGGAAGGCATAGATAGAGAGAGAGAGAGAGAGAGAGAGAGAGCGAGCGAGAGAGAGAGAGCGCTCGCGCGCAAGAGAACCATGGCAGGATTTTAACATCAACTAACTAAAACCTGGGTTTGAGCCATTAGAAAATCATATCACCTTAATTAAAAGGGGTCGAAGCCTAGAAGCGCATCTAGATAGTTAACAAGCGGTTACTTGCATGGTTTTTGTGGGTGCTGAGTAAAGTATCCTGGTGCATGTATAATGCGTAGATTCCCGGGGGGGGGGATTCCTTTTGGAGTAAAAGCTTCGTCCTTCCAGCCATGATTAGTCCGAAGTGAGTTTCCAAAGTTACCGAACTTAAAATTGCCAGAAGATCGGGCTCCCCGGAAGGGGAGCCGCGAGGTTTCCCAGGTGATAAATGTGTCTCCGGCGCGCTTTTGGTAGAAGAGAGCGAGAGAGAGCGCGTGGGCTCTTTAAAGTCTGCGAAGAGTCACGCCTTTCAGGATGGGCTTGACCAATGAGAAAGGCTGAATTTCCAAGCGGGAGTTTTGGAAATACTGGGGGTTTTATGGCCCTTTGTCTGAGAGCATGGTAATTTCCAAAAGGGGTTGGATTGAAAGTTATTATACAAACTATTAAAGATTCTTAGGACACTGATATGTTGCATAGGTATCAACATGTAATATTCACTCTCAGTTAGATCATCCGAAGACGAATTGATAGAGACCAAACATGTTACAGTCAGAGTGATATTAACTATTGATCTATTATAAGCATGCATAAAACAGTATTAAAATACACAAAAACAGTAATAATATACACAATGACTTAATGATATGTGTGCTCATTCAAAGAAAGGTTTTCCTATGAATTAATTAGAGAAGAGTCCATTTTATGGCATAAATGTCCTTTTCCTAAAGTGGATATGAAGTGAGTGTTTCTTGACCATTTTGCATTCCTTTGCGCAATAAAACTAATGTTATCTGATGGGTTGCCATGGCACCGGGGGTGCTCTGGCGGCGTCTGCAGACATAGGGGCACCTAAGAATGTGTATTGGGTGAGGGGTCTGTGATTATTTGTTAATCTAATAGCTAGTTTCATTTGTTAAATCAAATGAGAAATTGTGTCTGATTGGTCCAAATGCTACATAATTCCCCTCTTTCGAACGTTGTTGTCCGTCCAATAGACAGCAACGAGCGACGTTAAAGATGCAGAACAATCAGACTTGCACCTGCCACTCATGGCTGGGGGACAGTGGTGGCTTTCTGGTTGTTGGTTGCCTCCAGGAGTGGTTGTGGTGCCGTGGTGGATGCTGTCAAGTGGGAAGCTGTGGAACTGTAGGCTGTAGTAAGGTGCGGATCCTCGAGCTGGTGCAGCAGATGTCGAGGCAGTGTCAGCTGTCATCCCGAAGTGGGTTGGTCCGGGTCAGATGGTTGTTGATGCTGTTAGCCAGAAGGCTATCTGTGGTACCCGTGGTGTGGAACAGCCGGGTTAGACTCTCACTGGTGAGAGTGCAGGTGGTTGTTAGCCCTCTGTTCTGCTGGAACATTACCATAAATCTGATGTTTGCGGTGTCGCTTTGCTTTTGTGGCGGCACCGACTTGAGCTTGCCTGAGTTGTGTTGGTAGAGGTTTCGCTGTCGGGCATGTGGGCCGTTGCTCAACCCAACGTTGTCTGGTTGCTTCTGGGGTGTCGACTAGTTTTAAGGGATGCTCCTCCCTTGGAGGGGTCTGATGCTGTGTTGCGTCAGGCGAGGAGTCAGAAGTTTGTCCTTCGCAGTACTCCTCGGTTGAGTCTATTTCAAGGAGCTCTTCTGCCAGTATCAGAAGCTCCTGTAACTCAGAAGTAGGAGTGTCCGGCTGTCCTTGTGAAACATCCGTTTGGCACCTGTGTGAAAGGTGTGGAGGAGGATCTTGTGGGGACTGTCGTCGGACATACCATGGTGTTCGCAGGATGAGGATGGCCTTTTCCATGGTTCCTGCCAGTGGCTTTTCTGGGACCTGGGTCTGTTGCCATGGCAATGGCTCTTTCCTCTGCTGGCTAGTGGCTTTCTGTAGAAGGGCCTTACATTGTGGCAATGCTGGGTGCCTTCTGGCGTCTGTTTTGGATTCTGGGTTGTGCAGTTCAGATTCAGTGGGGTCTTACAAACACCTTTGGTAGAGGCCTTGTGCTTGTTAAAGGCCTTCCGTGTCAGGTCACGCAGTGTCTCTGGTACTGTGGTGTCCAGCACATGGTGCGTTGTGGGTATGCATTGACCTGACCCCCCTTTGTCACTGTGTCACCACAAGCTTTGGCGCAGAGTGGGCATCAGGGACACAGTATGCAATGTTGCTCAGCACATGTAGCATGTGTGTGACGTCATGCCGCAGTTTGAGGGCTGGAGCAGCAGCAAGTCGAGTAGATGTGATAGGGTGGTTGGATGGGGTTAGGGAGGTGGTAGAGAACAAGCTTTATTGTTCAGTCAGCGGTTTGCATTTAGGCAATGACATTTATGGATAGCTTTTAAGTTAGTGTCAGGGCTGCGAGGTGTGTACCCTGGAGGTGAAAGTTGGTTTCATTCTGGTTACGGCTGCCATGTCATTGGTGGGTGGGTGGGTGGTTCATGGTTGAGGCCGTAGCTCACCATGCAATGCACTTGCGATGTTGTTGCACGCCTGGTACAGGTGTTGGTGCTTGACTGGCTTCCTGTTCATTGTGGCAAACTCATTTTTTTCCTAGCCAAGGAGGTGGCGTGCGAAGCTGAGATTGGCATAATTTGAGTCTGTGTAACTGAGGAGTTCTTTGATGCAGTTCTTGTGAGCTGATGCGATTTAAAGGGTTATCAGGATGGCTGTCACTTGTACTGTGATGACTGGGAGTCCAGCTTGAAGTGTTGCTGTGGTAGACTGGAGAATCACTGGATGATTCGTGAAGTGCGGAGCTGGGCTCTTTTGTCATCTGAGTAGTTAGTGCCCCGGTGGGAGCAGTGTTCTGCTGAAGTGGGCAACCCCCCTTTAGTTCTGGCCATGTTGTTGGTGTAGAGTGCAGATGCCATTTGAGTTTGATGATGTAATGTGGTCTTGAGTGAGTCCACATAGCTGACATCAGCTCTGCATTGTTGCTTCTTGTGAAGAGCAGCTTTGGCACTGGCCGTTGTCGACAGGTGCAGGATGTCTCTTAGAAAAGGGGGTGTGGCTCAGAGTGGGGCCAGGTTCCCTCCATCCCCTTGAAGGTGTGTGCTTGAGGGTTTGGCCACGCTGTCTGTGTGTCACACTGTTGCTGTCCGTTCCCCTTTTGTGTATGCTGGTAGTGCAGTCTCATATTTTTGCCAGTGTAAACATCTGGTATGGTCTGGCCAGACGTTCTTGCACTTTACAGGGCTTCTCCGGGGGTTGCGAGGTCTCATAGGAAACTTTGCACTTGCTTGCGCAGGCAGGTCTGGTGTGTGCTCGGTGAGTGCTTTGAAGCGTGTGAGGCTTCAGGCCATGTCCTCATGGCTGGCTGTGAGATTTTCCCGTGACCTCTGTGACCTGACAGTCTGTCTAGGTGACCTGTCTGGCTGGAGTGGCTGGGGTTCTTGCCCTTCAGCCCGGAGATTCGGCTGTCTCACTTTCAGCAAAGGGTCAATGTGACCCAGCAGCTCTTTATCACTGAGAAGGTTGTATGCATGTATGGCTGCGTGTTCCGTGCACACCTTTGGGCTTTAAGAGTTCAGTTCTGTTCCTGAGCTTCAGCTTGGGGTCTGCCCAAGAGTTGGAATTGACATAAAAATTGGATTTACTCCAGTGTCAGCAGAACTCCAAGTCTCGCCTTGTTTTCCAACATGCTGTTTCCTGCTGGTTGGGAACTGTGTTGACTTTCTGATGAAGCATCTATCACAGTGATGTGCCTTTCAAGATGTAAAGGCAGGAGGAGTCTGGGTCGTGGGCTGGTCTGACCTTGAGACTGAGTTCTCGCGACCAGCTGAGATGTCAGGTCTTATCTCTGTGACCTGGCTGTGCACTTCAGATGAGTTGGCAGGCTGGAAGTGTGAAAGTTCCCGCACTTGAGGCTAATTCTCTGAATGCTTAAAGTCCCTCGGGCTCAAAACCATACGACAGGTCTATGTTGGTGAAAAGAGGGCCGGTGTTCATTTGGGGTTGTGTACACAGGGTGTACGGTCTCATGGAGCTGATGGTCAGGTGCAGGAGAGTTGACCGTGTGTTTATTTTGGCTTGTCGTGGGCCGTCAGCCGTCTGCTGATGTGCTGTTTGGGTGCCATGACCATCTGGCATTAGGATGGATGTCTCTGTTGTGAGAGACTGTTTGACAAGATCTGGGCGTTTCTTTTAGTAGGAGGGCTTTCTGGTAAGTTTCTTATGCCACTCGCAGTTAAAAGGAGTTTTGAGAGTCTGATATATCCTGTTTGCGCTGCTGTGGAGGCCACGTTTTATGTCCTCAGGATCTCTGTTGCTGGCCCGTGTGCACTCCAGAGTCAGTTCTGGGTACTGTGCAGGGATAGGCAGGATTTTACCAGTCTTTATGGAGGCAGCGCTGTGTTGTCTGTAGGCCATATGGGCTGAGTTCCGCAGATGTCAGGTGGTCATTGTGCGGGGGAAGACCATGGCGCTTGAATGGTGACTCACAATGTGATGCATCTGTTGTCTGCCGTAGACTCAGAGCTGGCTGTAGCAGGCTTCTCGTAAGTTTTGTAATCCGCTTTGACGGTTTCAGACTGCTGGTACAGGATGTTGTGTTTCAAGGCCGGAGGTGATCCTGAGCAGATAGCCTGTCTCGTGTGGTCACATGGGGCAGAGTTCGAGCATAAAAGTTCATGTTTTGCAGGCAGGCAAGTGTGGTGGCCTTCTGCAGGCCAGTTGGTTGGCGTTTGAAGTTGCCTCGTCGCTGAGCAGAGACTTGGATTTCAGCTCGGCTGCTTGCAGGTGGCATTCACAGGCATTGTTTCAGTTCGCCTGGGTCATTACTTAAGAGAGCTTTAGCCTGCTGAAGCCTCTCTGGCTTCTATTCCGGCTGCTCTCTGTGCTCAGTGTCTGTGTGGGTTTTGTAGAGGCATCCTGAAACTTTCTACTTCCTCTTGTAGCTCCTTGTCCTCTTCATCCGCTGTCATTTGCTGGTCCAGTTGGTCTGGCGGTTCTGCACGCGCTCCTGGTTTTCCGGGCCTCCTTGTGGTTGAAGCATCTTTCGCTTGGCTTTAACTGGATGATGCGGTTGTAGGCAAGAGCACCGATGATCCTGGCTGGCTCTCTGTGGCCGTAGCCCTGGTTTGATCATGGTCTGTCTGCCAGTTCAGGTTGTCATCCAGCTGTTTCGCTCAGGTGCTGTAGATCAGGAGTGGTCCCGGACCGGAGGGCGTCTGTTGCAGTGCTTAGCCAAGCCGGATGATCTGGACACAGGTGGAGCACAAGTGGAGAGGGAAAAACACAAGACACCAATGCAAGTCCGCACAGATTTAGTGAGCTAAAATATTTGGGCTATGTGTTGCATGATTAACTGGTGTGATCAGTTAGTGACGCAAACTAAACGCTTACATATCGTGGCTGCTAAGGCAGGAGTGAATAATTGGTGTGAGTGAGCACCCAAAAACTATGGGTAACACTGTTGATGGGTGATAACCTAGGGGGTCATTTAATGACTTAGGCTATTTGGTTTATCAACGTTATTACCAAGTATTTTCTGATGGTTCAAACAGGTTCGGTCTCCGGGCCCACAAAACAACCAAAACAAACAGAACCGAAATTAATTAAAAAAAAAAAAAAAATATATATAAAAAAAAAAATAAAAATCAAAGTTCAAATTTAGAAAGGAATAGTGGGAAATCAAGGGCTTACTACCACCTCTAGGGGCTGTGACAAGGACTGCGGAGCGGGGCTCTTGTACTGCCTAGGGAGGTGATGAGAGAGATAGCTGGACAGACCAAGCACGCTAAAGCAGAGAGGCTCTCTAGTCCTCTTCACGTTTCATATTGAGTCAATGGCTATATCTGAGGTGTTGTTAGGCTTGGTGATGAGCTGAGGTTACCCAGGTGAGCCCCAGTGATTGGGCCGTCTCCCTTGACTCTCCCGAGCACGCAACTGCAGGGGCTCCTGATCACTCGCACCCATGGCACCCGGTGGGAACCACTCAAACAGCACTGCCTTTTGGCACAATGTTGCATCACTCAAGTGAGGGAGGCTCAACGACTAGCTGGCACAGCCAAAATTGGGTTTCGCCTGTGGGTCCCAAGTTACACGGACCCCTTTTGGGCCTCGAACTATGGATGAGTTCGCTCCTCTCAAAAGGGTGGACCACCGTGTAACTTCACAGGGTACTTAACCAAAATTGCCCTTATGTGTCAGTCAGTATGGTTGATACAACACTTGAGGTCCCCATTGCTGATGTCGTGCTGCGTGTTGCCACTCGGAGTACAGGGGCAGAGGTATCCGAGGCGCCCCCCCCAGTACATGTCCGGTAGGTCAGGCAGACGAGTCCAGTCCCCGAGAATTCCCCATGGATGATACCTAACTGGGAACATTGAGAGGGGACAACAGAAAGATTAAGCGTCTAGGATGAAGCAGCTTGTGGCTAGCATTACCTATGCCTATAGAGGAAGGAGAGGAAAAGGGTAACAAAATAAAATTGAAAATTGAAGCAAAGTTAAAATGTCCTAATTGCGTAGGAAAATAAATGGGAAATTGTTTTAAATAGATTTAAAATCTAAGTAAATTCAATTTTGCTCAATAGGTGTAGCTAGACTTAACTACAGACTGGAGTAGATGAAATAAAACAAGCCCAAATAAAATAAATAAATAATTGCTGCAAATAACACGGTAAAATAAAATACACAAATCAACCAAAGCATGTGGGGGAGACCAAAGTAATTGATAGCTCAGCAGAAGGTGGAACAGAAAGAAACTGTAGAGGTAGGAGTTCTGTTACACTTTACACACACTGTCTCTAAGTGTCAGTCGGATGCTAACAGCTAACAGCTGAGGTAAGGGCTTTAGCTCCTATCCATGTAGGGCCGTTAGCGCGGTAGCTTTGGCTACATGCAATGGTCTGTTTACATTAGTCTGTGACGTATGCGCTGTCTTTAGTTTGAACCGGAAAGGGCTCGCTATCGCCTTTCGGGGTCAGGCGTTGCTAAGAAACCGATGCACGCTTAACAACCGGTGTGTGCGCGAAGCACGTGAGCCAGATGTAAACATGCATGGGAATCTCGCGCTCATCCAGTCGAGCTGTCGTTCACACTTCATTCATAACTTACACAGCGCGTTCACTTCACAGACAATGGCAAAACATTACACCATTAAATCGACCAATTGCATCACATCAGTGGATTAATATGCATGCAATGACACGCGACAATAAGCAGATGAAATACTGTAGTGAGATTTTTTTTTATCACACAGCTAAAATTTAAGCCGCTGTCCTGAAGAGATTTTATCTGTTCAGGAGAGACTTACGCAGTTTACCACGAAACCCGCAAGTGGGGATTTTCTTTACCCAATATCAAATAGATTTCATCTAAAACGCACTGCCGATCTGACATTTACTAGTTGGATATGGGACTTATGCTGTTCAAAACTGAAAATGGGGATTCTTCGCCCAAGATCATAACTTTAGTATATAAAAAAAAAAAATAATTATATATATATTTATACGCACTGCCGATCTGGGATTTCTTCGCCAGCTATATGGGACTTGTGCGGTTGTTGCAACAATTACTTGATCAAGATTTTAAGACTCCCAGTTATCATTAATCCGACACTGACCTGCAGTAAGATTAATGTTGCTCGGGCGAGGGGGCACGCATTAGTTAGCTACGCTAATGGTTAAACCCCGGGAGTAATAGTCTAGTTGTATGGCATCGGAACACCAATGGCATCAATCTAGCTACATATAATATAAGGCCTTAATTTTAAGATAAGCGAGGAACATCGCTCGCTATCTTCTTCGCGCTAAAAGAGGGTTTCTTCGCTCGATTTAGGGCGGTTAAAGTAGCATTAAGACACACTATAAAAGGTTTCTTCGTTTTATAGGGTCAAATTTATAAACAGTTAACTTAAGCCATCCTCTTCGCGCTAAAAGAGGGTTTCTTCGCTCGATTTAGGGCGGTTAAAATAGCATTAAGACACACTATAAAAGGTTTCTTCGTTTTATAGGGTCAGATTTATAAACAGTTAACTTAAGCCATCTTCTTCGCGCTAAAAGAGGGTTTCTTCGCTCGATTTAGGGCGGTTAAAATAGCATTAAGACACACTATAAAAGGTTTCTTCGTTTTATAGGGTCAGATTTATAAACTACAGTTAACTTAAGCCATTAACAGTGGCTGGTTTCTCAGCGAGCAACTCGTGAACTGTTAAGGCACGGAAAGTGGGCGTGTAGCCTACATTCATTCACAAAAAGACGCAGTTGGATAGTAGTCTTGGTTTGAATAAACACACATAAGAAACACACAATTGTTACTGAGTCTGCTCACAGAACTAGGTTTAAAACGTTGCTCTAAATTTCTCCACCATCTGTAGCATATTTGCTTTATGAGATGAACATAATAAATCATAACGGGTTATCAATTATATATCCATCTTCAGGAATTAGCTATAGTATTAATAGTACAATAGAATGATTAGTTCGTCCGCAGTACGGACCCTTCTATTGACTTTGAGGAAAATTATTCCTCTGGCCACGACAAATAATTTTCTTAACGAAGCAGTGCTCCGAGCATTGTTGCAAGATCGGACGTTAAAGTGACTTAGTTCTGAGAGCAGCAGACACAGACAACCAAGCGTGAATACATATGGATGTTTATTAAACTACACTACAGGGGAACATGAAACATAGAACTAGACACAGACATACACACATTAAACATGGATGCCAAGGCAAGGAAGGCATAGAGAGAGAGAGAGAGAGAGAGAGCGAGCGAGAGAGAGAGAGCGCTCGCGCGCAAGAGAACCATGGCAGGATTTTAACATCAACTAACTAAAACCTGGGTTTGAGCCATTAGAAAATCATATCACCTTAATTAAAAGGGGTCGAAGCCTAGAAGCGCATCTAGATAGTTAACAAGCGGTTACTTGCATGGTTTTTGTGGGTGCTGAGTAAAGTATCCTGGTGCATGTATAATGCGTAGATTCCCGGGGGGGGGGATTCCTTTTGGAGTAAAAGCTTCGTCCTTCCAGCCATGATTAGTCCGAAGTGAGTTTCCAAAGTTACCGAACTTAAAATTGCCAGAAGATCGGGCTCCCCGGAAGGGGAGCCGCGAGGTTTCCCAGGTGATAAATGTGTCTCCGGCGCGCTTTTGGTAGAAGAGAGCGAGAGAGAGCGCGTGGGCTCTTTAAAGTCTGCGAAGAGTCACGCCTTTCAGGATGGGCTTGACCAATGAGAAAGGCTGAATTTCCAAGCGGGAGTTTTGGAAATACTGGGGGTTTTATGGCCCTTTGTCTGAGAGCATGGTAATTTCCAAAAGGGGTTGGATTGAAAGTTATTATACAAACTATTAAAGATTCTTAGGACACTGATATGTTGCATAGGTATCAACATGTAATATTCACTCTCAGTTAGATCATCCGAAGACGAATTGATAGAGACCAAACATGTTACAGTCAGAGTGATATTAACTATTGATCTATTATAAGCATGCATAAAACAGTATTAAAATACACAAAAACAGTAATAATATACACAATGACTTAATGATATGTGTGCTCATTCAAAGAAAGGTTTTCCTATGAATTAATTAGAGAAGAGTCCATTTTATGGCATAAATGTCCTTTTCCTAAAGTGGATATGAAGTGAGTGTTTCTTGACCATTTTGCATTCCTTTGCGCAATAAAACTAATGTTATCTGATGGGTTGCCATGGCACCGGGGGTGCTCTGGCGGCGTCTGCAGACATAGGGGCACCTAAGAATGTGTATTGGGTGAGGGGTCTGTGATTATTTGTTAATCTAATAGCTAGTTTCATTTGTTAAATCAAATGAGAAATTGTGTCTGATTGGTCCAAATGCTACACTAGTGGACTAGATTACAATTACAGTTAATGCAGTTACAGTTAGGCATGTTACATGAAATGTCGGCGCATTTCAACACTGTACAAATAACAACACCGCTTTTAGTTGGTTCTGCGATGTGGCGCTTAAACTCTCAGTTCGTTCAGAGTTTACTTTAAACTTTATTCAAATCGCCGCTTCGTGCTGCAGTTGAGGAAAACAGTGATCGGATCATAAAAGCCCGTGCCAGTTTCTCTGGACACGTACACACAACAGGTTTTCTTCGCTGTTGGCACAACGTTAACTTTAACTTTATCAAGCTTATATCATAGCTGATCTGACAATGGAACACGCACTGAAAATCAAACTATGAATAATAAAGCTTTGATCAGATAGAATTGAGGAACACGCTCAAAACTATTCTTTATCCACCGATTTATTTACCTTTTAACTATTGCAGTTTAGCTCCGTTCAGCTAACAGTGACTGAGATTCAGGAGTATAACTATTGAATGACCTGGAACACGCAGGACATCAATTCAGCTATAAAACAAGGCATTACAGAAAAGAGGAACACGCTCAATTTCAACCTTATTGTATGATCTCAGATAACTTTAAGTTCACTTACTGCAGTTTAACAATGAAGAGGCAGACTGGAGTTACAGCCTTCTCTGCGTTCATTCATTCAAGCAGGCGCGCGCTGCTGACGTCACACACACACACACGCTAGTCTCGCTCAGAAGCGTCTCATCTTTCATCCACAGCAATGGAAAAGAATAAATAACTTGGTTTATGCTCACAATTTAGATTAATCTGCCCGCATTCTCCACCAATAAATATGTAAGGGTTTTATACATAAATATAATTTAATTTAGCTCAAAGGGAATCATTAATGATTTTATAGGGAATTTGAACAGAATCACTGTTTTGCGGCTGATCACTGAGCGATTCACTGAACGAGCCGTATAACATTAATTCTGCCCTGGATATTAAAATCCAAAATATAGTGAAAACACTATTAATAAGCACAGTAACAAGATCGGCAGATTAAGACATTAACTTGTAAGCACAAAACACAAGATACTTCTCTTTTAAATATAAATAAGACTTTATTTATATAAACCTAAGACATAAACTAACCTAACATGAACACACGCATTCACACATTCACACGTTGCAGAAAAAGAGAAAGGATGAGTTTAGAGAATGAGAATGTGAAATCCCAAGTTTACAGCAATATGTGCTATTGCATAGACCTGAACAACCATCAATCACTTAATTAACCCTCGCGTTGAGTTTCTCAATGAGGCTAAAATTTATATTAAATACACCAGCTCAGTTATAATCTGGAGTTTGTACTTGCGTTGCCTTTGTGTTACAGGGATTCCCTTTTGTCTTCGTCGTCGTTGCAGGAAAGGGGTTTTCCCGAGTTGGTGATTGGCTGGAAGTTCAGTAGTCTTTGAAGCGAGGTCTTGGGAAGCCAATGGTTGGGCCGTTGGCTGAGGATGGTCTTGGAGTCCGTTTCTGGTTGAAGTTTGAAGCGGGTGCAGTCGCTGGACTTTGCGGCAAACTTAACTTTTGAACACGAGACTCAACGGAAAGAAAAGAAACTAAAGTAAAAGAATAAAATGAGTAATGAGACTAGGTGGTTTTTCTTCTCATCGTGGTGTTAAGTAGCAACTGGCCTGTAGGCCAGAGCACGCTCAAAGAGCGCTAAAGCAGCGTCAAAACGCTGTGGCGAGAAGAAGAAGGGAACAGAAGAGGGGGCTTAGAGAGACAAAGAGAGAGAGATTTGATGGTGTCCTGAGTTCTTAAACTCGGCTTTGGGACACATCCCATTTGGTGTTTTGACCAATTAGATAGGCTATTGTCTTAGCTAGGGTTGTTCCTTCCATCATAAATCAGCCTGTTATCAGTCACATGGTCTGAATTTTACACACTCTTGCAAAGTATACTTTTGGATATGATTTCTATAACCAGAATATGATACATTTGACACAGAATTAATTGAAAGAAACATTTCAAGCTAGAAATGTCAAACTCATACATACCAAACACGACTAACCTTAAAGTCATTCAATAGTTATTAGAAAGACATACATAATATGTGCTTAAAACATGATAGTCTAATATGTGATTACATACATAATATAGTGTTATGCCTAGCATTGTCCTTTTAGGATGGTTTTATGTGCATATGAAAAAGAAAGTCTCTGTGTACCAAAAAGAAGTGTTCTTTGGCCAGAGGAATTTCAGTCTGGTTCTTTGTCTTGTATGTGTGGGGGAGAAGTCAATCTGAAGAAGCTTGTGATTTCTCTTGTGGAACGCCATGTGATGGCCATCTCTTTGACCATTAATCTTGACTATTTACCCCAAATTTGATGATCTCCTTCCTGCGTAGAACACTTATCAATAAGTGTTCTTTTGTCTTAATGTTGCGAGCTGTTCTGTGAAAGAGGCTTGTTAGTTAGGCTTGCTCCAGAAGTCAGAGATAGGAATCGTTACGATGTTGTCCTGGAATTTCAGCTCCTCATGTTTCGATGCTCCGATCGAATCTTAGTTTTGTCTGACTCGTTCTGACGCTACAATGTGGTTAATGCGTATTATTGCATACTGTTTTATAATGTAATACAATACTGAAGTGCAGATAATTGCCACTATTTGCAACAAGTAATATACAGTGCCTTGCAAAAATATTCATACCCCTTAATTTATTTATTTTTTCCCACATTTTATGTTGCTGCCTTATGTTAAACTGCTTTAAATGACTTTTTTTCCCACATAAATCTATACTCCATACACTATAATGGTAAATTAAAAAAAAAAAAGTGTAACAAAATAAAAAGGTTTTTAACATATTTGCTACATACACCCCGTTCTGTCGGAGGAGAACAGGAAGGTGACGCGAGTGAAAGAGCGACAGTCGTATCCTGATCATCCAGACAGATTTGATGAGCCTCAGGTTCTTGTGAGTTTTAATCTGAATCTCAGGAATCTTCAGGAAGTTGAATATCATCAGTTTCCTGTTTCAGATCATCAGGATGAAGATGTTTCAGAGACACTTTCTGTGTTTCTGTCAGTCCAACAATAATCACACACAGATAGAGACAAATATACTAGAATATACTATACAAATATACTATACACTTGGTACTTGAAATTATTTTTTGGTTTTAGTTTTTAGCCTGTTTTTTTTTTTTTGTTTGTTTTTAGGAAAATCAATGTAATATATTTTTGTTCAATACTATTTTTGGATTATTACAGTTTTTGCCTATTGCTTACACACTTTTTGCAGAATTTGGCTCATTATGTCAAAACTCTACACTCTGCCAATCAGACACAGCACTTGGAGATCTCAGTTTTTCTCGATTGCTAACACACAATTCATGAAACAATTCACCATTTTCTCACAATAAACACAATCTCAAAACTACACACCAACTTGTGCAAACTTCAAACTTCCAGGTCAAAGTCAAATAGTTTAGTCAAAAACATATTCTCTTTTGTCAGACTCAAACTTTGGCCTCAGATGATACACAAACCTGTCAAATATTTTCCTGACTAGAGAACACTAGTGAGATCAGTTCAAAACACTGTTACAAAAACCTCCTTTTGGGAAACAGGAATCCTTTTGCTAGTCAATGTCTGTTACAGTATGCAGCATAAACAGAGTTGTGCAGATACAGTAAAATTCAGCAATAAACTTTAAGAAAAGTTTACTTTCATTACACGACTGTAAAGATATCGTACAGTAGATGAAAAGCACTAGAAGAGAAAAGTTCAAAGACCAAACAACTGAATAAACACACACTGGACTATACTGTCAGTTACTGTGAATGAATAAATTCATTCATTCATTCATTCATTCAGCATCCTCAGCCAAATTGCATTACAGTATTGGTAGTATCCTTATTTGTTATAGCGGTTTCTTAGTCTTCTGAAAAAACACTTCTCTACTTTCCCTGGACAGTCGTCTCTCAGTTCTGCACAAATAGAGTAGATGTAAGGACTACTTGGCTACAAATCAATTCAACAGTAATGAGTTTGAGGGTGTGTGCTACACTATTTACTGTATACAGAATACTGTACAGTACTGCTGCTATGTACTGTGATTTATATTGTATGTGTCAGTAGTAATGAAAGCCATCTTCCCTC
The DNA here is from genome assembly GCA_036784905.1 of Acrossocheilus fasciatus. Classification (NCBI taxonomy): domain Eukaryota; kingdom Metazoa; phylum Chordata; class Actinopteri; order Cypriniformes; family Cyprinidae; genus Acrossocheilus; species Acrossocheilus fasciatus. The sequence continues at coordinate 2,419,716 of JAXUIB010000026.1, read as the reverse complement.
ACAGTCAGTCCATGCAGAAGAACATGGTCAACTATAGTGCTTTGTATTTCATCAGGAACAAACGCCCTTTGACCTCATCCCTTCAATTTTCTTTTCTCCTCCTATTCCTCTTTGACTCCCACTACCAGGATTCATTTTCCAAAACACATAATCAGCTGTGCTCTTGTTCATATCATCCTGAGATTCTGACCTGTGTGTCATCAGTTTTGCTACTTACAGTTTTTTTCAACTGCTTACACACAAAATTTTTACTTGTCACTCAAACAGCACCTGACACTCAAACAGCAGAAGCACACACCAAATCTGCAAAACCTTACACTAATTCTCGGCATTTGACTGTTTTCAATTTCAGAAAACACTTTTTGCAAAACACAACACACAATTCTCTATATAACACACAAAAATCTAACAGGAAGTATCTTGATTTCCTTTTTCAAACACAACCATTTAAAATGCCACACTAATTCATCAGTGCTTCACACTAACTTCTCACATGCACAAACACTCATTGCTTTATTTAACGCCAACCAATCACGGCTTTAGAATAGGCCTATAAATAGACCACAGGTCAAGCTATACAGTTTTTCTTGCTTTGTTGCTTTGATGCATCTCTCAGATCAAAAATGAAATTCTCAAAACTACTTTGTTCAACCTCCACATCATCTAGTCACTTGTGCACATCATAAAAGCAGTTTCTCATTCTTTTGAACAAGTTGTGATTGCTTTGGTACATTCATGCAAGTGATTATCTGCGGTTCCCTACATTATCAGTTGCTAATGTCATGTTGCTCAAAAAGTATTATACAGTTCTCTGTGCAAGTCAGACCACTAGTAAAAGTAGTAAAAGTGTAAGTATTCGATCCCGTCTCTTTCAATCAATATCACACATACAGTAATGTGTAAATTTGTACTTTTGAAATGGATATATGGCATACATAAGAAGCTCAGCCTTCTGGATTTCAGTACAGTAACTGTCCTCTAAACTGTTGCCATAGTTTACATCAGGTAATACTTACAGAGTGCAGTGTTATTTTGACAACATGACTAAGCAGTTTGAACAATGAAACAAGGACTTTTTGTTCTGATGGCAGTAATATGTTCATTGACATAAATACTTACATTTGAGTGATGAACTAAAGATTTTGAGTAAGTGACAGGCTTTTGCAGGAAATCCATTGTGTGGTGCTGTTTGTACAAATTGTTTTGAGAAATGCACAAACTTCTTTGCCAGTATTACAGTAAGGATAATTCGAGAAATGCACCAAAGTGACGAAGAAAAACTGTAGGTTTTGAATATTGGATGCAAACAATGTATTTTCTTTCTTTCTCACTGTGTAATACTGTATTCAGAACCACAAATGCTTACAGTTAAAAAAAAAAAAAAAAAAGGTTTGTTTTCAATCTTGTGATTTTTCATGGAATTTTTAATCTCTCTGCCAATTACTTTCAATCTTGTACAGAAATGTACATAGGAGTTCATGAAAGAAGAGCTTTATGTTTTGAATATGTGTGTATATGATATATCCAAAAATATAATATTATGGCGAAAGTGTTTGCAATGTAAGACAGATGTTGGATTTTGAGATATGTTTGTGATATTTTAAATGCAGTGCTTCATTTTGCAAGAGATGTGAGGCATTTTGCATTTTGTGTGTGCAATTATTGGATTTGTGTGTAAAGTTTTGAAAAAGAGAGGCAAAGTTTTGAAAATGTGTGTAGCAGCTGAAAAAAAACTGTAATGTTCACACATGGATAAACATGTGCTGTTTGTGTTCATTCTTTGATGCTTGAGTTAATTATATTGTGTGTTTGAGTTTGCTGAATGAGAGCATGGTTAAACTTGTGCAAAATGATGGCGTTTTTGTGTGAGTTTTGCAGAAAACACTGAGCAAATTGGAGCATGTGTGAAAACAGGTGAAATGTGTTAAAAGTTTTGAGAAACATGTCTTTGTTTCGAGAACTGTATGAATGGTTTGGAAAAATGGGCCAAATGAATCAGTTATAGTGTGTTAGCAATCCAGAAAAAAACTGTAACAACTCGTGAGTTGAAATGAAAATGAAACACGGAAATCAAAACATAACACTCCTTTCTAAAAATGAAATTCTTGCAACAAAACCATACACACAAGCACCATTTGAATTACTCTTTCATATCACCAGCAACACACTGATGGGCTTTATATAAAACACTGCAGTCTTTGGGTTTCTATTTTTATTGTCATTTTCTCAAACTCATTCTTCTGTAAAACTCAAAAGTAGAATTTCTGCTGTAATCAAACAAGAATTTTTACAAAAAACAAACATTCTTACAGAAATAAAGAGAAATAGAATCACAAATCATCAAATTTAGCAACAAAACAAAAGTAAAAAACAATTACTGGATAAATTGGTATTGGGGAAAAAATAAAAACACTTGTTTTGTGTGTGCGTGTGTGCGTGTGTGCGCGTGTGTGCGTGGTGGGGGGCTGGGGGTCTTATGGATCCCTCCTTCTGTTCGGATCTGGCCACAAGACCTCGTCAACATCACAGGCGATGTCCTCGCGGTTTAGGCATCGGGGAAAATATCACCTTGTGTGCCGAATCCACCCTTGGATTGATCCCACCTCAGTGTCTCATGCGGGCGTGTAGTTGCCGATCATATACTTTCCACCGCCACGCAGAAAATAATTCCTCGACTGCATTTAGAAAGGGGCTGTAAGGGGGCAGGTATAAAAGTGTGAAATGGTTATGGTTGTTGAACCAATCTCGGACCAGAGAAGCCCGGTGGAAACTAACATTATCCCAGATGACAACAAACCTGGGCTGCTGTGGTCTGTCCTGCACAACTGCATGTAGTGCATCTAGAAATGCAATGATCTGTCCTGTATTGTAGGGACCTAGAGTGGCACGGTGATGCAGGACTCCTTGGACACTAATTGCAGCACACAAGGTGATATTTCCCCCACGCTGCCCAGGGACATTTACAACAGCCCTTTGTCCAACTACGTTATTATGACCCCGACGCCTGGTTTTGGCCAGATTGAAGCCTGCCTCATCCACACAGATGAACTCATGTGGCAGTTCGCCGGCATCAAAATACAAAACTGTCTGTAACAGAAAATATTGAATAGTGTTACTGAAAACACATACAGTAACTACACTGTCTATATTTTCACACAAGTAGGGGCTGGGTTGAGTCAGTATAGACAAAAACTACAAGCTACAGGCAAGGCAGGTGGCAGCATAAACCTTCATTCCCACATCACAATATATAGCATGTAAAGTAAAGGGACACATACCTGCACATAATCATGGCGCAGATCCTTGACCCTGACACTGTTGTGACCCTGTACAGCTGCTTCATTCTGAAGTTATGTCTCTGTAGGATGCGACTTAGTGTAGAAATGCTGACCCTGTTGATATTGTTGAATACATTTCTATTTGCAATTATGCGTTGTTGCAACTCACGAAGTTGGATGGCATTATTTTCTCGCACCATTTCAATGATGGCAAGCTCATGTTGTTGAGTGAAGATCCGTTCTCTTCCACCTTGAGGAGGTCGTCCAACCATTCTGTAGAAAATGCCACCACGAGATGTCATTGGTTAGGTTCTTTTTCACATACTGTACACAGTACTGTAACATCACAATGGTATTCCTTTACATATACTTCACAGCACTACCCATTTTTGTATAGTACAGTAATACTGTAATATGATACAGAATCATGTGACACATACAGTAGGTACAGTCTGGAGTAGAAACTTGAAGATATACCTGTTCTCCAGTCGGAAATGTCCTTATTATCGATGCTACTGTGTAGCGACTGAAGTTAGGGTGGACTCTTTGCCCAGCCTCCCTCATGGACAGGCCATGATTTATCACATGGTCCACCAGAGCAGCCCTGATGTCATCTGATACACGTCTCAGCACTGGTCCTCGTCCTCGTCCTCGTCCTCGTCCACGTCCGACTCCTCTCTCTCTTTGTCCTCATCTTATTCTGACTCTCATTGACTCCATGCTTGCAAAGTTCTCAAAATGGCTTACCTGAGGTCTATTTGTAGTGCTAAGGCTCAGACCGATTGGTGTTCTGTTTTCTGTGCAAGTGTTTTCAGGTGTGTATGTAAGTGCCTACAGTTGCCAGATGTTTCACAATAAGTGTGTTATAGAATTGCAAACAAAGTGCAAAGTTGACAAAGTGTTTAAGCTGTGGTTACACTGTGTTTAAGGTATGCTACAAGAAGTTTAGGTATTGAGGCTTTGGTCTAAGCATTCGGTTTTAGTGTGTAAGCAATAGGCAAAAACTGTATTTAGAATTTTGAGAATATTTTTGAGTTCATGTAGTTTTACTGTTGCAGTTCCTGTCCTGTAGCTCAGTGGTAGAGCATTGTATTAGCAGTGCAAAGGTTGTGGGTTCAATTCCCAGGGAACACACGTACTGATGAAATAACAAAAAAACAAAAACAAAAAAAAAAATATATATATATATATAGAGCCTGAATGCACTGGAAGTTGTTTTTAAGCGTCTGATAAATGTAAATGTTATAGAATTCAGACTAAAATTACATTCTTCTTCTACTATATTGAAAACCAACATTCAAAGCATTGCTAGAGTGTGTATGCAGCTGGACATTAAAACACATTCATCTGAAGCATTTAATCCTCTCTTCATTTTTGGGTCACACTTTTTTTTCATTTTTTTTTTTTTAGGAAAATCAATGTCTCTTCATTTTTGGGTAACGCTTGGTACTTGAAATTATTATTATTATTTTACTTTTTCAGGAAAATCAATGTAATATATTTTTGTTCAATAATATTTGTTTATTATTATTTAAAATTTTAAGAAGATTTTATAATACTATGCAATATTTATACAGTTTTTAGGAGCTATTTTTCCATTAAAAATAATTAAACTCTTGAGTGTCTTAATTTTTGGGTCACACTTGCTACTGGAAATTATTTTCTTTTTTTTTTCTTCAGGAAAATCAGTGTAATATATTTTTGTTCAATAATATTTTTGATTATTATTTTGATTTTTGATATTTTATAATACTATACAATATTTATACCATTTATGAGCTATTTTTTGTCCCATTAAAATGAATTAAACTGAGTCCCTTCATTTTTATGCCACAATTGGTACTTGAAATGATTTTTTTTTTTTTTTTCAGGTAAATCAACGTATTAGATTTTTGTTCAAAAATATTTTTGGATTATTATTTAGAATTTTAAGAAGATTTTATAATACTATGCATGCAATATTTATACAGTTTTTAGGAGCATTTTCTTTCCATTAAAATTAATTAAACTGAGTCTCTTCATTTCTATGCACAATTGCTACTTGAAATTATTTTTAGGAATGTTTTTATTTATTTATAAATAAATATTATTTATTTTATTTGTTTGTTTGTTTGTTTGTTTTGGGTCACACTTGAAATTATTCTTTTATTTTCTTGTTTTTTTTTCAGGAAAATCAATGTAATATATTTTGTTCAGTAATATTTTTTGATTATTATTTAGCATTTTAATAAGACTTTATAATAATATGAAATATTTATAATAATTTCATGGTATTATTACAAATAATAATAATGATATTATTATTATTTATAATATTAATAATATTCCTGAGGTTCATTTTTGGGTCACACTTGCTACTTGAAATGTACGTTTTTGTTTTTTCCAACAAAAAGGAAAATCAATGTCATATATTTTTGTTCAATAATATTTTCAGTTTTGTATTTTGAGGAGATTTTATGATACTATGAAATTATTATAACATTTTTATGACCTTTTTTTTTTTTCCTATTAAAAATAATTAAACTCTAAATTCATTCATTTTTGGGTCACACTTGCTACTTGAAATGTAAGGGTTTTTTAACTAATATTTTTAGTTTTTTATTTTGAATTTTTAGGAGATTTTATGATACTATGCAATATTTATAAAATTTTTATGACCTATTTTATGATAATAAATTAAACTCTGAGCTCCTTTTTTGGGTCACACTTGGTACTTGAAATGTAAGTTTTTTGTTTGTTTTTCTGGAAAATCAATGTAATATATTTTTATTCAATAATATTTTTAGTTTTCTATTTTGAATTTTAAGGAGATTTTATAATACTATGAAATTATTCTAAAATTTTTATGACCTATTTTTTCCATTAAAATTAATTAAACTAAATTAATTTTTGGGTCACACTTGGTACTTGAAATGGAAGGGTTTTTATGTTTGTTAGTTTGTTTATTTGTTTGTTTTTTAACAACATTTACAAATTTATTTGTAACAATATACAGAAAACTTGCATATAATTTACAGAGAGCCTGGCATTTTATGATGAAAAAGATCAGCATTCACACAGGCGTTAGTTGTGGTTTAATGTGAACCTCTGTTTCACTGTGTCACATGAACATTCATCATTTCCTGCAAAGCTAAAGTCACAAAAGTCTCTTGTTTTCCATCTGGATGAAGATGCTATCTTGAGATGGTCGACTCTGTCTGTGATTGGTTGGAGGAGGTTGTGGCGGCGCTGAGCAGAGAGAAACCGCTGTGACTCGACTCCAGGCTGCTCATGGAGCCCCTGAAACAAACACAACCACATACACCTTCAGAGAAAACATTTGGCCGTCCAGATTATATTTTTAATTCAGACATTTTAATTCAATAACATTCAGATGGTGTGCTTTTTAAGTGTACCATGTTTCATTTGTATTTTTAATGCTAAGCATTTTGCAAAGTAATCATACAGACCTGAAGTCAGTGGAGTGCAACACCTCTGTGAAATACATGACTTTGCATTTGTGTGAGGAGACCTGCAGAGAGGCCAGAACATCATCTACACGCGGCCGACTGGATGAAGTGCATGATGGGCTGCTGTAAAGACGCCACTGCAGGATGTAGAATCCAGGCCAGCGCGTCACATGAGATCCCTGATGGGACAGATGTGGATCAAAGGAAGAGAATCAGAGCAGAAAGACGTTTGTCTCATATTCTGATCAGTGTGTTTTGCAGTAAACTATGATCTATGCATGCATGATTCCCTCACCTGTACGCTCTCTCCCTCTCGGCAGGTCAGGGCCGTCTCCACCATGCTGTAGTCTTGTCCGAGCATCCAGGATCTGTCGATGAGCTGGACGTTGTTTCCGGCGGGACAGGCGAGGTTGTGTGTGCTCAGACCGTCTCTTTTAACTGGCTGAGGAGCCCTTCTGGAGTGATAGATATTGAAGATCACGTCGCCTTTACACACGTCAAAGTCCCACGTAATGACAGACGATACCTCTGTAATCTCTATCAGCACCTGAAAATGAATAAAGTGATTTATCTTTACTTCATAATTCATAACACACAGCGCTGAGCTCAATTCAGCATTTAATTTCAAATGGGATGCAAAACTGTATTTCAAATGAGATATTACATGAGGAAGTACAAGTAATAGAAATGGAATTAAAAAGAAAATGCAGATAACTGCTATAAATTTAATTTTTTCAGTATAATATGTTAGAAACATGTTCATACACATAACAGATGGAGTATCTCCAGAAACACTATATGATATTATTATTCAGTATTTGAAGAGTCACAGATGCACCATACACTAACTAAACGACTGAGCAGAACTAGGCTAACAGTATTTGAATTTCACGCTGCATGTCTCCTTATAACCAACAGATGGCGCCAATCATCAACATACAGTGTGTGTAATGAACTTTGAACAGCTGAAGTCAACAGCAGCAGCTGTGTATTGTTGAGTGTTGTCTGTGGATGAGCTGTACCTCATGTGGAGCTCCCTTCAGCACACTCGCGCTCTTGTAGATGGTTTCATTCCACAGTTTAACCTCCTCGTTTTCCAGCTCCTCAGCCGTACGGTACAGAGACTTGGGAACCAGACCAGCCTCAGGAACATCACACTGAATTAAACAAGAGAAACGCAGTTAGATTAGAGTGACATTAGATTGTCTGTCTGAATAAATATACAGCTACACGTGTCCTGTAAGTATATTCTTTTAAAATATATATAATTTGCATAATAAGTACTCTTTTTAAAAGTATACAGAAGTGTTGTTGTTTTTTTCACATGGGTTTAACCGACTGAAATGCGTTAGAGGCGTGTTTGTTTGACACAAACCACTCTGTGGTTTTCATGACAAATATGCACACATAAAACAATATTTACATATAATTATGCAAACAATTGTTTGAGAATGACTTGCTGGTCTAAGAAAGGCACGTGATATGTCATATCACTTTTAAACAAATGATGCACAGATCTGCCTGACGGACCCCACTGATATCAGAAACTGTCTCAACCAATCAAAGAGTTTAAACCTGTCAGATCTCACCAACAACAGACTCACCAGAGCGTCTCCTCCTAAGAAGTCAGGGATGAAGTCTCTGTTAATGTAGTCCACCAGACCTCCAGGCCCCTGATAGTCATTCCCAGCATAGATGAGAAACTTCTTCCGTGTGTTTTCGTCAATGAATGGACTCACCTAACCGCAGAACAGGGTGCAACAGAAATCAGCGGGTCATGTTTCATTGGCACTGCTAACAAAGGCCCAGGCATGCATGACATTTACAGAAGCCTGGCAATTAAGAAAGGCACCACGCTAACATGACATTTAACTCTGATGGGTCAATGTGTAGACAGAACAATTTACAACCATTAAATGAAGAAATGAGTGTGTGCTTATCTCAGTCTTTCTCAATATCGTCAACTATTTGTTAACATTCTTTTTATGTGCTAAGTGTGTCACAATGAGAAATCCTATGTTTGTGTGTGTGTGTGTGTGTTTACCAAAGTCCAGAGCACAGGAAACACTCTGGGTGCTCTCAGTATGAGGAGACGGCCCAGTGTTTCAGGGTAGTTGGCTCCTACAAGCTCTATTGTCCTCAGTAAGGCCTTGATTCCTGGTCTCCACAGATGCCTCATATTTAACCCCTCAAGATCCACCAGACACGTCCAACAACTACAGAACACAAACACAGAAGCAATTATTACTTATCAGGGTAGAGACATCACATAAAACACATATTATGTGTGACCACCAAGAACTGACTCTTATTCACGTCAGGTCAGTTTAGAAGTTTTCTAAGTGGAGATGGAATTGGAACCAAAGTCATAAAATTCATTTTGATCAGATTCTTTATACCAACTGGTTTGGACATGTAATTCATAAGTACCTGATTGGTTTTCCAAATATTTTGGTGTTCTCTTCACAGTGTCTGAGACCTTCCTCATTGATGGACAGCACCTGAAGGTTGAACCGAAGGTAAACGGGGTCAGTGAATATAATCATTTTATTGAATTTAGCCAGATGTTAACTGGCTTCATTGGTGTAGTCAGCGCCTTTATTTCTATAGTGCTTTATACAATAAATATTGTTTCAAAGTAGTGTTACAGTGATAAACAAGAAAATAGCAATCAAACGTCACAAACAGAGAACAATTCGGTCACACTTTATTTTAAGGTCCAATTCTCACTATTAACAAACCATTAACTACAACTTTTGCCTCAATAAACTCATAATTTGAGGCTTTTTAATAGTTAGTAAGGTAGTTTTTAAGTTTAGATATTGGGTAAGATTAAGGATGTGGAATAAATCATGCAGAATATGTGTTTTATAAGTACTAATAAACAGACAATATGATAATAACAGGCATGCTAATAAGCAACTAGTTGATAGTAAGAATTGGTCCATATTCTAAAGTGTTACCATCAATTCTGCTGTAAAGAAGCTCTAAAAATACAATAGTAAACAGTCCATTTGTGTAGTATGGTTTCTCCCAAGGTTTGTTTCTCCCGCTATCACCAAATTTGAATTTTTCATTCCTTGCAACAATCGCCCAGGCTTGCTCACTGTTGACTTTCAATCACAGAAAGTAACACTATAGTACTTCTGTCTAAAATTGGAGATGTTACCAACTGAAATCAAAGCCATACCTAAATTGCTCAACATTGTCAGTTAAATGACTGATAAAATTGGGAAAATGTTAAACTCATGTAACACAACTATGACAACAACCTATTTTTCACCCAAGACAACAACTGAATCTTCACTGGTGCTTCTTGAGAATTGACTGCGCTGGCTTAGAAACTTTAGAAACAAAACAAACCTATATTTAAGTCTAATTGCCTTCAGATACTCAGGTATGTGCCCGAGCTTCAGACTTTTCAACAAATCATCGTCATTAATACTTTTAAGAATTTTTTTTACTCTTGCTTAGAGCAAAACAGACCAACATTTACATCTCTTAATTGCCTTCAAATGTGTGTCTTAGGACCTGTGACACTGATAATAGTGTGTGTTTAGACAACACTATAATATAATAATATAGCTATATCTAGATTCGGATGATTACTTGTATGGTTGTTATATATGGTCATATCACCCTGAAATAAAACTTGCTCTATGGTAAAGCACTAAGGCGTTACAAACATAACAGTATGACTTTCTGTAAAGCTGCTTTGAAACCATGTGTATTGTGAAGAGCGATATGAATTAGCCGAACTCTTACATGTCTCAGAAGGCTCTCTTCTCCCAGCACCCGCACTAAACCTTTGGTGTCCATTTGTCCAAGTCGAAGGATATAAAGAGGACGTCCATCTACAAAATACACACACAAGCAAGCACATAACCACACAGATTTCTGCTTCTTTAATATTAATACATCCTTTTTGAAAACACCTCGCTCAGATAAATTTTTTATCAGTTTCAAACTCTTCAAAACATAGGACTAACACAGATCCTGGATTAAGAGGCTCTCCATTAGTTCTATGTCACACACAGCCATGTTTAAAGTCAATTTAAACATATAGTAGAGACAGACCTTTATCATGGTGGTGCCAGCCTCCTGTGTAGTAGTCCTGCAGTAGCTGTGGACACTGCCATGTGTCCAACAGGAAGTCTATCTGATGCTGCTTCCTCCATGTGAGTGTCTGGCACAAAGCCTCTTTGGCTTTTTCCAGATTAAAGTCCCGTGAACGCAGGAAACGCAGCACATGCTGGTCTTTAGGGATCTAAATATAATTAAGTAATAATTCCTTTAAAACCCTCTGTCGGTTTGGTAATTCGTGTTTCTGAAAGAATTCAAATGTAATCTATTCTACTACTCCAGTCTTTAGTGTCACAGGATCCTTCAGAAATCAGTCTAATGTGCTGATTAGCAGCTCAATAAACACTTTTATTATTATAAATGTTGAAAACAGTTGCGCTCCTTAAGTTTTAAAACAGTATTTATTTGAAATAGAAATCGTTTGTAACTTTTGATCAATTTCATGCATCCTGAAGAAAAATATTAATTTCCTTCTATTTCACTTTAGATATTGCGCTTACTGTACCTTGCCTTTGTGTGTTTCCTGCAGCCACTGTCGTAGACGAATGAGACAGCTCTCTTGGAAAGGGGTCAGCTTTCCCAGATAACGGGAGATGTAGTCTGCATCTAACTTATCTGTGAACAACACACCACCAACAAACAGTTGAGAAACGTGTCAGAGATCATTGGCTCTGTTACAAAACATAGAGCCTATTTTTTATGCTTGGTGTATAATGGAATTAGCTTAGCAACATGCTAACACAAATCTATTTTGAAATCAATAATGATTTGATTACCCTGTGTGGTTTGTGTGAGGATTACTGTGTAAAGCTGCAAATAAGTCACAATAATCTAAGAGGTTTCTTTCAGGGTGCAGTTAGGACACTGCCTTTGAAAGGCAGTAGACAGCAAGGCAGCTCACTAGATTTTGTTGATGCGGAATATCTTTTCATTCCTCCTCCACATTATTAAATTTATGAGCACATGCTAGTGAGCACTATGATTCATCTCACCATCCGGAGAGCCTGGCAGGACGTCTGTGGAGCCAGGGTGAGCTCTGCTGCTGCATGCTGGGATAGTTCTGGCGTGAGACGGGGTGGGGGCAGGAGGAGGTGCCCAGCGGGGCACGTGGGTAATGCCCTCCTCCTCCAGTTGTTTGAGGTGAAATTCAATAATCTCTTTTCCCTATGGAGAGAGAGAGATCGTGATACACAAATGAAACAAGCAAACATTGGCTTTAGGTACACAAACGCATGAAAACACATTCTTACACGCAAGCCAGCTACAACTAGTGCACTACAGCAAAACAGATCCTGATAATAAACATTAAGGAATCAGGAAGGGGAGCCTTGAAAATAAAGCAGTAAGAAACTTGGCAGGCCAGTCGCTATGAATGTCTGGATGTAGATAAAGTAAACATTTATTCAGTGAAATAATAAAAAAGAATGTTCCAAGTGTTAATGTTTACTTGTTCTTGACTAAACTGTTCAAGTGGTCCATTCAAGATCTTTTTGGACAAGATCTTTTGCATTGCTTTTGCAATTATTGCTTATTTAAGTTCTCCAGATAACATTATTTTGTTTTGTATGGAGACCCTGAAAGGTCAAGGTAATGGAACACAATGAGATGGGGTAAAAAACAACAAAAAAAGGTTTTTCCAATTCTTCTTTTTTTTTTTTTCAATGCATTCGCTTGTAAAAGTTCTGCATTTCTCAGAGAAACTTTTGCACTCTCTTGCAAAACTATTTGCAAGCAAGATGAAAAGAACTTCATTCCCCGTACAGTTTCTCAAAGAGTGCAATATTTTTAGAAAACAAAATTTTCGTGAGACAACACAAAACATAGAAGACCAGGAGAAAGTTGAAGTGTGGACATCAAAATAACAGTTTTTGGGAACAGAGACGTGACACAGAAAGGTTTCACAATATCTGTCATGTTTTTCCATTACCTTGTGCAGGGGTTCCATATTTTTATTGCTCAAAGAAAATGAAGCATATTTTTGGAACCATTACTTTTTGTGTTTGTGTGTTGTGTCTTTACTATTGTGACAACTGTGAAACATTTTTTTACGAACAAAATGTATCTTCATTTGAAAAAAACAAAAACAAAAAAAATGCACACACACCTTTTTAATACTGCTGGCATACTGCTTCATTGCAATCTTCTCTGCTGTGCTCTCAAACCCGAAAAAGGATTTGATGTCCATGCTGGCAGACTGTTCAAAACAGGTCCAGTCTTCATTCTCCGGGTGAACCTGAAGAGGGAATGCAAAAACATCAGGATCCCTCGTAAACCGTCTAACACATAAACGTGTCCATAAGTGAGAAAGAAAAGGCAGGATGTGGCTTCAGACCGTGTAGCAGCAGTGCTCATAGACATTGACTCTGCTGGAGAAGGACTCATTATAGGCCTCTATGTGCAGAGTTCTCTCTCTTCGATTCAAAGAGTTCTTCTGGACGAAATACATGTACTCCACTCCTGCCATCTGAACACAGAGTCATGTGTCATAATCACCACAAAGTACCTAATATTGGTAAGTTTTAATGGCTTATTGTGATAGTTCATGCAAAAATGATAATTCTGTCATCATTTACTCCATCTCATGTTGTCCCAAACCCATAAGACTTGTGTTTCTTCTTCAGAACAAAAATGAAGATAGCTTGATCCATTTAAAGTCTAACTAATCAACGTTTTCTAGTTCAGTAAATTATGGAATTTGGCATTAATATGGCATTTTGGGCTTGTAAAAGATGTAATACCCTCTTTAGAAGCCGAGGGGCCTCAACATCCACGGTACATCTGCGCTCAGTCACTTGGGTCGCCCCGTCCTCACTATGACACTCACTGATAATGACACTGTTCACAAACATGGGTATCAGCGGACAGTTTGGGAATCTTCTCTCATAGGCCTACGGAAGAAAAACGATGAGACACATGTCAGTGTGAGAAAGGAAAAAGGGTGAAAGAAATTCAAAGTGATAAAAATGATAACTGATTATAAGGCAGAAACGTAACTGTACACATGAAGACACGTTTTGCACACAGTGCAGTGTTCTTAAAAATATGTTTTTTATACCTTGTGTAAATTACCCTCATTACAGCTTATGCGTGTTCTTGAAAACAGAACACAGTCTTGTGATATGTTATTGTTTTAGTTGGCTTAGCAGCTCATGTGACCGGATTACCAAGAACAATATGTCACATGAAGTCTTAAGTCAACTATACAAATTAACCACAGGTCTGCCTGTCAATATTTACTCACTAATCTCTCACCTTTTAAGGGTTCTCACTGTGAGAAGTCATAGGACATACATGCTAAAACATATACAAATGATATGTATTGAAGGGTTAGCATATTATTGTTAAATGGGAAGCATTCATATAACTCCAGAAACATTGCTCTGTTTAATTTAGTGTCACATTACACACTTTAAATTGCATCTACGTCAGTGCATTAGCCATCAGTGCAAACATGCCAAGCAGTGAATGAGCTCTTTCCAGGATATTTGTTTTAGTGTGTGTTCTCTATTGTTCTCCATTTAGTATGTGTATGCTATTCCAGAGAGAGAGAGAGTCACGTAGATTAAATAGCAACAAGATCCTGCTTAAAAGTCAAACAACGTTATATACACACGTGCAAAATGTAAATTCAGAATAGTAAATGGAGTGTCTTAATGGACTGAAATGGAATACGCTATGAAACAGAATACATTATAGAATAGTAGTATGCTACATTTTTGTCATGTGATCTGACAAGCATTTTCATTTGTAATGCATTTTGGCACAAAGAGCTGTCACGCTGGAATGAAAGATCATGTCGAGCATAATGCACAGCACAGCTGGATACAATATTCCATGCAGTGTTGTTTACTGCACATTCTGATCAATGCAGTAGGTCATATACAGAAACCCTGCAAACTGTGTGCAGTAAACAAACAAGTGCTTTACGCTAAAAGTACGGTAGCCTCTTTAAAATGCCGGCAATATCTCGACCTTTGTGTTAAATCAACAAAGGGATGATGTCCATAGACGTCATCCATTAAAGCGATTGATCAAACAATGAAATGTTTTCTCTGGACTGCACACAATAACAGAGTTTATGTAAGAGATAAAGCATTATATATTACCTTTTGCTTTCAGCAACAGAAAAGGCTACAGCAGTAATTGAACTAAAAAGCCCTTTAATGTTCATACTGAATTACTGAATTTCAATAGAATTATAATGCAACTGAACTGAATTATAATTAAATAACAATTCTGCACAATTTACAAAATTATGGTCATTTGAATTTAATACATTAGAATTATAATAAAATTCAAAGAAACTTTTGAAAAAACTTTCAGCATTTAATACAATTTAATATAATTTCTATTTAATGAACTAAATTAAATTTATCCTCTTCATGTGATCATAAAAATCAACTTTCCGTGAGACGTGTGACCAATTCCATTCAAATTCTAATTAAACGGAATGCCAACACTTAAATTGTGAATTTTATTCAAACCCGGTCTTCCACTCATGAAAATCTAAAACAATCCCTGAAGTTTGTTTTTCCTATACTAACATGATTACTTGTTGAAGTAGGTCTTATATTGTGTGCAACAAGCCTTTTATAAAATCCAAACCTCCTCCACAGCTGTTTCATAAGCACAATAATACTGTAAGCCTTCTTTGTGACATAAACCCCAGAGGAGGTTTGACTGACAGCAGAGGCTGAGTGCGCACACTGAATGATTCTTGTGAAGTGTGAGCAGTGGCCCATGCTGACTAAACTATGACGTCAAACTGTGCACTCAGCAAATCTGAAAAAACCAATACACAATAATAGTGTTGATAAGAGCAAGTGATTAGAACTTTCACCAGGGGAAATGATGTCATTGTGGGGGTGGAGTTGATCAATGCATGTGAACTGTAACCTAATTACCCAACTGATCAATCATGCCTTGAGATTTCACGATGCTCATGCCTGCCAGAATTAATACTGCAATCGATTCACTCCAGACACAGAATACAATGACATTCAGACCATGATTATTATATGACCCAGATAGCTATTTTTAGCATTCTACATATAATAAAACAATCTATTATATATATTGTCTTATCATTGACACTTGCTTTGATATTTTATTATCTAATGCAGTGACAGACTGTACAGTTTAAATGTTAATTACAATTATGGCTCTTTCCCTTATGAAAAGTGTATTTAATGTGCACTTGTAGTGTACTTCAAATCTTAAAAGTACATATTTTAAAACAAATGTTTGTGCAAATAGCGTAATATTAATGAAATAACATGCCACTAACTGTTTTTAAAGAGAGTTCAGTAATGACTGTTTCTTAACCCACTTAAGTACAATTTTTAATACTGTTAAATTAAAGTACATTTTTAAAATTAGTTGTTGTTAAAGAAGTACACATATTTTGATGTGAGTTCAGTAATGACTGTTTCTTAACCCACTTAAGAACATTTTTTTAATATTGTTAAAGTACATTTTTAAAATTAGTTTTTGTTAAAGAAGTACACATATTTTGATGTGAGTACAGTAATGACTTTCTTAACCCACTTAAGAATTTTTTTTAATATTGTTAAAGTACATTTTAAAATTAGTTTTTGTTAAAGAAGTACACATATTTTGATGTGAGTTCAGTAATGATTGTTTCTTAACCCACTTAAGTACAATTTTTAATATTGTTAAATTAAAGGACATTTTAAAATTAGTTTGTGTTAAAGAAGTACATATTTTGATGACTTCAGTAATGACTGTTTCATAACCCACTTAAGAATTTTTTTTTTAATATTGTTAAAGTACATTTTTAAAATTAGTTGTTGTTAAAGAAGTACACATATTTTGATGTGAGTTCAGTAATGACTGTTTCTTAACACACTTAAGTACAATTTTTAACATTGTTAAATTAAAGTACATTTTAAAATTAGTTTGTCATGCTTTAAAGTACACATATTTTGATGAGTTCAGTAATGACTGTTTCTTAACCCACTTAAGTACAATTTTTAACATTGTTAAATTAAAGTACATTTTAAATTTTGTTTTTGTTAAAGAAGTACACTTATTTTGATGTGTTGACTAACACACTAAAGCACATGCAAACTTGATTATAATTTTAGTGTGTTATTTAATATTACATTTAAAGTTAACATTTCTTTAAATACACTAAACTGCAACTTCATTACATATGCATTTACTAATGCATTTAAACACATGACATACCTTTTTTTAAAGAAATCACATTCACACAGTATATTTTAGTTTACTATAAAAGATTGTCAGCACATTTGGCAGAATGAAATTGCCTATAAAAATGTACTTATGCCATACTTACTGTAAGTGCATCATAAAGCACACTTATTTAACTACTTGCCTTTTCATTTAATGCAATTAACAGTCAGTAAATTGTCTGAAAACATTACATTAAATTCACACTTAAGTTTATTCTTGTAAAGTATACCATATTATATATGTAATACATACTCTTATGTATGCTAATGTAATTTCACATGGGTTCTCAGGTGATGGTAGTGTTAATGATTGTGTAAAGGGTGTGATAACATTAACAGGTCACAAGAGTTGCAAAAGGATATAAGTGTGTATTGGAGTGCTGATGTCAAGTGCTCTTATCAGCTTTATCCGATCAGCTGGTGATGTGGAGATGGACAGCTGAGATACTCCAAAGATATACTGTTAGTTTTGCAATCGAGGCACCACAGAAATAAATTGTTGTTAAAAAAAAGTCGGGTCGCACTTTACTACTATGTACTTACATCAAAAAATAAGTGCAATGTACTTATTGTGTTCATACTGTATTACAAAACACTATTGCTGCTATTGAGGAGGGATACGGGTAAGGTTAGGGACAGGTTTGGTGGTATGGGTAGGTTTAAGGGTGGGTTAAGGTGTAAGGGATGGGTCAACAGTGTAATTATAAATGTAATTACAGAAATTAATTACAGATGTAATTACATATAGGTATTTTTAAAAATATAAGATCAATGAAAAAGATCAATGTATGTACACAATAAGTGCATTGTTCCAAATGATTAATTTAAATGTAAGTACATAGTAGTTAAGGCCGCTTAAGATAAAGTGGGACCAAAAGTTGTATTCTTATTACTATTAAAATGACCACATCTGTTAAATAAAACTGACATTTTCATTTGGCATACACTGCAAAATAATTAACTTCACTGTGAAAAAAATCACTCAAAACCATATGTTACGATGATTTTACCATATAGGTAAATATTAATAATACATCCAAAAATCGAAAATGTTAATAATGATCCTCCTAAGCATTATAGTTAATTATCTTAATAATATGTCATTTACAGTTGCAATTTGGCACATTAATGCAGTCACATGTTTGTGTTAATCTGCATTTTACAACAGCTTCTAAAGCAGAAATGTAATCAGAATTTATAAGCATCTAAATCTTATCAGTTTTAAACCAGATATAAACGTTATTAAGACAAAATATAACAGTGAATGTTTTCAGGATCCATATTTTACACCGAATGTATCTCACCTTTAATGTAATTTTCTTGTAAAGCAATTTAGAGCTTTGGAAGCGTGTTATATAATTTAAATGTATTATTTATGGACACACTTGACACTAGTTAATAAAGACTTTATTTTTTATTTAACCATGAACTGCATAGGCCCAACAATATGCAAAAAAAAAAAAAAAAAAAAAGAATAAATAAAAACAAATAAATGAATACAAAATAAATGAATGAATAATAGCAGCTTGGCTTCTAAATGTTTCGTGAATTTTCAATGGTTCCATGCTCTTGGCAGACAATAATCCACTATTAATGTATATTTTATGTTAATTATATTTTATCCTTTGAATCCTTGAATCCTTTGAATTTTATGGCTGGACTGTAGTATTGACCAGTGAGAAATCAGGACGTTTATCCATTATATAATACTAAGCACATGAAACGCCGGTTCAATTCAAACCATAAACATTATTAATGCAATAAATCAATAGAGACGTGCTCTGTTAGGTTAAAGATTTACCTGTATGAGCTGACAACCCATCTAAAAGTTTAGTGAACTCTAGAGCAAAGCCGCTTTGAGACAGAGTACAGCTGACTAGGCAAACTTTGAGAACATTACTTAATAAAAGCAATTCTACATTAATTTTTAATTATTTCAGCTATGCGGCAGGTATAATTTAAAAAGACAAAACTGGAAAAAAACAAACAAATATAAAAGGATTAACCAACTATAGACAGACTTTTAAAGAGTATGTGTTTGGCATACACACTCTCTCATGTGCATACATATTTTGAAAAACTCACCGCCATTATGAGTTCAAAAGGGTACTTGTAAACCCTCACAGGGGACTGATATTTCTGCACCATTGCTGCACCTCAAATGAAAAGCCCTTTAAAAAATGAAAATAAATAAATAAAATGGATGAACAGCATTATGATCAGAAACACAGAATTGATCCAACAGCATAAAGGTTCACTGCAAAAAAATAAATAAATAAGTTTTTCTTACTTTTTTTTTTGTCTTGTTTCCAGCCCAGATATTAAAAAAAAATTCTTAAATCAAGAAGGTTTTTCTAGACAAGTAACAATTATTGTATTATTTTCTATTTTACTTACCCCATTTGCAGATTATTTTGCTTGTTCTAGCTTAATTTTGACTTATTTTGTTCTAAAAAAAAAAAAAAGACAATAATTTTTACTTGGTTTAAGAATATTTAGATACGTTGGCTGTAAACAAGACAAAAAATCTAAGTAAGAAAAGCATTTTTTTGTGGAGTTTTATTATATTTAGTATTATTTTATCTTCAGGCTGGTAACAAGTTTCACATTATTGGTACAATCTTCAGCAAAAATGTTATTCTTTGATGTGCTCACCATCTAAGATACATGTATGCATGTTTAAAAGAGCAAAGGGACAGTAACAGCCCCAGGTTCAAACTAAAAATAATGATCACCGTGTACAACCAGTGGCCCAAAATAGGCTTTATTCTTTCTTCATATTCATTGTTGTTTACCGGCATAGGCAATGAAACACAAGCGAAGTAACCAGTAAACAGAGACTGACTCCAATGCAATCATAAGGCAAATGTTCAGGACAGCTGTGAAATGAACTCTTACCCCTTATCTTTGAAGTTAAAGGTGCAGAGAATGTAGTTTAATGGAAGTCTTGATAAACTCTGATGTGAAATACGAAGAATCCAGTCTGGGTTGCTTTAGTTATTCTGCTCCATGCTGCTAGGGAAGTGAAAGCCGTGGTTGTGTCAGATGAGGTTACATAACCCACGTCACTCACACAAACCCCGCCTCAAAACTCCAGGCCAGTCCAGGCCAGTCCACTTGTTTAGTTAGAAGAGTTGAATAACAAAGCATTTCACTTTATAGTTTTTAGTTGAATTTATATTTAGCATGAATAGATTTTTTACAAGTATTTCTCTGGATAGATAGATAGATAGATAGATAGATAGATAGATAGATAGATAGATAGATAGATAGATAGATAGATAGATAGATAGATAGATAGATAGATAGATAGATAGATAGATAGATAGACTTGTTTTAATTTTAAAGTTTAATTGAATGTTTCTTTGTAATTATTTCTGAAACTTACTTGCAATTTTTTGAGTAAAAATGGATTCTATGCCATTTTGTCAGAGTATATAGATAGATTTCAATGTTAAACTTGGTTATCGTAAACACATCATCTTTAACCTAATTGCATTTAATGTTTTTACAGTTTCACAGTTTTAATATACTTTTACAATTATATTATAAATCTGTATACCTGTTTTTGTTCAGCTCATTTACAGTATTGTTTTATATTTCAAATATGAGTAACAATAACAATTAGCCAGAAGATGGTGCTGTTGACTTTAAAAAAAAAAAAAAAACTGAGCTAGACTGCCTGCAACACTGTACTGCACTGTCCTCTACTTTAGTGGTTCCCAACCTTTTTTTCATGGGCCCCCTCCCCTCCATATTATATATATATATATATATATATATATATATATATATGCAATAATAATAATATTAATTTTTTGTCTCTTAGAAATGCACATTTGACATTGAGTTGACAGTAGTAGTTTGAGTAAATTTATGTTCATTATCAAAATCAGTATCATCTGTAAAAAATTGCAACAACCTCCTTTTTTATATGGTGAAATTTTATTTTTCTGACTGTT
This sequence comes from Acrossocheilus fasciatus, assembly GCA_036784905.1. Taxonomy (NCBI): domain Eukaryota; kingdom Metazoa; phylum Chordata; class Actinopteri; order Cypriniformes; family Cyprinidae; genus Acrossocheilus; species Acrossocheilus fasciatus. The sequence goes on along the minus strand of JAXUIB010000026.1, from coordinate 2,398,726 downwards.
TGAGTTTTATTAAAAATAACCATTGTTCTTCCATAGTAGCATACATTTACATCATGATAACCAGAGTTAAGACCACACATATAGCACCTCAATACTGTGGTAAAAATCCAACTATATGGTTTCTAGGTAGCCTATTTATAAGTAAAACAGTAGTCTAAATATATTTATTATAAATGCACAAACGCTAGCCTATAGCTTAATCACAAATATGTAATTACATTCCATTACTCCTTTAATACATTTAATACATGTCTACATTAATATAATAAATTTGATATAAATACCACACATTTCTCCCACAATACCGTGGTACAGTTAATGTTACTACAGTAAATCCCTGGTAAACGATGGCGATTTGTAGATTGAAAACCTGACTGTATCGTTGCACACAGTGTTTTTCTGCTGTTTGTAAGCGCCTTTTTTCCTACCTGGTCTCATGGCATTTATGTACCTGGGTGCACTTTTTAGCGTGACATGAAATACGTACCAATAAGTACATATCAGTACTTATAGTCAGTTTCATACTCAGTTTCCAAAATAAATGAACACTTTCACACACATTTACAGAGTTGCTTTTGAACGTTAGCATCGCACACATCCAGCTTCATATTTTTATTGATGACAAGTTTGTTCCTTAGCTCACGGAGTGCTGAGACGAATTTAGGAGACGAGAAGCACCGGTTCGACAAAGCAGTTACAATCTGCGTAAAAGTAAGTTCAAATGGCACAGCTGTATCAGCTAATACGTTTTTATATCAGTTTTGCATTTGTTAACACTGTCGGGTAGGTTTAGGGCTGGATTTGGTGTAGGGCATTTTTCCAACATGATAAAGCATTAACTTTTAGCGACAGTCCACAGATATTTGAATTCTGAACCGCCGCAATAAGTACCTGAAGCAACATAATAAAAAAACAGCAATACTTACCAATATCTACATAATAAAAACGTGCCATGGTTCACATATTGAACCTGTGTTTTAGCGCCACTCAGTGGACATTTCTATTTGAAACTGCGGCGAAACATGCAGCAAGGTACGTAAAACGGTGTTGCACAAAAAGTGCGCAGACTAGTTTATATCAGTCATTTGTGTTCTTCGCTGAATTCAAGCGCTTCTCACAGCGCTGTTTAGTGGTTGCGTGATCGGTGAGTAAACCCATCTGCTCTAGTCAGTGTGCTCTGCGCTGCGCCGCTGTTTGAACCGAGCGTATAAGGTCCGTGTGACGCGGTTCAAATGAGTAGCGCTGTTTTGTTCCACTTTTCCCGCATAAACATTACATTGAATGTTTATGGAACTTGTTTTATTGAGGAAAATTCATTATAAAATCTAAAATCACTATAATTGTAGTTATCGTTTTATCGCCCAGCCCTACCTCAAAGTATATCTGCTCCCGCGCTGTGAACTCTGGCGCCCCCCAGATTGGGAACCACTGCTCTACTTCATGAGTGAGTGAGTCAGTCAGTCTGCCGCCCTGATATCCACCTTATCTATATGTCAGTCTGTGTATGTGAGGTTTGATTATGGCTAGAGTAAAAGATGTAAGAGAAGTTGTTATTTAGTTAGTTAGGTCCAGTATTTTGGATGTGTGGAGGATGTTGACTGTTTGGCATTGTGGGAGCTGCAGCAGTGAATCCATGTCTGAACATGAGTGTGGGTGGGAAGAAGAGGAGGTGACCGATAGAAGCGAATGTGGGAATAAGAGGAAGAGGTGGCCAGACACATAGGACAGGGACATTCCAGGCTAGGACACTGTTTTGACATGTTCAGGTTGCAAGGGATTTGGAGGAGGTGTTGAAGTAGACTCAAAACTGGGATACTGTCCTTCCTGGAGGTAGACTTCACTGTAGATGTCATATTTACCACGCACTGTCATAGACAGAGAGCTAAACAAGGTACTGGCTAATCTAATGGCCAATTCACACAGCACCAGCAAACACCAGAACCACAACCTGACAAATGCTGATTCAACATGTTCAATTGGTGAAAACAAGCACTGACCAGCAGCAACAGACTGACGGGGTAACACACTGATCAGACACAATCTGATGAATGTGTCTGCTGCTGTTCGTCTAAATCTGTTGTTGCAGTGTGAGCTATACTTTAAAAAATCAAACAATTTATTTTACATTATATTTAATCAAAATTCAATAAAACATCTGTGCAATGTTAATTAACTGAGCAAAGTTTAACAGCGAAACATCTGAAGAATCATCTGAAGGATCTGTTCAACTTCTGAACATCTGTAAGTCTAAAAATGTTTTGCATTTGCATACCGAGGGTTGCCATACAACATCAAAAACGTGTTGTACATCATACAGGTGTTGTATGCTGATCCAGAATAAAAGGATGGATGGATGGATGGATGGATGCATGGATGCATGGATGGATGAATGGATGGATGCATGGATGGATGGATGGATGGACGGATGAATGGATGCATGGATGGATGAAATGCATGGATGGATGCATGGATGGATGGATGGATGCACATTCAGACTGATGAATGTATTTAGTTGTCTATAAGTAATTTTGCAACTACATGTCAACCAACTCTCATTCATTTTCAACTACACCTCAACTAACTCTCATTGGCATATTAGTAGGCTGTTAGGTTAATATTAGGGTTAGGGTTAGTTGAATAAGTTGAAATTTCAAAGCTACTTAGTCAATGGAATGTCTGTTGGTTGAACATTAAAATAAAGTGTTAGCAGATATTAATCAGACAGTCAACTAATACTCTAATGACTGTTTGTTGAGCTATTTGCAACATTACTTACAGCAAACAATGTCTAATGGGGACCATCAATATAAACTGTTGCTATTTATTCTTGTTTAAGCCATTTAGGATTACAGTAGCATGAGAAGTTTTGACAAATGATGGCAATATGGTATCTTATTGTGTAAACACTCAGTAATAGTAAAACTGTATTTGGTAAATCGTTCTTTTAACATAACTGTATTACAATATCACCATTGTGCTTTTTGTAAGAAAACAAATGCAATCTTATACAGTCACATACTATCAATACCAATATCAACACCTCTCCTCTTGTAGGTGTACATGTCTGTCTCTTCTGAATGACTCTGCATTCTGATTTTATGCTCATTTATCTTTCTCTCAGTTTGCTTCGTCACAGCTGAAAAGGCATATGAATATGCAGGAAGAGGATAAGTCATAGGAACAGCTGGCGTCGGAAATGGAAAGCGATTTCTAGACCCGCTCTGTCAGTGATAAAACAAGAAAATATGTTGTGAGCACAGCGAAATTCATCTGAAATCCTTGTTCTGTGCAAACACAAATGTTTTTGTAAACATCAGATCTATGATAGTAAACATACTGAATCTCAGACTTTAAATACTGTTGACAGTTCAGGCTCAAAAATCTGATTGGATGAGTCAAACAAGTTGAAACGGTTTGTTCTACATTATCACGGCTGCAGGGCCAATTTTTCCATTGGCTTTTGGAATTATTGCAGAAAATAGAAAAGTATCACTCTATAACATGGTAATATTTACAACACAAATGTATGAATTGAAAGGTAACTACCCGGCTGCATGACTTATAGCTGTGATTATAAACACTCTAGCCACATTTTCAATACCCTTCAAAATGTGCAAATTGAAATTGTACATTTTTAAGATATGCCTAATGGAAACACGTCAATTTCGCAAAAACTCCCACATCGCAAATAAATAAAAAAAACGCTTGCATGAGGTGGTTTTTCAGGCAATTCGAAAAAAGGAATATATCGCAATATAACGTATCGCATATAATATATATCGCATAACATTGGTTAATGGATACAGTGTCAATTCGCAATAGTTTTTTATCAACATTTATAATATATTGCAAACGTTTTGTGAACATCTGTAATGGAAACTCGGCTAATGAGGCTCTGAAAGTGGACTAATGAGTAGATGAGTTTACTTGTTCGATGTAGTGCCATTTAGCCACTTGTTAGCAAACACATTTTTTTAAGACAAGTAAAAGCCTTAAAATATAATCACAAGAGGGTTTACTGATATAATAAAATTAAAATTGAGCTTGTGTACACCACAGACCTTATTTTAGGCATTTAAAAAGATGGATTTAAGGAACAGGAAGTGCTAAAATCTAAATCTCTTCTAGGTTTTGGCCTGCAAAAAATACACTAGAAAGATCTACCAACTTAGAGATTTCATGCCTCACAAAACTGAATCACAGCCTTGCATTCAGCATAAAACAACACAACAGTAAGTGTGATAATGCTTTTATACAAACAAATACATGAAGGAAGAGTTATTATTGAGTACAGCATATCGAACCATCACAGTACAAACGTCTGACATAGAAAATTGATCTGCACATGTGTCATGAATGGCCCATTAAACATTCATTACATCACAATTACAACTTACAAACTCATCAGTAAGAAAATCCAATGAGGAATTGAAGGCAGTCCAATACTGCATTTGGTGCAAACGAGAGGTACTGGCTTCTTGTGAAACCTTTTTCTGTCTAGTTAAAATTTAAATCAGATATATCAAATATGTTCTTAATTAACAATTTATCTAGTCTGACCTTCTCCTCAACAGTACTAACCGATGTGCTCTTCCCTTTGAATAGCAATAAAACATTGAGTGTAACTGAATGTTTTCCTCTCTTTTTCATGATCTCCAAGGTTCTACAGAGGCTACAGTACATTATCAGGGGCAAAGCTCATCAGCACTTCAATGTGAATATATTGTTGCTATCATAGTCTTTCTTTGCCTCTGACATCTTTATGACCGTCACACACAGCTGCATTTTTTAGCCGAATAAGTGGATTTGAATATAGAGTAAAATCATGGAATCTAATGGGAACTGATGCTGTTATCTTTAGTATAGTTTAGTCATGCTTGCTAGAGTAAGACTATTGCTTATTCTTAAGTTAAGGAAGGAGCTGAGCCATATATAGACACAACAATATCATTGAGAGTTGGGGTTGGCCAGTAAGCAACCACCTGAACACATCAGCAAACGTAACAATGTTGCAAGACAACCACCTACACCCAGACAAAAACCCTAGCATTGTTACACAGGCAAGCCCATGCAGCTCATATTTTCTTCAGAATCTAGTTTTTATTTGTATCCACTGGATCAGACTGTAATTATCCCTGGTGAGTTGGTCTGAAGGGAAATATCATGAGCTCCTTATACATTTTGAATAAAATTATATTTGGTCTTCTTTTTCATGTTTTGAAGGTCTCTCTGGGATGGGAAGATCGGATAAGTTGCCACAGGTCTATAAGCAATGAAAAGTAAGAAATTAAAGCCAGGGCACTGAAGCCAACTTGACAGAAAGCCCACATTTAAACTCTAAGGAGGAACCAGTTCAAAATCCAATTATTATGCACCAGCTCTGAAACTCCCTCTCCACCATGAACTGCTGCTGCATACAGAGTTACACACAGAGGAAATGAAAATATTGCTCTCTGTGTGTGTGTGTGTGTGTGTGTGTGTGTGCGTGGAAGCTATTGACAGAAGGAGCTTGTGGCTTCAATGACTTATGGTGGGGCATCACGATGCAGTATCAATAACTCATTAAAACTGCCCACATATATATTGACTAATCTGCACAAAATATTTCAGAAAAATGCAGTCGGTTTACACCAATTAAAAGACAATCTCATAAGAAAATGTAATAATATAATTCACCAAAAAAATAAAAAAAATAAATCAATTTTAAGCCCCAAATTGACTACATTTCACATTTTCTGAAGAAAATAGAATTGGTGTTTACCACAAAACAATCACTACAACAATAGTGTTTTGTAGATGGTTTATTATTGCACTGCTAAAAATAAATAAATAAAATTATAAAAAAAATATACGCTAAAAAGTTTTTAGCATGTTGCTTTGTAGTTGAAAGGATGTTCTGAGAGATTCAGTGTATAATGAGTAGGATACAAATGTGTTTAGGTTTAATACTCCCTCTATAGCCCAAAATATAGGCTACTTAAGTTTGCGCATATTATGGTATTATGCTATAGGTACAATATGCATGATGTAAATTTCATCCTCAGTATAGTACAACTTTTCTAAAGTCCAAAGAATTATTATATTTTTAAATTTAACTTCACATACAATTTCAAAAGTAGCACAGTAGCATGTTTTTTTTTTCTAACCATATGTAGTCTCTACACTCAAAATGCACACAGTTAAAAAAACATGTGACAATTAGTTTGTCCACAAGGTGGCAACACTGGCCTGGACTGTTTTTTTTTACAGTTGGAAAAGAAACGGATAAAAAGAAACAACAACAAACAAGCTGTATACAGCAACAACAATATATGCTAGCTTTAATGAGTGCTAGTGTGAGGGTGTTAACGCTAGTTTATTCGCAACTCTAATTTAAATGAGCGCGCATACATTTTTTTCAGCCACAACTTCTAGAGAGAAATAGCAAAGACACTGGACAAAGATAACACGTTGGCTGTATATGCAAAACTGATGTAGCGTACTTTGGGCTTAAGTAGGATATTAAGTAGATTTTTAAATATAAATGATACTTGATATTTCAAGCCATATGGCTTTCTAGTCATAGATGGTTTTCTGCTGACTATGGAGGGAAACTGATAGATCCAGAAAATGTAAATATGAGGAATATATTATAAGAAACTTCTATATAATATCTAACATTTTTTTATGGTTGAGGTTGAGTCCTGTTCTTACATGGACAGAGACCTCATCATTATCCGAAACACCCCAGAACTCACACTGATCCATATGTATGACCGAAGGAGGGATTGTCAGCAGCAATATCCATCTGATGTATAGCACACCTCCCCCACAATGTCAGCATGCGATAAGAAACGCTTGCTCTTTCAAAGTTTGTTTAGCCTGTTTTTTCCACTGTACCACAGTGGGGAATGTTATTGTGTGTATTTGGTTTACTCGAGCTGCAGTAAAGGAGCCCCAGGGGCTGCCTTATTCTTTTAGAAGAACCGAAAGGAAAAAACAACAACATCTTATTGCTGAACATATTATACAGCGCTCATCCCTCAGTGCACGTTCTGCCTTCAACCCTGAGCACCTACGTAAAGCTGTTCAGCCCAGGGTTGTGCACCATTCAGAGATGAGCTGAGAATGCCTTTGAAATCCCAGTTCTTGAATTTTGGCTGAGGCAGACAAACAATATGCTGGATTGTAATTTGAATTAGAAAGAAGCAGAATTAAAATGAAATGACATTCAAAGAAATTCATATAACTGCTCTATATGTCATTTTCAGTACAAACTTGAAACAAATTTTTCATACACACAACATATGCATTATTTCAAGAAACATTACACTAAAAAACATGATGACACTTTATCTATCATACGTGGTTTTTAGAGTACATACTGAGTGGGAATTACTTAAACATGCATATTAGACACAATACGCCATCAAATGTTGTCTCAACTAGCCTGAAGGAGTGACTAAATAAACAGATTCATATTGAGCAATGTTTTTGATTTGCAGGCTCCCAGCATGCATTGCAGCATGAATAAATTATGCATTTAGTGTTACAGGCTTTTTGTTTAGCTTTAGTCATGCTGTTGTTGCTGTTTTGTTGTGTGGTGATGTTAAGAGCTCATCTTTTTTTTACTAGATGTTTATTGACTGTGACTCTTACTGAGGTTTGTATGTAAGCATTGACATTCAAGTGTGTCTGCACTATTGCTACTGCACATCTTTGCTTCACAATACAATATATTTCTTAAAGGATAATTTTGACACCATTTACACCATTTACATGTTACCCTGAAGGACTTTATTTCTTCTGCAAAATGTATTTTCTACATTTTATCCCCATTACGTAGGGTCTACCTGAACCACACACACACAAACACAGTTTTAGATCAGTTCCATGGTGGTAATATTAGAGCTCAATTCTGTTTTCCTGGTTTCTGTGGGCAAATTCCAATCAGATGCAAGCATCCCTATGCCCTGTTGACTCCAAAAGGCAGAGGCGCTTGAATTGGGGAAAGGGACTTTCGAGGGAGCAGGGCACTTGCATATCATAATGAAGCAGTTTGTGAGCATCATGTGTACCCTTCACTAACATATTTGATTCAGTTGTTCATTTTCATTTGGATTGCATACAAGTAAAGTCTTCTTCCCGAAGTTCCATTCAAGGGCACAAAAACACAGTTTGGAAAACCACCTTTTTTTTTAATGGGAGAAACAAAGCCTTTTGAAACGCTTAAGTAATTTAACAATTGCTTTGGAAAATGATTTACATTTCGAAACGCTTGAAGCACCACAGGCTGGTGGAATCAACTGGTCAAAATCTTGTAAATGCAACAAAAACACAGCCTAAAGATATATAATTACACTTCTTACAAACCAATTGCACATTTTCAGCCGTTTGCTGAAATCACCTGACTTGGCGAGTTTGAACCAAGCTCAGATTCAAAGCAAAATATTCATAAATGTTTTGAAGCTTCAGAATTTTGAAAGCATGCACTTCATCTGCTGTTTTCCCTCACGTATGAGTTCACCATGATACAGTCTCTTTGTTTGTCCATGCTAAGTGAGTGGGATCCAGTATTGTTTTGGACTCCACTGGCTTATATCTTCATCTTTCATCTTCAAAATATCTTCTTTTGTCTTCCACAGAAGAAAGTCACACTGGTTGTCGTGTGTTGAAATTCTTCTGCTGTGTTAACATGGTGAATTTCTTTGAATTATATTACAGTAGATTCCTCTTCCTGCTGTTAAAATTCAAATTAGAATCAGTGTCATGTGTGGCATGAGGCCAATTTAATTCAGATGCACACTCATGAATTGAAAGGGAGCCATTTTTTGCATTTTACCTAACCTTGGTTCACACACTAGATTTCTAAATAGTACATAAATCCAACAGCAGCAAAAGCTGTTTCTGCAAAATAGAAACAATCAACACATTGGTCATTTTAAATAGCACTTGCCAGCATGCATCTGTTTATTGACATCAGGGCAATGTTGTGAAGCCTATCTGCATACTGCTCACAAATGTTCACTGTTTTCTAACGTGAAAGATTTTCTGTTCACTGGGATAATGTGATATCAGAGGAGGCCATTAGCAATGAAACATCAGGCCACAAAATAACACAATTAAGATAATTAATACATTTAACAGCCTGACGCTTTTCTTCTGAAGTGAGTGTTCTCTTCTAATCAATCACCTTGATTTTGCTCAGCCAAGCACTGTGAGCAGAACACATTAGTGCAAATATATGGCGCAGTGCATTCAGAAGGTATTCAGACCCCTTCATTCTTGTTGCAGCCTTATACTAAAATGCTTACATTGCTGTTGTTGTTTTTCATACATTTCCATAATTACATATAAAAAACAGATTTGTTGTAATTAAAAGAATAGGGAACACTTATTCACTATTAACTACTATCTTTCCCTCAATAAATTCCTAATTTGCTGCTTATTAATAGTTAGTGCGGTAGTTGTTTAGTTTAGGTATTGGGAAGGATTAGGGATGTAGAATAAGGTCATGTAGAATAAGGCATTAATATGTGCTTAATTACTACTAATAAATGGCTAATATTCTAGTAATATGCATGCTAATTAGCAACTAGTTAAGAGACCTTAAAATAAAGTGTTACCGAAAATTACTGAAAAAAAAGTGAAATATCAAATTGGCATAAGTATTCACTCCCTTAAATAAAATATAGTAGAGAAAACAAACCCTTATATAAGCCTTGTGTAGTTTGTAGCTATTTTGTTTTGAATGCACTTCCCCATTGAAGACAACAGACAATGTGCCCATTTTTTTATTTTTCTCCCTGATAGATTAAAACATTTGCTATATATTTTAAAATATATAATAATTTAATTATATAGCACTTTATAAAATACAAATTGTTTCTAAGCAGCTTCACATTTTTTTCTGTTTAAATCAGTTCAGTGTTAATTAAATTCAGCTCAGTTCAGCAAAATTCATCAAATTAAAAAAAAATAAAAATAAAATAAAATAATAATAATAATAATAAAAATCAGTTCTACAGAACAGTTTTCAGTCCAGTTAAAGTCAGGATTACTACAGTAAAGTGAAACTAAAATTAAACCCATAAAATGTTACTTATTAAATAAAATAAATATTAACTGTATATTCTAATAATATTAACAACTAATATTAACATGAAAGCAAAATATGTAATATATATATATATATATATATATATATATATATATATATATATATATATATATATACACACACAACTATCATACTATCTCAGTGATACTAGAATAACACTGCTTCAAGTTTTGTTCTCATTCAATATAGTGTAATGCAATCAATTTAATAATGCTGTGTTACTGAATATCAAGTGTCTTTTTTAATCCCCAGTAGTAGCAGCAGTATTAATTATTTGGCTGTATGGTATTAGATAGCTTTCATTGTATTTATAGTCCCATTAGACAGTGGTCTGTCTGTAGAGACTAAGATATATCGGTGTGTTGCGATCACTATCCAGAGACTGTCCATAGTTTATGGCACTAGATTGGATTTCCAAGCACAGAAAGCAGTATAAATATAAAACTCAAAGAACTTTCAAAGCAAATTATAATTAAGAACACAGTTCATTCTAATTACTAGTCTTCATCTTTGTCTGGGAAAGTGTCCCAGTCTGCTCCTGTCTAATTATTGAGTGTTGACGAGGCAGCTGGAGCTGACGTCCTCGTTAAGCACTCCAAACGAGAACAATTAGTGCTGTTCAAAGCAGAACATTATACATGCCTCAAGATGCTCATCTGTTTATGCACCAGCTGACACGCAAATGTCGACACTTGATATTGCTTCAGCTTTCTGTCAATGATGCCAGAGTGCTCAACTTTTCTTGTAAATTACCTGTGGTCTTACAGAGTAGCTACCCTTAATGCCGAGTTCACAATGCATGATTTGCAAAGTCGTCGGATCAATGCTCTTCTCACACTACGCGACTGTCTGGGGTTCCATCTAGTTGCTCTTGTGTGCACACTACATGATGGATCTCAATAAGAAGAATCAACAACAACTTGCCTTATCAACAAACTACATTTCACAACCAAACACACACGAGAATTGATACAAGAAATAACATATCACGCAAGAATGGATCCCGTTCAAAAACGGCAGCCCTAAAAAAGCTTGCAATCCAAGTTGTCTGTACACTGATTTGCAGTGAAAACTTAAAATTAACTTTCCCTTGCTTTGTATCTTGCTCTCTCATTGGCTTTAGCTCATTGCCGATGACAGTTAAATCACATTTCACACTGCAGGACTGTGAGTTGCCAACAGGTCCAGATATTTAGCATACTCACGTGAACAAGCACCGATTTGCCTCCAATTTCACTCATTTGTCAGTGATTTCCACAAAACTGTCGGCAACTGAAAAGTGTTGCTAAAATCACGCAGTGTGTGACGCAGCGATCCGACAACTTTGAAAATCGTGCATTGTGAAACATACCTGTCAAAACTCACATTCTGAGTGGAGGGTAATACTCATTAGTTGTAAATGTTTTACTCATCATTCGTAGATCTTTCACCCCAGTGTGTACACACACACACACACACACACACACACACACACACGCACGCACACACACACACACACACACACACACACACACACACACACACACACACACACACACACACAACCTGTTACCGGCAGGTTTGTAAAACATTTACAACTGATGAGTATTTTACACTTTAGATTCGGGGATGCAGAAAGTGTTGTAAATGATTTATTAATGTGTTTACACAACAGGTTTTGAATACTTTGTAGTGTGTACTGCAGTGTAAAGGCTGACTGGTGAGGGTGTAGGCAGATGTCTTCTCTGACACATGTGGAGTATTTTAACGCTGTGCACCTGATGTGATCTTCAGTGGAGGGTAAAACCGGTTCACATTATCACTAGATCCCACACACTCCACACAGAACACACGTCTGTGCTGATGAGAGAAAGAGTTTAACACAACCCACTGGAATCCCCTGACTGTAAGTCATTTACACGTTATTTTAGCATAATTGCATTTTTGGGCTTTTTAACAGACCAGCTTACAACATTAACGGAACATACATAAATTATATACTGATCATTTACTAATGGTTTAATGATTATTTTGTTCACGATTAACAAATGTTTATTGAGATATGATAGTACAATGTTGACATTTCAATTATTTTTAAGTGATAAATAATATATTAACTAGTAACTTAACTAGTAACTATTAACCATTTACTAAGGATCTGTTTCTGATTATTTCATGATGCTATTTTTAGATACCTTATAACAGATTTGTAAATTGTTAGCATATTACCTAATAATCATTTGTGAATGTATAGTCATGTTTTGTAAATGATTAGTTAATCATCATCTAATCACTTATAAATGACTTACAACTGAACATTATTATAAAATGTTACTGAATAGCCTACTTAAATACTGTAATTCTGTGTATATTTATAGGGATCATGCGCTGACGGAAAAACACCTTTATGTGTGTGATTCATATGTGAGTCAGCGGCAACATGAGAAGCGAGCAAAGAAAAGGTACTCCTCAGTATACGTACAAATAAAGATAATTTAAATGTTTAATTACTATTTGGAGCATTGGGATCATTACACTGTAAAAAAAGTGTAATTACCAAAAGTGTTTTTTACCAGCTTCAGCAGATTTTTGAGTTTGCTCAACTTATTTTTGTGGGAGATTCTCAAATTTTTGTTGTATAAACGTACAACGACAAGTTGAGAAAACTCAAAAATCTGCTGAAGTTGGCTCAACTTATTTATTTTTTATTTTTTACAGTGTAGACAAGGGCTTAATGAACCCATTTTTGTGAAAACCTGAAATTCGACCAAAACTGAATTTTATTTTATTTTTTATTTTTTGCCTGTAGCTCAAAATGAGCCTGTGCACATTCTGACTCATTTTGCCAGCATGGGTCACATATTATTCCAAGGTTGTCCAGTTGCTAGATTTTGTATGCAACATCCTACTCACACAATTGACTCATCATACAAATTTAAACCCATTTGTGACCTCAACCTGGTAACCTATAACCCAGCTGCACAATTGATATCTGCACAGCTAGTAGACCCAGGACGTTGAATCGAGCATCACTGGTAGAAATGGGACAAGAAGACTCAGGTGGTGCTTCAGCAAAAATACAACAAAACAAAATAAAATATATACAGCATATAAACAAGGTCTAGTAACTTCAATGCCTTACAGATGGCAATATCACTTCTTCTGTAGCTAAAATAAACTGCTGCAGAAAAATTAGGTGCCATGCAAAATGTAATGAGTTATTGCATTATTCATCACAGATGTATTGGAGTAAAGAATACATATAATTGTTCAAAAACGTACTAGAGTAAAAGTTGCTAATATATTGAGTAAATTACACATACTCAAATACTTTAAACAACTGCTCTGCAAAAATGCAAATTTGTGAAAATGGTGACATGATGTGTAATGCACTATGTTCAGACTATAGGTGTGCGAAGGCGTGTAGTGATTCTTTACAAATTGACATTGCCACCTACTGGCCTGGCATGCATAATACAGCATTTTTAGTTGCTCTCACGGATCAGTGTGAACAGGATTCTTTTGGCAATTTTGTTGTTAGTATGCAAAACCTTTTAAAAATGCAAAGGAAAAGCTTTTCTGTTTGTAGTATAATTATTGTTATGTAAATGTACCCTAAACTGAGGATAAATGACATTTGCTGACTTGGTATTTTGGAATATGTCTGAAAGTTGTATCTTTTCTTTTCTTAAATTGTCTGAGACAAAATAGTAATGAGGAGTGATTGTCTCCTGCAGGTGTCCGCTAAGACTGTTAAGGTGCTGGTGCAATTGTTTATAGCACGGTAGGCATGGAGAGACAAGTTATTGATGGCCTCTGTGTTGAGCTCTGAGGCTTTTCTAGATAGAAATTTGAGTGATAATCCAGCTGGAAGGAAGTCATCATCCCTGAGCTGCAAAAATCCTCTTTTTACGCCCGTCCTCAAAAAAAAAAGGTGTTGAAAAACTGCAGACTAGTCATGTCATTCTGTTCTTATTATAAACATTACTGAAAGTAAGAATAGATGCCGTGCTACATAGAATAGACCATTTGTAAATGCAGTGTTTTTATACTGAACATTTGTTTATTTATTATTATTTTTTTAACATATAGCTTTATTTTTATTTTTTTTTATGTAAGTGAGTTGCTGTTACAATGTTACAAATTCACATAATATCACCATCATTACACTTAAATGGCTTACATAAAAATCAAATCCTACCAAAATGTTACAATACATGAAATTACAATATGCTTTCACTGTATATGCAGTTTTTTCTAAAATGTTTAAGCACTGGTGAAAATGCTGATTTTGACTTTGTTTCTCACTCTCCCTTCAACCTATGCTGAGACTTTTTTTCTTTGTTTTATTCAATAAAGAAAAAAATACATCTTATTAAACAAAACACTGAAAACTGAAACAAAAACCACACCAACAAAAACCACATAATTAAGCCAAGAAGGCCTTCCTCAGAGCTGCCTGTCTATAAAGTTTGTATCATTTGTTAAGTTTGTCCTCCTTTGCTACTTCCTTATGTAACACAACCAGCCCAAAGTCATGAAGGCTTTGCATTTATTCAGTCATCCTATTTTCATTATTCATTTTCATGAACAATACATTCTCTCATAGTTGGCAACAGGGTCATGCCCTGTATAATATCTTAAATGCTACTGCAGAATAATTCATAAAGTAATGACTTTAACAACTGAAAGTAAAGTAACTCATACATTAAAAATTAAACCCAAGCTACAGTACACTACATATGCTCACACGTACACACTGAAATTGGGTGATCAACCATAATTTAGTACAGTATATTCAGAATTATATGAATTCCGAACTGTGATAAGGTTGAAATAGGGTTTATGAGTTATAAGAATATGATTTTCAAATCTAGGTAAGGTTTTGTTCTTAACAAATAATTAGTGGGCATAAAAAGTCTACACAAACCTGTTAAACAGCAGCTTTTTGAGATGTGAATGAATCCAAGTAAAATTATTTTGTCGCTTTTATTTAATATTAAAACCAACTAAATTCATGACTTAAAACACAACGCAAACACAACCCTCAGCTAATACTTGGTTGAAGGACCTTTTGAATTAAATACAGCAGCCAGTCTTTTTGAATGGGAGTCTATCAGCTTAGCACATCTTGATCTGTCTTTTCCCCCCCACTTGTCCTTGCAGAAGAGCTCGGATTGATCATATTACTGTAAGATCTTATGTGTACAGCCTGTGCAAGTTATTCCACAAGTCTTTCAATTGGATTTAGATCTGGACTCTTCCTTGGGCCACTGCTTTGTTGATCTGAATTTATGTTTGAGGTTATTATTGTGCTGAAAGATTACATTTCTTTTCATCTTCAGATTTTTAATGGAGACCTGCAGGCTTTGTTTCTTGAATACTACCCCAGTCCCAGTCCCAGCCGGAGGGAAGCAAAGCTATAGCATGATGGCTGCACCACCATGCTTTACTGTGGATATGATACTGTTTAAGTGATGAGCAGTGGTGGTGTTTTTGTGTTACATGTACTTTTTAAGTTCTGGCCCCAAAGTCCAATTTGGTTTCATTGGACCATAAAAATTGGCAAAATTTATGTAGGCTAAGAATATGAAGTATAACGGTTATTGTTATCACATACAGCAAGTGTCTAGTACACACCAGACGCTCCTGCAGCTTCTTTACTGTTGCTGTAATTTTCTTGGCAGCCTCCTTGATAAGTTTCCATCTTGCTTTTACATCCGCCTTTGACAGGTGTCCTGTTCTTTGTAGTGTCTCATTGTCTCCTCCTTGTCCTCCACTTGTTAAATTAAAATGGCCATGGCGGTGCAGGGAGCTCAGGAAGCCATGGCAGAGCAGACCATTCAGGAAGCCATGGCGGAGCAGGTAGTTCAGGAGGCCATAGCTGGACGGCCTCCGTGGCCTTGGCCTCGTCCCTCGGCCAGGCCAATACAGCCGGAGCCCTACTACCCCCCCCCCCCCCCCCCCCAAAAAAAAAATCTTTGGGGAAACTTATGGGGATGAACTCAGGGACTGGATCCCTCCCTGGGTAAAACGAGGAATCAGGAGCCGTCCTTGGGCTAATCTCAGGAACAGGAGACTTCACTGGGCTAGGCTCAGAATCTGAGGCCTCCTCTAGGCTAAACATGAGACCCACGGCCCTCCTTGG